>OX104120.1:50902240-51502240 GCA_944474755.1 Limnoperna fortunei
CATGACCCCTCGGACATCCCTATGGTACCAAATATTTCGTCCTAATCATAAAACTCCTTTTTTGTGTATTTTCATATCAAAGATTGCATTTCTTTCCAAAATATATTTACTCTAACAATCATTATTGACCAATTGCGTTTAATCTGATAGTTTTTTTCACGCTTTACTTTATCGCTCTTAAAATGGCCGCTCCCAAACCGTTATGCTTTAGGAAACGGTAGGAAAACTGGCAATCCTTGTCAATTAAGATTGGAGTCGAGTACACCCTGCCTGCAGTGAGAATCGAACCCGCAATCTCGGTTTTGACAGACCACGTGATCAATAGTAGACGAACTACCTTAACCACTCGGCCACCGAGGCCCCTTTCAAAATATCTGAAAATGTCTTGAAAAATTATAAGATGAGAAGTCTTTTCTTCTTAACAGATACGTTACTTTGAATGGTTATAACAAACATTGACATAGATGAAGTGTACTGAATTAGTATTGTATTGAATGTCGTTTTTAATAAATCGCCATAAAAAAAAATTGACCTTAATTTCCTGAGAAAAATTTATAATATAATGATGGGGGCAAACGGTCACTTATGGTAAAAACATTTTACTTGGTTAAAAAACGTTTTGACCTCTTACAGTTCTTGAGTGCATCTAGCTAGATTGCATCAGCCAGAAGGTTTTAACGTTGAAGGGAGATTTTAATAACAAAATACATAAGAATACATTGATGAGTCTCGATAAAACAAAAAGCGTGTCAGATGTATCCTTTAGTACAATTTATAACCTTGATTTATTTGACATTTTATCATAACTGAATGCATTTTTAAAACAATAAATCCACTATAGTTTTATATGCAGCTAGTTCTACTATCTAATTTTGTCCAATTTGTAATCACCGAATTAATTTCCAATTAAGTGTGCCCTTCTGTTGTGTTTGTCACATGAATAGGGGAAAATTAAAAATGCAGTTATTAAGTTATTGACAAGTATTGTGTTGTGACCTTTCAACATTCATAACTTGAAATGGTTTTATCGGATCATGTTTAGCTGTTGAAGCCCAAGCCAAAGGCGATAGTATAGATACTTTTATGAATCTGTGAGAGAACAAATTTAAAAAGCGATTTTTTACCACCAGAAATAGACAAGTTTGGTTTCGATCTTTCCTTTGTTATTGAATCCAGCATTTGTTGCAGTGAACTACTTTGTTTCATTGCTTCATTCGCTGTTATTGAAATTCACGTTTCTTCATCGTCTGCCATTTTGAATACTTCCGATTTCTTGCAACCACTAAGGAATAAAGCTTATGGCCGTTCTGTTATATATTTCACAAACGTTACACTACCCAGACCCGGCTGTTCTGAGCAAAACTGCCAGCGGGTAAGTTACGCTTTAAACACCTATTCTTCGTTCAAACGACATTTGCAGAAAAATAAAATTTAAAAATGCAATCTCACAGAATAAATATATTTGTTATTTTTCTCAAACAAAAACAGTTCAGAAATGTTGAGGTAAACTTGTATGACTAGGGCACAAAAATAAATTTTTTTACAGCTGTATACCATAAGCCTCCCAAAAGGCCATTGTAAGCTACGTGGGAACGAATTCATAACATATATGTGCGTTCTTTGAGAAAGATGAATAATGAGCATTACTTTTGTTTTTATTAAATTTGACTTAAAATCATCAAATGGTTCTACTCTCAACAGAGTTGTTGCATTTGTTATTCAGTCATAACTTTGGCAGCATCAAGATTTTTGGTGAAATAATACAACGTAAGAAATGTATGTTGAACATGTTATCTAAAAAGTAATTTAATTTGAATAATTTACATAATAAACAGTTTAAATCATACCACTATATATAAATATATTTTTTGCAGGAAATAGGAAGTGTATTAACGCGGACTATAGTCTTCGTTGCCTATAAAGTTACTGAGTACTATATACAAAAAGGAAATACTACAAGTATTACTTATGTTGCTGTAACAGGATAACGACTTGTTAATGTTTTATCCCTCAACAATGGTAAATTTTGTGACTATAGTGTAGTGTTGGTTTAAAACAAATGTTGAATCAATAAGCAAAACTACATCGTTTTGGACGAGCAACATTAATTTGAAAAATAAAAGCCGCATTTTAAGCATTAAAGATTACATTCAAATGGCAGAAGCAGGTAAATATTTTCATTTTATACAAAATATTGAAAATTCTTAAGAAATGTTATTTTCGACAATATTTGCAATATTATATCTTTCAATAACACTCAACGGGTTGAGATGATTTTTCTTTAAAGGCAGATTCTTTCGAAATTAGTGCCATTTGGAAGCAAGATGAATAAAAAATACAATACTTTATTGGAACGTATATGTAGCTTTATTTTGAAGTATTATATATAATTGGTTGATGTTTAAAATTGCTGGTCTGAACTAATTATTATATTTTTGTTTTTCTCATCTAAGCAAAGCATGCACTATTTATGAAAAACAGATATGTTACGCCGTGGCTTAAACTAAAAATTTACAAAACATTTACATTAATTTAGAATAATGCACAAAATCAGTATAATATATGTAATTGGATATTTATTAAATTGTCCTATTTTGATGCTAGCTCTGCTTTTGGGGCTATAATGAAATAACAAGCATCCCATTAGATATTAATACTTAAAAACACTGAAAATTCTACCGATTACATTTATCATAGTTTTAAAAAAACACAATTCAAAATATTCATGATTGCGTTGGGATGCCAAAACAAGATGTCTCCAAAACGAACTCCCATTGTCACTATAACCTTGAGCATGTTGAATACCCCAAATACAAATTTTTACCATGATAATGCAATATCCTACATAATTACCCCTGTTTCCATGGGAACGGCAGCCATTTTTAAAATTCCAAAAATGGACTGCAAAACTTCAGGTCACCTTTAACAAGTTCCCAGAGTTTCGTATTGATTGGACATTGCATCTCAGAGAAAATGTGCGGACAAGATTGAACGGAAAGAAGAAAAAAGAAGAAAGAAGAAGAATAATTAAGTAATTTTAAGGGGGCGGGGCATGACCTCCTCCGACCTTCCCATGGTACCAAATTATTCGCCTTATCATACGGAGTAAGAATATATTTGGTTATAGAGTGGGGATCCCAATGGTTTTCAAGATATTAAGAAATTTGTGATTTGAGGGGCTGGGGCAAGACCCTCTCCATCCCTCCCGTGGTACCAAATGATTCGTCTTATCATAAGGAGTAAGAATATATTTGGTTATAGGGTGGGGATCCCAATGGTTTTCAAGATATTAAGAAATTTGTCATTTGAGGGGGCGGTGAATGACCCCCTGGGACCTCATCCCAGAGAAAATGTGCGGAAAAGATTGAACGTTAAGAAGAAAACCAAAAAAGAAGAAGAATAGTTAAGTAATTTTAAGGTTGCAGGGCATGACCTCCTCCGACCCGCCCATGGTACCAAATGATTCGTCTTATCATGAGGAGTAAGAATATATATGGTTACAGGGTGGGGATCCCAATGGTTTTCAAGATATTAAGAAATTTGTCATTTGAGGGGACGGGGCATGACCCCCTCCAACCCTCCCATGTACTAAATGATTAAGATTAAGGAGTAAGAATATAGGTTATAGGGTGGGGATTAAAGATATTAAGAAATTTGTCTTTTTAGGGGGCGGGGCATGACCCCCTCGGACGTCCCTTTGGTACCAAATGTTTCGTCTAATCATAAGGAGTTTTAATGTATATGGTTATAGGGTAGGAATGTTAACTATTTTTGACACATATTCTGTCATTTGAGGGGGCAGGGCAAGACCCCCTCCAACCCTCTCATGGTACTAAATGATTTGCCTTATCATAAGGAGTAAGAATATATATGGTTATAGGCTGGGGATCCCAATAGTTTTCAAGATATTAAGAAATTTGTCATTTGACCCCTCGGACATCCCTATGGTACCAAATATTTCGTCTAATCATAAAACTCCTTTTTTGTGTATTTTCATATCAAAGATTGCATTTCTTTCCAAAATATATTTACTCTAACAATCATTATTGACCAATTGCGTTTAATCTGATAGTTTTTTTCACGCTTTACTTTATCGCTCTTAAAATGGCCGCTCCCAAACCGTTATGCTTTAGGAAACGGTAGGAAAACTGGCAATCCTTGTCAATTAAGATTGGAGTCGAGTACACCCTGCCTGCAGTGAGAATCGAACCCGCAATCTCGGTTTTGACAGACCACGTGATCAATAGTAGACGAACTACCTTAACCACTCGGCCACCGAGGCCCCTTTCAAAATATCTGAAAATGTCTTGAAAAATTATAAGATGAGAAGTCTTTTCTTCTTAACAGATACGTTACTTTGAATGGTTATAACAAACATTGACATAGATGAAGTGTACTGAATTAGTATTGTATTGAATGTCGTTTTTAATAAATCGCCATAAAAAAAAATTGACCTTAATTTCCTGAGAAAAATTTATAATATAATGATGGGGGCAAACGGTCACTTATGGTAAAAACATTTTACTTGGTTAAAAAACGTTTTGACCTCTTACAGTTCTTGAGTGCATCTAGCTAGATTGCATCAGCCAGAAGGTTTTAACGTTGAAGGGAGATTTTAATAACAAAATACATAAGAATACATTGATGAGTCTCGATAAAACAAAAAGCGTGTCAGATGTATCCTTTAGTACAATTTATAACCTTGATTTATTTGACATTTTATCATAACTGAATGCATTTTTAAAACAATAAATCCACTATAGTTTTATATGCAGCTAGTTCTACTATCTAATTTTGTCCAATTTGTAATCACCGAATTAATTTCCAATTAAGTGTGCCCTTCTGTTGTGTTTGTCACATGAATAGGGGAAAATTAAAAATGCAGTTATTAAGTTATTGACAAGTATTGTGTTGTGACCTTTCAACATTCATAACTTGAAATGGTTTTATCGGATCATGTTTAGCTGTTGAAGCCCAAGCCAAAGGCGATAGTATAGATACTTTTATGAATCTGTGAGAGAACAAATTTAAAAAGCGATTTTTTACCACCAGAAATAGACAAGTTTGGTTTCGATCTTTCCTTTGTTATTGAATCCAGCATTTGTTGCAGTGAACTACTTTGTTTCATTGCTTCATTCGCTGTTATTGAAATTCACGTTTCTTCATCGTCTGCCATTTTGAATACTTCCGATTTCTTGCAACCACTCCGGAATAAAGCTTATGGCCGTTCTGTTATATATTTCACAAACGTTACACTACCCAGACCCGGCTGTTCTGAGCAAAACTGCCAGCGGGTAAGTTACGCTTTAAACACCTATTCTTCGTTCAAACGACATTTGCAGAAAAATAAAATTTAAAAATGCAATCTCACAGAATAAATATATTTGTTATTTTTCTCAAACAAAAACAGTTCAGAAATGTTGAGGTAAACTTGTATGACTAGGGCACAAAAATAAATTTTTTTACAGCTGTATACCATAAGCCTCCCAAAAGGCCATTGTAAGCTACGTGGGAACGAATTCATAACATATATGTGCGTTCTTTGAGAAAGATGAATAATGAGCATTACTTTTGTTTTTATTAAATTTGACTTAAAATCATCAAATGGTTCTACTCTCAACAGAGTTGTTGCATTTGTTATTCAGTCATAACTTTGGCAGCATCAAGATTTTTGGTGAAATAATACAACGTAAGAAATGTATGTTGAACATGTTATCTAAAAAGTAATTTAATTTGAATAATTTACATAATAAACAGTTTAAATCATACCACTATATATAAATATATTTTTTGCAGGAAATAGGAAGTGTATTAACGCGGACTATAGTCTTCGTTGCCTATAAAGTTACTGAGTACTATATACAAAAAGGAAATACTACAAGTATTACTTATGTTGCTGTAACAGGATAACGACTTGTTAATGTTTTATCCCTCAACAATGGTAAATTTTGTGACTATAGTGTAGTGTTGGTTTAAAACAAATGTTGAATCAATAAGCAAAACTACATCGTTTTGGACGAGCAACATTAATTTGAAAAATAAAAGCCGCATTTTAAGCATTAAAGATTACATTCAAATGGCAGAAGCAGGTAAATATTTTCATTTTATACAAAATATTGAAAATTCTTAAGAAATGTTATTTTCGACAATATTTGCAATATTATATCTTTCAATAACACTCAACGGGTTGAGATGATTTTTCTTTAAAGGCAGATTCTTTCGAAATTAGTGCCATTTGGAAGCAAGATGAATAAAAAATACAATACTTTATTGGAACGTATATGTAGCTTTATTTTGAAGTATTATATATAATTGGTTGATGTTTAAAATTGCTGGTCTGAACTAATTATTATATTTTTGTTTTTCTCATCTAAGCAAAGCATGCACTATTTATGAAAAACAGATATGTTACGCCGTGGCTTAAACTAAAAATTTACAAAACATTTACATTAATTTAGAATAATGCACAAAATCAGTATAATATATGTAATTGGATATTTATTAAATTGTCCTATTTTGATGCTAGCTCTGCTTTTGGGGCTATAATGAAATAACAAGCATCCCATTAGATATTAATACTTAAAAACACTGAAAATTCTACCGATTACATTTATCATAGTTTTAAAAAAACACAATTCAAAATATTCATGATTGCGTTGGGATGCCAAAACAAGATGTCTCCAAAACGAACTCCCATTGTCACTATAACCTTGAGCATGTTGAATACCCCAAATACAAATTTTTACCATGATAATGCAATATCCTACATAATTACCCCTGTTTCCATGGGAACGGCAGCCATTTTTAAAATTCCAAAAATGGACTGCAAAACTTCAGGTCACCTTTAACAAGTTCCCAGAGTTTCGTATTGATTGGACATTGCATCTCAGAGAAAATGTGCGGACAAGATTGAACGGAAAGAAGAAAAAAGAAGAAAGAAGAAGAATAATTAAGTAATTTTAAGGGGGCGGGGCATGACCTCCTCCGACCTTCCCATGGTACCAAATTATTCGCCTTATCATACGGAGTAAGAATATATTTGGTTATAGAGTGGGGATCCCAATGGTTTTCAAGATATTAAGAAATTTGTGATTTGAGGGGCTGGGGCAAGACCCTCTCCATCCCTCCCGTGGTACCAAATGATTCGTCTTATCATAAGGAGTAAGAATATATTTGGTTATAGGGTGGGGATCCCAATGGTTTTCAAGATATTAAGAAATTTGTCATTTGAGGGGGCGGTGAATGACCCCCTGGGACCTCATCCCAGAGAAAATGTGCGGAAAAGATTGAACGTTAAGAAGAAAACCAAAAAAGAAGAAGAATAGTTAAGTAATTTTAAGGTTGCAGGGCATGACCTCCTCCGACCCGCCCATGGTACCAAATGATTCGTCTTATCATGAGGAGTAAGAATATATATGGTTACAGGGTGGGGATCCCAATGGTTTTCAAGATATTAAGAAATTTGTCATTTGAGGGGACGGGGCATGACCCCCTCCAACCCTCCCATGTACTAAATGATTAAGATTAAGGAGTAAGAATATAGGTCATAGGGTGGGGATTAAAGATATTAAGAAATTTGTCTTTTTAGGGGGCGGGGCATGACCCCCTCGGACGTCCCTTTGGTACCAAATGTTTCGTCTAATCATAAGGAGTTTTAATGTATATGGTTATAGGGTAGGAATGTTAACTATTTTTGACACATATTCTGTCATTTGAGGGGGCAGGGCAAGACCCCCTCCAACCCTCTCATGGTACTAAATGATTTGCCTTATCATAAGGAGTAAGAATATATATGGTTATAGGCTGGGGATCCCAATAGTTTTCAAGATATTAAGAAATTTGTCATTTGACCCCTCGGACATCCCTATGGTACCAAATATTTCGTCTAATCATAAAACTCCTTTTTTGTGTATTTTCATATCAAAGATTGCATTTCTTTCCAAAATATATTTACTCTAACAATCATTATTGACCAATTGCGTTTAATCTGATAGTTTTTTTCACGCTTTACTTTATCGCTCTTAAAATGGCCGCTCCCAAACCGTTATGCTTTAGGAAACGGTAGGAAAACTGGCAATCCTTGTCAATTAAGATTGGAGTCGAGTACACCCTGCCTGCAGTGAGAATCGAACCCGCAATCTCGGTTTTGACAGACCACGTGATCAATAGTAGACGAACTACCTTAACCACTCGGCCACCGAGGCCCCTTTCAAAATATCTGAAAATGTCTTGAAAAATTATAAGATGAGAAGTCTTTTCTTCTTAACAGATACGTTACTTTGAATGGTTATAACAAACATTGACATAGATGAAGTGTACTGAATTAGTATTGTATTGAATGTCGTTTTTAATAAATCGCCATAAAAAAAATTGACCTTAATTTTCTGAGAAAAATTTATAATATAATGATGGGGGCAAACGGTCACTTATGGTAAAAACATTTTACTTGGTTAAAAAACGTTTTGACCTCTTACAGTTCTTGAGTGCATCTAGCTAGATTGCATCAGCCAGAAGGTTTTAACGTTGAAGGGAGATTTTAATAACAAAATACATAAGAATACATTGATGAGTCTCGATAAAACAAAAAGCGTGTCAGATGTATCCTTTAGTACAATTTATAACCTTGATTTATTTGACATTTTATCATAACTGAATGCATTTTTAAAACAATAAATCCACTATAGTTTTATATGCAGCTAGTTCTACTATCTAATTTTGTCCAATTTGTAATCACCGAATTAATTTCCAATTAAGTGCGCCCTTCTGTTGTGTTTGTCACATGAATAGGGGAAAATTAAAAATGCAGTTATTAAGTTATTGACAAGTATTGTGTTGTGACCTTTCAACATTCATAACTTGAAATGGTTTTATCGGATCATGTTTAGCTGTTGAAGCCCAAGCCAAAGGCGATAGTATAGATACTTTTATGAATCTGTGAGAGAACAAATTTAAAAAGCGATTTTTTACCACCAGAAATAGACAAGTTTGGTTTCGATCTTTCCTTTGTTATTGAATCCAGCATTTGTTGCAGTGAACTACTTTGTTTCATTGCTTCATTCGCTGTTATTGAAATTCACGTTTCTTCATCGTCTGCCATTTTGAATACTTCCGATTTCTTGCAACCACTCCGGAATAAAGCTTATGGCCGTTCTGTTATATATTTCACAAACGTTACACTACCCAGACCCGGCTGTTCTGAGCAAAACTGCCAGCGGGTAAGTTACGCTTTAAAAACCTATTCTTCGTTCAAACGACATTTGCAGAAAAATAAAATTTAAAAATGCAATCTCACAGAATAAATATATTTGTTATTTTTCTCAAACAAAAACAGTTCAGAAATGTTGAGGTAAACTTGTATGACTAGGGCACAAAAATAAATTTTTTTACAGCTGTATACCATAAGCCTCCCAAAAGGCCATTGTAAGCTACGTGGGAACGAATTCATAACATATATGTGCGTTCTTTGAGAAAGATGAATAATGAGCATTACTTTTGTTTTTATTAAATTTGACTTAAAATCATCAAATGGTTCTACTCTCAACAGAGTTGTTGCATTTGTTATTCAGTCATAACTTTGGCAGCATCAAGATTTTTGGTGAAATAATACAACGTAAGAAATGTATGTTGAACATGTTATCTAAAAAGTAATTTAATTTGAATAATTTACATAATAAACAGTTTAAATCATACCACTATATATAAATATATTTTTTGCAGGAAATAGGAAGTGTATTAACGCGGACTATAGTCTTCGTTGCCTATAAAGTTACTGAGTACTATATACAAAAAGGAAATACTACAAGTATTACTTATGTTGCTGTAACAGGATAACGACTTGTTAATGTTTTATCCCTCAACAATGGTAAATTTTGTGACTATAGTGTAGTGTTGGTTTAAAACAAATGTTGAATCAATAAGCAAAACTACATCGTTTTGGACGAGCAACATTAATTTGAAAAATAAAAGCCGCATTTTAAGCATTAAAGATTACATTCAAATGGCAGAAGCAGGTAAATATTTTCATTTTATACAAAATATTGAAAATTCTTAAGAAATGTTATTTTCGACAATATTTGCAATATTATATCTTTCAATAACACTCAACGGGTTGAGATGATTTTTCTTTAAAGGCAGATTCTTTCGAAATTAGTGCCATTTGGAAGCAAGATGAATAAAAAATACAATACTTTATTGGAACGTATATGTAGCTTTATTTTGAAGTATTATATATAATTGGTTGATGTTTAAAATTGCTGGTCTGAACTAATTATTATATTTTTGTTTTTCTCATCAAAGCAAAGCATGCACTATTTATGAAAAACAGATATGTTACGCCGTGGCTTAAACTAAAAATTTACAAAACATTTACATTAATTTAGAATAATGCACAAAATCAGTATAATATATGTAATTGGATATTTATTAAATTGTCCTATTTTGATGCTAGCTCTGCTTTTGGGGCTATAATGAAATAACAAGCATCCCATTAGATATTAATACTTAAAAACACTGAAAATTCTACCGATTACATTTATCATAGTTTTAAAAAAACACAATTCAAAATATTCATGATTGCGTTGGGATGCCAAAACAAGATGTCTCCAAAACGAACTCCCATTGTCACTATAACCTTGAGCATGTTGAATACCCCAAATACAAATTTTTACCATGATAATGCAATATCCTACATAATTACCCCTGTTTCCATGGGAACGGCAGCCATTTTTAAAATTCCAAAAATGGACTGCAAAACTTCAGGTCACCTTTAACAAGTTCCCAGAGTTTCGTATTGATTGGACATTGCATCTCAGAGAAAATGTGCGGACAAGATTGAACGGAAAGAAGAAAAAAGAAGAAAGAAGAAGAATAATTAAGTAATTTTAAGGGGGCGGGGCATGACCTCCTCCGACCTTCCCATGGTACCAAATTATTCGCCTTATCATACGGAGTAAGAATATATTTGGTTATAGAGTGGGGATCCCAATGGTTTTCAAGATATTAAGAAATTTGTGATTTGAGGGGCTGGGGCAAGACCCTCTCCATCCCTCCCGTGGTACCAAATGATTCGTCTTATCATAAGGAGTAAGAATATATTTGGTTATAGGGTGGGGATCCCAATGGTTTTCAAGATATTAAGAAATTTGTCATTTGAGGGGGCGGTGAATGACCCCCTGGGACCTCATCCCAGAGAAAATGTGCGGAAAAGATTGAACGTTAAGAAGAAAACCAAAAAAGAAGAAGAATAGTTAAGTAATTTTAAGGTTGCAGGGCATGACCTCCTCCGACCCGCCCATGGTACCAAATGATTCGTCTTATCATGAGGAGTAAGAATATATATGGTTACAGGGTGGGGATCCCAATGGTTTTCAAGATATTAAGAAATTTGTCATTTGAGGGGACGGGGCATGACCCCCTCCAACCCTCCCATGTACTAAATGATTAAGATTAAGGAGTAAGAATATAGGTTATAGGGTGGGGATTAAAGATATTAAGAAATTTGTCTTTTTAGGGGGCGGGGCATGACCCCCTCGGACGTCCCTTTGGTACCAAATGTTTCGTCTAATCATAAGGAGTTTTAATGTATATGGTTATAGGGTAGGAATGTTAACTATTTTTGACACATATTCTGTCATTTGAGGGGGCAGGGCAAGACCCCCTCCAACCCTCTCATGGTACTAAATGATTTGCCTTATCATAAGGAGTAAGAATATATATGGTTATAGGCTGGGGATCCCAATAGTTTTCAAGATATTAAGAAATTTGTCATTTGACCCCTCGGACATCCCTATGGTACCAAATATTTCGTCTAATCATAAAACTCCTTTTTTGTGTATTTTCATATCAAAGATTGCATTTCTTTCCAAAATATATTTACTCTAACAATCATTATTGACCAATTGCGTTTAATCTGATAGTTTTTTTCACGCTTTACTTTATCGCTCTTAAAATGGCCGCTCCCAAACCGTTATGCTTTAGGAAACGGTAGGAAAACTGGCAATCCTTGTCAATTAAGATTGGAGTCGAGTACACCCTGCCTGCAGTGAGAATCGAACCCGCAATCTCGGTTTTGACAGACCACGTGATCAATAGTAGACGAACTACCTTAACCACTCGGCCACCGAGGCCCCTTTCAAAATATCTGAAAATGTCTTGAAAAATTATAAGATGAGAAGTCTTTTCTTCTTAACAGATACGTTACTTTGAATGGTTATAACAAACATTGACATAGATGAAGTGTACTGAATTAGTATTGTATTGAATGTCGTTTTTAATAAATCGCCATAAAAAAAAATTGACCTTAATTTCCTGAGAAAAATTTATAATATAATGATGGGGGCAAACGGTCACTTATGGTAAAAACATTTTACTTGGTTAAAAAACGTTTTGACCTCTTACAGTTCTTGAGTGCATCTAGCTAGATTGCATCAGCCAGAAGGTTTTAACGTTGAAGGGAGATTTTAATAACAAAATACATAAGAATACATTGATGAGTCTCGATAAAACAAAAAGCGTGTCAGATGTATCCTTTAGTACAATTTATAACCTTGATTTATTTGACATTTTATCATAACTGAATGCATTTTTAAAACAATAAATCCACTATAGTTTTATATGCAGCTAGTTCTACTATCTAATTTTGTCCAATTTGTAATCACCGAATTAATTTCCAATTAAGTGTGCCCTTCTGTTGTGTTTGTCACATGAATAGGGGAAAATTAAAAATGCAGTTATTAAGTTATTGACAAGTATTGTGTTGTGACCTTTCAACATTCATAACTTGAAATGGTTTTATCGGATCATGTTTAGCTGTTGAAGCCCAAGCCAAAGGCGATAGTATAGATACTTTTATGAATCTGTGAGAGAACAAATTTAAAAAGCGATTTTTTACCACCAGAAATAGACAAGTTTGGTTTCGATCTTTCCTTTGTTATTGAATCCAGCATTTGTTGCAGTGAACTACTTTGTTTCATTGCTTCATTCGCTGTTATTGAAATTCACGTTTCTTCATCGTCTGCCATTTTGAATACTTCCGATTTCTTGCAACCACTCCGGAATAAAGCTTATGGCCGTTCTGTTATATATTTCACAAACGTTACACTACCCAGACCCGGCTGTTCTGAGCAAAACTGCCAGCGGGTAAGTTACGCTTTAAACACCTATTCTTCGTTCAAACGACATTTGCAGAAAAATAAAATTTAAAAATGCAATCTCACAGAATAAATATATTTGTTATTTTTCTCAAACAAAAACAGTTCAGAAATGTTGAGGTAAACTTGTATGACTAGGGCACAAAAATAAATTTTTTTACAGCTGTATACCATAAGCCTCCCAAAAGGCCATTGTAAGCTACGTGGGAACGAATTCATAACATATATGTGCGTTCTTTGAGAAAGATGAATAATGAGCATTACTTTTGTTTTTATTAAATTTGACTTAAAATCATCAAATGGTTCTACTCTCAACAGAGTTGTTGCATTTGTTATTCAGTCATAACTTTGGCAGCATCAAGATTTTTGGTGAAATAATACAACGTAAGAAATGTATGTTGAACATGTTATCTAAAAAGTAATTTAATTTGAATAATTTACATAATAAACAGTTTAAATCATACCACTATATATAAATATATTTTTTGCAGGAAATAGGAAGTGTATTAACGCGGACTATAGTCTTCGTTGCCTATAAAGTTACTGAGTACTATATACAAAAAGGAAATACTACAAGTATTACTTATGTTGCTGTAACAGGATAACGACTTGTTAATGTTTTATCCCTCAACAATGGTAAATTTTGTGACTATAGTGTAGTGTTGGTTTAAAACAAATGTTGAATCAATAAGCAAAACTACATCGTTTTGGACGAGCAACATTAATTTGAAAAATAAAAGCCGCATTTTAAGCATTAAAGATTACATTCAAATGGCAGAAGCAGGTAAATATTTTCATTTTATACAAAATATTGAAAATTCTTAAGAAATGTTATTTTCGACAATATTTGCAATATTATATCTTTCAATAACACTCAACGGGTTGAGATGATTTTTCTTTAAAGGCAGATTCTTTCGAAATTAGTGCCATTTGGAAGCAAGATGAATAAAAAATACAATACTTTATTGGAACGTATATGTAGCTTTATTTTGAAGTATTATATATAATTGGTTGATGTTTAAAATTGCTGGTCTGAACTAATTATTATATTTTTGTTTTTCTCATCTAAGCAAAGCATGCACTATTTATGAAAAACAGATATGTTACGCCGTGGCTTAAACTAAAAATTTACAAAACATTTACATTAATTTAGAATAATGCACAAAATCAGTATAATATATGTAATTGGATATTTATTAAATTGTCCTATTTTGATGCTAGCTCTGCTTTTGGGGCTATAATGAAATAACAAGCATCCCATTAGATATTAATACTTAAAAACACTGAAAATTCTACCGATTACATTTATCATAGTTTTAAAAAAACACAATTCAAAATATTCATGATTGCGTTGGGATGCCAAAACAAGATGTCTCCAAAACGAACTCCCATTGTCACTATAACCTTGAGCATGTTGAATACCCCAAATACAAATTTTTACCATGATAATGCAATATCCTACATAATTACCCCTGTTTCCATGGGAACGGCAGCCATTTTTAAAATTCCAAAAATGGACTGCAAAACTTCAGGTCACCTTTAACAAGTTCCCAGAGTTTCGTATTGATTGGACATTGCATCTCAGAGAAAATGTGCGGACAAGATTGAACGGAAAGAAGAAAAAAGAAGAAAGAAGAAGAATAATTAAGTAATTTTAAGGGGGCGGGGCATGACCTCCTCCGACCTTCCCATGGTACCAAATTATTCGCCTTATCATACGGAGTAAGAATATATTTGGTTATAGAGTGGGGATCCCAATGGTTTTCAAGATATTAAGAAATTTGTGATTTGAGGGGCTGGGGCAAGACCCTCTCCATCCCTCCCGTGGTACCAAATGATTCGTCTTATCATAAGGAGTAAGAATATATTTGGTTATAGGGTGGGGATCCCAATGGTTTTCAAGATATTAAGAAATTTGTCATTTGAGGGGGCGGTGAATGACCCCCTGGGACCTCATCCCAGAGAAAATGTGCGGAAAAGATTGAACGTTAAGAAGAAAACCAAAAAAGAAGAAGAATAGTTAAGTAATTTTAAGGTTGCAGGGCATGACCTCCTCCGACCCGCCCATGGTACCAAATGATTCGTCTTATCATGAGGAGTAAGAATATATATGGTTACAGGGTGGGGATCCCAATGGTTTTCAAGATATTAAGAAATTTGTCATTTGAGGGGACGGGGCATGACCCCCTCCAACCCTCCCATGTACTAAATGATTAAGATTAAGGAGTAAGAATATAGGTTATAGGGTGGGGATTAAAGATATTAAGAAATTTGTCTTTTTAGGGGGCGGGGCATGACCCCCTCGGACGTCCCTTTGGTACCAAATGTTTCGTCTAATCATAAGGAGTTTTAATGTATATGGTTATAGGGTAGGAATGTTAACTATTTTTGACACATATTCTGTCATTTGAGGGGGCAGGGCAAGACCCCCTCCAACCCTCTCATGGTACTAAATGATTTGCCTTATCATAAGGAGTAAGAATATATATGGTTATAGGCTGGGGATCCCAATAGTTTTCAAGATATTAAGAAATTTGTCATTTGACCCCTCGGACATCCCTATGGTACCAAATATTTCGTCTAATCATAAAACTCCTTTTTTGTGTATTTTCATATCAAAGATTGCATTTCTTTCCAAAATATATTTACTCTAACAATCATTATTGACCAATTGCGTTTAATCTGATAGTTTTTTTCACGCTTTACTTTATCGCTCTTAAAATGGCCGCTCCCAAACCGTTATGCTTTAGGAAACGGTAGGAAAACTGGCAATCCTTGTCAATTAAGATTGGAGTCGAGTACACCCTGCCTGCAGTGAGAATCGAACCCGCAATCTCGGTTTTGACAGACCACGTGATCAATAGTAGACGAACTACCTTAACCACTCGGCCACCGAGGCCCCTTTCAAAATATCTGAAAATGTCTTGAAAAATTATAAGATGAGAAGTCTTTTCTTCTTAACAGATACGTTACTTTGAATGGTTATAACAAACATTGACATAGATGAAGTGTACTGAATTAGTATTGTATTGAATGTCGTTTTTAATAAATCGCCATAAAAAAAAATTGACCTTAATTTCCTGAGAAAAATTTATAATATAATGATGGGGGCAAACGGTCACTTATGGTAAAAACATTTTACTTGGTTAAAAAACGTTTTGACCTCTTACAGTTCTTGAGTGCATCTAGCTAGATTGCATCAGCCAGAAGGTTTTAACGTTGAAGGGAGATTTTAATAACAAAATACATAAGAATACATTGATGAGTCTCGATAAAACAAAAAGCGTGTCAGATGTATCCTTTAGTACAATTTATAACCTTGATTTATTTGACATTTTATCATAACTGAATGCATTTTTAAAACAATAAATCCACTATAGTTTTATATGCAGCTAGTTCTACTATCTAATTTTGTCCAATTTGTAATCACCGAATTAATTTCCAATTAAGTGTGCCCTTCTGTTGTGTTTGTCACATGAATAGGGGAAAATTAAAAATGCAGTTATTAAGTTATTGACAAGTATTGTGTTGTGACCTTTCAACATTCATAACTTGAAATGGTTTTATCGGATCATGTTTAGCTGTTGAAGCCCAAGCCAAAGGCGATAGTATAGATACTTTTATGAATCTGTGAGAGAACAAATTTAAAAAGCGATTTTTTACCACCAGAAATAGACAAGTTTGGTTTCGATCTTTCCTTTGTTATTGAATCCAGCATTTGTTGCAGTGAACTACTTTGTTTCATTGCTTCATTCGCTGTTATTGAAATTCACGTTTCTTCATCGTCTGCCATTTTGAATACTTCCGATTTCTTGCAACCACTCCGGAATAAAGCTTATGGCCGTTCTGTTATATATTTCACAAACGTTACACTACCCAGACCCGGCTGTTCTGAGCAAAACTGCCAGCGGGTAAGTTACGCTTTAAACACCTATTCTTCGTTCAAACGACATTTGCAGAAAAATAAAATTTAAAAATGCAATCTCACAGAATAAATATATTTGTTATTTTTCTCAAACAAAAACAGTTCAGAAATGTTGAGGTAAACTTGTATGACTAGGGCACAAAAATAAATTTTTTTACAGCTGTATACCATAAGCCTCCCAAAAGGCCATTGTAAGCTACGTGGGAACGAATTCATAACATATATGTGCGTTCTTTGAGAAAGATGAATAATGAGCATTACTTTTGTTTTTATTAAATTTGACTTAAAATCATCAAATGGTTCTACTCTCAACAGAGTTGTTGCATTTGTTATTCAGTCATAACTTTGGCAGCATCAAGATTTTTGGTGAAATAATACAACGTAAGAAATGTATGTTGAACATGTTATCTAAAAAGTAATTTAATTTGAATAATTTACATAATAAACAGTTTAAATCATACCACTATATATAAATATATTTTTTGCAGGAAATAGGAAGTGTATTAACGCGGACTATAGTCTTCGTTGCCTATAAAGTTACTGAGTACTATATACAAAAAGGAAATACTACAAGTATTACTTATGTTGCTGTAACAGGATAACGACTTGTTAATGTTTTATCCCTCAACAATGGTAAATTTTGTGACTATAGTGTAGTGTTGGTTTAAAACAAATGTTGAATCAATAAGCAAAACTACATCGTTTTGGACGAGCAACATTAATTTGAAAAATAAAAGCCGCATTTTAAGCATTAAAGATTACATTCAAATGGCAGAAGCAGGTAAATATTTTCATTTTATACAAAATATTGAAAATTCTTAAGAAATGTTATTTTCGACAATATTTGCAATATTATATCTTTCAATAACACTCAACGGGTTGAGATGATTTTTCTTTAAAGGCAGATTCTTTCAAAATTAGTGCCATTTGGAAGCAAGATGAATAAAAAATACAATACTTTATTGGAACGTATATGTAGCTTTATTTTGAAGTATTATATATAATTGGTTGATGTTTAAAATTGCTGGTCTGAACTAATTATTATATTTTTGTTTTTCTCATCTAAGCAAAGCATGCACTATTTATGAAAAACAGATATGTTACGCCGTGGCTTAAACTAAAAATTTACAAAACATTTACATTAATTTAGAATAATGCACAAAATCAGTATAATATATGTAATTGGATATTTATTAAATTGTCCTATTTTGATGCTAGCTCTGCTTTTGGGGCTATAATGAAATAACAAGCATCCCATTAGATATTAATACTTAAAAACACTGAAAATTCTACCGATTACATTTATCATAGTTTTAAAAAAACACAATTCAAAATATTCATGATTGCGTTGGGATGCCAAAACAAGATGTCTCCAAAACGAACTCCCATTGTCACTATAACCTTGAGCATGTTGAATACCCCAAATACAAATTTTTACCATGATAATGCAATATCCTACATAATTACCCCTGTTTCCATGGGAACGGCAGCCATTTTTAAAATTCCAAAAATGGACTGCAAAACTTCAGGTCACCTTTAACAAGTTCCCAGAGTTTCGTATTGATTGGACATTGCATCTCAGAGAAAATGTGCGGACAAGATTGAACGGAAAGAAGAAAAAAGAAGAAAGAAGAAGAATAATTAAGTAATTTTAAGGGGGCGGGGCATGACCTCCTCCGACCTTCCCATGGTACCAAATTATTCGCCTTATCATACGGAGTAAGAATATATTTGGTTATAGAGTGGGGATCCCAATGGTTTTCAAGATATTAAGAAATTTGTGATTTGAGGGGCTGGGGCAAGACCCTCTCCATCCCTCCCGTGGTACCAAATGATTCGTCTTATCATAAGGAGTAAGAATATATTTGGTTATAGGGTGGGGATCCCAATGGTTTTCAAGATATTAAGAAATTTGTCATTTGAGGGGGCGGTGAATGACCCCCTGGGACCTCATCCCAGAGAAAATGTGCGGAAAAGATTGAACGTTAAGAAGAAAACCAAAAAAGAAGAAGAATAGTTAAGTAATTTTAAGGTTGCAGGGCATGACCTCCTCCGACCCGCCCATGGTACCAAATGATTCGTCTTATCATGAGGAGTAAGAATATATATGGTTACAGGGTGGGGATCCCAATGGTTTTCAAGATATTAAGAAATTTGTCATTTGAGGGGACGGGGCATGACCCCCTCCAACCCTCCCATGTACTAAATGATTAAGATTAAGGAGTAAGAATATAGGTTATAGGGTGGGGATTAAAGATATTAAGAAATTTGTCTTTTTAGGGGGCGGGGCATGACCCCCTCGGACGTCCCTTTGGTACCAAATGTTTCGTCTAATCATAAGGAGTTTTAATGTATATGGTTATAGGGTAGGAATGTTAACTATTTTTGACACATATTCTGTCATTTGAGGGGGCAGGGCAAGACCCCCTCCAACCCTCTCATGGTACTAAATGATTTGCCTTATCATAAGGAGTAAGAATATATATGGTTATAGGCTGGGGATCCCAATAGTTTTCAAGATATTAAGAAATTTGTCATTTGACCCCTCGGACATCCCTATGGTACCAAATATTTCGTCTAATCATAAAACTCCTTTTTTGTGTATTTTCATATCAAAGATTGCATTTCTTTCCAAAATATATTTACTCTAACAATCATTATTGACCAATTGCGTTTAATCTGATAGTTTTTTTCACGCTTTACTTTATCGCTCTTAAAATGGCCGCTCCCAAACCGTTATGCTTTAGGAAACGGTAGGAAAACTGGCAATCCTTGTCAATTAAGATTGGAGTCGAGTACACCCTGCCTGCAGTGAGAATCGAACCCGCAATCTCGGTTTTGACAGACCACGTGATCAATAGTAGACGAACTACCTTAACCACTCGGCCACCGAGGCCCCTTTCAAAATATCTGAAAATGTCTTGAAAAATTATAAGATGAGAAGTCTTTTCTTCTTAACAGATACGTTACTTTGAATGGTTATAACAAACATTGACATAGATGAAGTGTACTGAATTAGTATTGTATTGAATGTCGTTTTTAATAAATCGCCATAAAAAAAAATTGACCTTAATTTCCTGAGAAAAATTTATAATATAATGATGGGGGCAAACGGTCACTTATGGTAAAAACATTTTACTTGGTTAAAAAACGTTTTGACCTCTTACAGTTCTTGAGTGCATCTAGCTAGATTGCATCAGCCAGAAGGTTTTAACGTTGAAGGGAGATTTTAATAACAAAATACATAAGAATACATTGATGAGTCTCGATAAAACAAAAAGCTTGTCAGATGTATCCTTTAGTACAATTTATAACCTTGATTTATTTGACATTTTATCATAACTGAATGCATTTTTAAAACAATAAATCCACTATAGTTTTATATGCAGCTAGTTCTACTATCTAATTTTGTCCAATTTGTAATCACCGAATTAATTTCCAATTAAGTGTGCCCTTCTGTTGTGTTTGTCACATGAATAGGGGAAAATTAAAAATGCAGTTATTAAGTTATTGACAAGTATTGTGTTGTGACCTTTCAACATTCATAACTTGAAATGGTTTTATCGGATCATGTTTAGCTGTTGAAGCCCAAGCCAAAGGCGATAGTATAGATACTTTTATGAATCTGTGAGAGAACAAATTTAAAAAGCGATTTTTTACCACCAGAAATAGACAAGTTTGGTTTCGATCTTTCCTTTGTTATTGAATCCAGCATTTGTTGCAGTGAACTACTTTGTTTCATTGCTTCATTCGCTGTTATTGAAATTCACGTTTCTTCATCGTCTGCCATTTTGAATACTTCCGATTTCTTGCAACCACTCCGGAATAAAGCTTATGGCCGTTCTGTTATATATTTCACAAACGTTACACTACCCAGACCCGGCTGTTCTGAGCAAAACTGCCAGCGGGTAAGTTACGCTTTAAACACCTATTCTTCGTTCAAACGACATTTGCAGAAAAATAAAATTTAAAAATGCAATCTCACAGAATAAATATATTTGTTATTTTTCTCAAACAAAAACAGTTCAGAAATGTTGAGGTAAACTTGTATGACTAGGGCACAAAAATAAATTTTTTTACAGCTGTATACCATAAGCCTCCCAAAAGGCCATTGTAAGCTACGTGGGAACGAATTCATAACATATATGTGCGTTCTTTGAGAAAGATGAATAATGAGCATTACTTTTGTTTTTATTAAATTTGACTTAAAATCATCAAATGGTTCTACTCTCAACAGAGTTGTTGCATTTGTTATTCAGTCATAACTTTGGCAGCATCAAGAACTTATGTGATTTTTGGTGAAATAATACAACGTAAGAAATGTATGTTGAACATGTTATCTAAAAAGTAATTTAATTTGAATAATTTACATAATAAACAGTTTAAATCATACCACTATACATTGCAGTTTGACTCAACTGAATTTAAGGACATTAACTTCTAAATTTAAAATGTTCTTTCCCAAATAACTTATGTAACGTAGATTACTATAGATGAGTCACGTAGATTACATTAAAGTTATACAATTTAAAAACTATCAGAATGTTACGGATAAATTAAAAGACACTGTTTTCTGGTCAATTTAAAAAAAAACAGCTTAAAAAAATTCATATGAAATAAACATTACATACCAATAAAGGCATGATATATTTAACAGTTAAGAGGTAATCATAAATTATGATAAAAGGAAAGATATTTTGGACCAATATAACGATCAATGTGTCTTTTAAGCTTTATATGTGTAAAAAGAAATTTATCAAAAGAAATCGTTTCAACAGAGAAATATTTTTTTTTCAAAATTGCATTAAATGTTTCTTGTTGAAATATCGGTAACGTAGCTTTCAAATTAAAAAAGACTTCAAATTGCAAATACTAAATTTGTTGTAGAAATGTAAAAAAAGTAAAATTTTGGATATTAACGAGTTAAATGAAATGTAAAAAAACGAACATTTTTTATCTTCTGGTAATTGAAGTTTTACTATGAGTTGTTATAGAGTACTAAACTAGAGCTTATTTCTGAATACAGTTGTTGACAGCTTGTTCTTGGAGCTAGAACATTTTTGGTTGCTCTCACACTTGTTTCTTTCTTGATTTATGTTTTTGAACATATTTTGTTTACTTTTTCGCCAGACACGAAATCGTCAATTTAGTTTTCTCTCTATATGTAACGTAGCTTACGGAATGTAAATTACAACAAGTTGTAATATTGCAGATTTCTGTTTTACGTTAAGCAAACGACATCTTTTTGGAGGGTTGCAGTTATTCAGTCACAAGCGAAACGTAACTTACGCTCTTGAAAAACTACTTTTTTATGATCATTTTGTGTACTTTATGATTTTTGTTTGAAACAATCAATTCTTTCAACTAACTGTGGCTATGAATTATCGTGAATATTTTCTGCTCGTGGAGTAACATTGTAACATTTTATGAAAAAAAAATAACCGAATTATTTATCTAACAGTAAACTAGCTTACGGATTTTTGACCACACATTTTAATGTGTTACATCTTCTAACAAGATGGAGGACATACAACAACTTTTTAAAATATAAAACCTGAAATATATTTAAGTGTAAAAATTTAATAAAGTCTATTAGTATTTGCATGGAATGTTTTATGTGAAAGGATGTTCACTATTAAAATTGTATTTGTGACGATTTACACACTCATCTAAAATCTAAGTTTTGTTATCAACGTGAATTGATGGTTGTAATCGCCAAGAACACTCTCGAATTCTTACAGTATTAAATATATTTTTTGCAGGAAATAGGAAGTGTATTAACGCGGACTATAGTCTTCGTTGCCTATAAAGTTACTGAGTACTATATACAAAAAGGAAATACTACAAGTATTACTTATGTTGCTGTAACAGGATAACGACTTGTTAATGTTTTATCCCTCAACAATGGTAAATTTTGTGACTATAGTGTAGTGTTGGTTTAAAACAAATGTTGAATCAATAAGCAAAACTACATCGTTTTGGACGAGCAACATTAATTTGAAAAATAAAAGCCGCATTTTAAGCATTAAAGATTACATTCAAATGGCAGAAGCAGGTAAATATTTTCATTTTATACAAAATATTGAAAATTCTTAAGAAATGTTATTTTCGACAATATTTGCAATATTATATCTTTCAATAACACTCAACGGGTTGAGATGATTTTTCTTTAAAGGCAGATTCTTTCGAAATTAGTGCAATTTGGAAGCAAGATGAATAAAAAATACAATACTTTATTGGAACGTATATGTAGCTTTATTTTGAAGTATTATATATAATTGGTTGATGTTTAAAATTGCTGGTCTGAACTAATTATTATATTTTTGTTTTTCTCATCTAAGCAAAGCATGCACTATTTATGAAAAACAGATATGTTACGCCGTGGCTTAAACTAAAAATTTACAAAACATTTACATTAATTTAGAATAATGCACAAAATCAGTATAATATATGTAATTGGATATTTATTAAATTGTCCTATTTTGATGCTAGCTCTGCTTTTGGGGCTATAATGAAATAACAAGCATCCCATTAGATATTAATACTTAAAAACACTGAAAATTCTACCGATTACATTTATCATAGTTTTAAAAAAACACAATTCAAAATATTCATGACTGCGTTGGGATGCCAAAACAAGATGTCTCCAAAACGAACTCCCATTGTCACTATAACCTTGAGCATGTTGAATACCCCAAATACAAATTTTTACCATGATAATGCAATATCCTACATAATTACCCCTGTTTCCATGGGAACGGCAGCCATTTTTAAAATTCCAAAAATGGACTGCAAAACTTCAGGTCACCTTTAACAAGTTCCCAGAGTTTCGTATTGATTGGACATTGCATCTCAGAGAAAATGTGCGGACAAGATTGAACGGAAAGAAGAAAAAAGAAGAAAGAAGAAGAATAATTAAGTAATTTTAAGGGGGCGGGGCATGACCTCCTCCGACCTTCCCATGGTACCAAATTATTCGCCTTATCATACGGAGTAAGAATATATTTGGTTATAGAGTGGGGATCCCAATGGTTTTCAAGATATTAAGAAATTTGTGATTTGAGGGGCTGGGGCAAGACCCTCTCCATCCCTCCCGTGGTACCAAATGATTCGTCTTATCATAAGGAGTAAGAATATATTTGGTTATAGGGTGGGGATCCCAATGGTTTTCAAGATATTAAGAAATTTGTCATTTGAGGGGGCGGTGAATGACCCCCTGGGACCTCATCCCAGAGAAAATGTGCGGAAAAGATTGAACGTTAAGAAGAAAACCAAAAAAGAAGAAGAATAGTTAAGTAATTTTAAGGTTGCAGGGCATGACCTCCTCCGACCCGCCCATGGTACCAAATGATTCGTCTTATCATGAGGAGTAAGAATATATATGGTTACAGGGTGGGGATCCCAATGGTTTTCAAGATATTAAGAAATTTGTCATTTGAGGGGACGGGGCATGACCCCCTCCAACCCTCCCATGTACTAAATGATTAAGATTAAGGAGTAAGAATATAGGTCATAGGGTGGGGATTAAAGATATTAAGAAATTTGTCTTTTTAGGGGGCGGGGCATGACCCCCTCGGACGTCCCTTTGGTACCAAATGTTTCGTCTAATCATAAGGAGTTTTAATGTATATGGTTATAGGGTAGGAATGTTAACTATTTTTGACACATATTCTGTCATTTGAGGGGGCAGGGCAAGACCCCCTCCAACCCTCTCATGGTACTAAATGATTTGCCTTATCATAAGGAGTAAGAATATATATGGTTATAGGCTGGGGATCCCAATAGTTTTCAAGATATTAAGAAATTTGTCATTTGAGGGGTCGGGGCATGACCCCTCGGACATCCCTATGGTACCAAATATTTCGTCTAATCATAAAACTCCTTTTTTGTGTATTTTCATATCAAAGATTGCATTTCTTTCCAAAATATATTTACTCTAACAATCATTATTGACCAATTGCGTTTAATCTGATAGTTTTTTTCACGCTTTACTTTATCGCTCTTAAAATGGCCGCGCCCAAACCGTTATGCTTTAGGAAACGGTAGGAAAACTGGCAATCCTTGTCAATTAAGATTGGAGTCGAGTACACCCTGCCTGCAGTGAGAATCGAACCCGCAATCTCGGTTTTGACAGACCACGTGATCAATAGTAGACGAACTACCTTAACCACTCGGCCACCGAGGCCCCTTTCAAAATATCTGAAAATGTCTTGAAAAATTATAAGATGAGAAGTCTTTTCTTCTTAACAGATACGTTACTTTGAATGGTTATAACAAACATTGACATAGATGAAGTGTACTGAATTAGTATTGTATTGAATGTCGTTTTTAATAAATCGCCATAAAAAAAAATTGACCTTAATTTCCTCAGAAAAATTTATAATATAATGATGGGGGCAAACGGTCACTTATGGTAAAAACATTTTACTTGGTTAAAAAACGTTTTGACCTCTTACAGTTCTTGAGTGCATCTAGCTAGATTGCATCAGCCAGAAGGTTTTAACGTTGAAGGGAGATTTTAATAACAAAATACATAAGAAATAACGTCATAATGAAATAAAGGAAACTATGTGGCAGCGTATCTGTTAGTAACGTAACTTTTATTACTATTGTCTTTTTCGTCACAAGAAATTATTGTCCCGATTTTGACGAAGCCATCAATTATTTTTCAAACCGTTAGGTGTCTAGATAATTGCACATTACTCATTTCACTATCTCATTTACACGTTTATGCAAAAATTCAGCAATTATGTTTACTTATTTTTCGATTTTTTCAGTAACAATTAAATTGCAATAGCATATGTTATTCTCTATCATTGTTATGAAGAACATCTTTAGAAAAGTATAACTTACCTTAAAATATAGTTGGAGTTAATTCATTTGGAACCATAAAATCTAATTATAAGGTGAACAAGGTCAATTTGTGTTGTCAGATTGAAGATATGTAACGTATCTGTGGTAAATTGTCACGAGATAGCGATTTTATAATTGCTTGAAAATTTTACAAAGGTTTTGTCTTAAAGTCACATAACGAAGCGAATTTCAAACTGTTCGCATGCAAACAAACATGAAATTTTTGACATAAATCACTTTTTATTTCCTAAAAGTTCTTTACCAAAAAGTATCACACTATAAGCGACAACTCTTAATCATAGGAAAGTGACCATTTAAAATGGTCAAGAGACAAAATTCGTCCCAGATTACGCTATTTTATATCACAAAACTATTTTTTTAAAGCAAGATAAAACGGACTGGGTGAGGGCTGGACAATTTCTGCAGTTCTAGTTCTATCTACTTTATCCCAAGACATTTTGAAAAGGTTTGCATGCTCTGTTAATTTTAAGAACATTGCATTCGAAATCGTTCTCCGTCTTCCTACCCAATAACAACTGTACGTAATTGTGTATAGCTGAAATATAACTGAAAACCTCGCCCAAACAAACAGTTAAAATTGGGAAGTTGTAAGTTACGATGTACACTGCAAGTAGTTGAGGGACAAACATATTATTGTACGGTGATATTGTATTGTTTAATTTGTCGACATTTGTTTTGCTTAATCATTCCTCATAACAAGCTAGAATTGAAAAATCAGCAAAAAAATTAGATTAAAATATCGATTTTCAAAGTTGCAAACACAAGTTTATTTTTTTTTCACAAGAATCAACACATGAACAGGAAAGGTGTACATTTCATGTCTCTGAAATTGTTCCTAGTGGAAGAAGATACTCGAATCGTCAGTTTTACACTCCCACTCCGACACCAGAATATCGTTACGTCTCGTCTGATCAATGTGACCCAAGGAATTGTAGCATCAGACTAGTGGCACGTGACCAAGAGAAGTTTGGAGTGGATGAAACGACCCCGAAATAATACCATTTATTGGTAAACATTAATTAACTACAATATGACATACATGAAATTTGTACAATTGAAAAAGTTCATTTTGTTCTGGCCAGTGGATAAAGCTAAATAATATATGACCAATAATGATTGGAAGGGGTGCCTTCCTTCAAAAAAGAGTTTATATTTTAACTAACAGTTTTGCATATCGAAGTTATTTAATCTCGCGGAAAACAAACAATTATGTACCGTTTTATGAAGTTC
The DNA here is from genome assembly GCA_944474755.1 of Limnoperna fortunei. Lineage (NCBI taxonomy): Eukaryota > Metazoa > Mollusca > Bivalvia > Mytilida > Modiolidae > Limnoperna > Limnoperna fortunei. The sequence goes on from OX104120.1 coordinate 50,929,418, forward strand.
ATTTAAACTTTCCAGCTACATCTTTTTGGAGAAGCAACATTAAGTGATACAGCCAAACACGAGGAATAATTATATTATAGGTGGTGAAGATGTTAACTAGAATGACTTATAATAACATGATTTCGGTTTACTTTTATTCTGATGCGATTTATTGATTATCGTTATTATTTTAATTTTTTGAGGTATGCTTGTTTTCTTTTGATAAAATAGACCTATTGATACAACTCATATAGTACATGTAAATATCGTGTCCTAAATTGCTTATGTTATGCTTTTAGTTGTTGCATTTTTATAGTTTATAGCGCATTGCTGTAGCTGGGGTATGAATGATGTAACATCCTTTTTCTCGCTGAGGGCATAGGGAATCGCATTCAGTAGGCCTCCAGTGGGTCCAAAGCAAAACCTTAGTAGCGGTTCCAGGGGGAACCTATGTGTTACACGTCCAGACAATAAAATTACGTTTATCTGTGTATACGATTCTGGAACTGGTACAGTTTATAGTACTTTTTTGCTAAGCCAGTGGAGCACATTACTCTTGCTATATGTCTGAAGATTTAAATAAGTGTAAAGAAAGTGTTTAAGTCTTTTTATTATCATCTTCCCGTGAACCTAATTTTCATGCAGTATTGATCCCTCAAAATCCAACCAATAACGCATATATGTTACAAATTGTTTGCCAATGTTGGCTCTTTGATAATCATCGGCGGATAATACTTTTTGTTGAGACGACACTTTTATGTTAAAAATCATACATTCCTTAATGCCAAACTGTCATGTACACGTACTAAAAGTAAATATAAAGAGGACCATGTAACCATTGTAACTGTATGTAACCAAGACTATATCAAGGTTACAAATGTGGATATGTTGAATTTAGGATACATTTCTTGACATATATGGAAAAATGTACCAGGAAAAACATAGTGTCTATATATAAAAATTGTGGGTATCCTTGTACACGGAACCGGAGCGGACCAGTAATATATTTCCTTTCCTAACTATAAAAAAGACAATAAATCAATACATGTCCTGGCATACACGGAAGAAAATACAAACAGTATGAACAGTTTTTTTTTAATTTTCATTTTTTATTGTCTTGATAGGTTTTTGTTGCGTGTATATGTTTGTCTATATCCGGGTTTGTTATTGTCCCTTTGTTGTTCGGTCGGTTTTCTTGCTATTTTTCAAATAGTCAGATTTAATTTGTAATTAAACTTACACTTTGGTAATTAAAATACATGGTATTACATGTTCCAAACTATACAAAAAAAGTTGTTTTATTTTTCGCTTTTTATTATTTTTTACTTAAAATATTAATAACTAAATCGTTTACCATATAAGAGAGGATTACATTTTGATCCACCTACCTTGATTCTCCGCGTTCGTTTTGTTATCTCGACTTCCCCGACATGTTTAATATCTTTTTGGCAATGGTCACTGCTGTGATTTTAATGATTTGTTGTTTCTGTAACACAGAAATTCAAATATTTATCCGATTTTTCTTTTGTCATCAAATCAGCAATGTCTGCTATACAATACATACGTACAATACAAATACAAAGTTTATTAACCAAATTAGGACCCCAGGAAGTATTGACATACAACAATTAAGAATGTCATACACATAAAACAATAAATATACTTATATGTGTTTTGTTACCTCAAATGAATTCTTCGTGAAGCAAACTGACTACAGATATAAAAACAACCTCCCAGATTTTATTATGTCAACTTTTGTACATGAGCTGATGGCGAACCATTTTGTGTTTTGAAATTTCATTATTCTGTAGTATTGATATTTGTTCTTTATTACATGTAATTTTACACAAGAACCCATGTTTCATTTTACTATGAGAACATACTATGATTTTGTTATATATATTATAATTTATTTTAATATCTCATCATCTGCTTGTTGAAAGTTTTGTTCTTGAGTTCTTTGATTTGACTTTTTTATTGTATTGATTTGGATAATTTGTATTATCTGTTCTGCATGTTTCTGCACATGTGTTCTCTTAACAATTCAAATGCAACTCTGAGTTTTTGATACCTCCGCAGTAGTTGCGATTTATTTTTATATTTTACCTGGTGTCACCCTTTGCTTTTATAATTTAAACTTAGTTAATAAATGTAATGTTAGATAATAGTGGACAGAATTTGTGTCAAGGGGTCATGGTCACCCTTTCTTATCTTTGTGATTAAGTTTCAAGATTTTTTACTTTTTGGCTAAATATTGGTTTCGTTTAATTTACTATTGTTTTTGTCTTATAAATGTGTTTGCTTCTTGCATGTGAGATTGTTGATATTTATTAAGTAATTTAAAATATTATTAAGCTATGCACTTTTGTAAAACATTGTATCAACCTATGCAATTTGTAAAGAAAATACATTAAAAAACAACTAGAGTTGTACATTGCTAATATCATATTTCCATTTTGATTCTACATTTTGTTGTTAATCAGTTGGTACATTGTTTCTTCACATATCGTCGATAACCAGTTGATTCTGATACGTCGGTGTGCTTCTTTAGGCAGTTAAGGTTCAGTTTCAGTATGGATTTTTTTGGTTTGAATAGGCTTTAGCACCACTGTTCAGCTATATCGTGGCGTCCATTTTTTATTGGGGAGTAAGCTTGACTACCCCGTGAAAACCCCCGACCTTCGTGACGAAATTTAGTAATCTAATCCATGTCAATAAATGGTTCAGGGGATAAAATAATGGCTGCGATTGAAAGGGTCGTAATGGTTATTGCCAAGATGTTGTTATGTTGATGAGCGTGCGGCGTCAACTTTTGGACATCATATCCAGACTTAGTTCCTACGATCCAGTTTACGTCAATTTTTTTAAATAAAAGTCCGATAAAAGTTTGCTTTCTAGCATTTACTCAAGTTCTGCCTATCGGACTAAAATAACAACACACTTAAGATGGGTACTGTGTAGGCGTATCCGAGAACTGAACTGACTAAATGTATGCTACAAAAATGTGTAGAATAAGTTTTTGTTCTCGGTTAAGTTTTCATTATCTTGTTTCCAAAAATAAACAAAACAGTTTCATTCTATTTTAAATACAAATAACAGCTTAACCACCAAGGAATTAGACAGTGACTCATAATCCACTGCTAGACCAAAAATAAAACGAAAAATATAGTGACCATTTATAAAAGATCATTAGTAAAATTTGGTTTTCGGAAGAGCAAGCGTTGCCAGCATCATTAACGTCGTGTTTTCATAGGTGGACTTACTGACATATAAATCTATACATGCAATTTGTAAAAGTACTCGCTTTTTGACCGATCAACTTTTAAGTTTAATATGATTTCAGAATACTTCGAAAATGCCACTTTCAGCATTTGTTTGCGCTGTTATTTTATTTTAAGCCAATGACAAACATTTCCACGTGTATACATTTACATTACTTATGTCTTTCATCGGTATCCTGGATTTTTAATGGCAAAAAGCGTCACAGAAGACGTAGAACCATTCTTTGCAGTTCTCAATGAAACGCGGTAGAAATGAAGAGCACGTTCTTCCTTGGCGACGTCCACAGTATTATTGCTTACAGCAACTAAATATCAGTGAGATTGTACCCATCTTTCTGGGACCCTCTGTAAATTGACTGTAATTTGACCTCAAAAAAGGAAAACAATTTATAGCCGAGACAGGAATATGAAGTAATAAAAGGAAATATGCTAAGATCAAAGTTTGAGGTCAAATGTCATTAACACAAATATAAAGAACGTTGCATTACAATGGTCTACCAACATGCCAAATATCAAACACCTACCTCAACAGACAAACAAGTTTAAATCTCTGACACTCATTTGTCAAGGAACAATTACAAATCCTGATGAAGTAGATAGGACTAATTGTTCAAGAACAATTAGAAAGGTCTTTCCCAGATTCCTGTAAGAAATTAATTTTTCTTCATCTGTTCTTTTGAACTTGACTACATAGGTTGCTGGGTCATTTTTAGGCGCAATAGAATAATTCTCAGGTAATGAGTAAAGCAATACATGGTTGTCAAGGATTTTTGGCTGTTCCTAGGGAGAAAATGCCAACATATTTCAATAAGGTACATTATCCTGATTTAAAAAATAATTATATGGTTCCTAAGGACTTTTAGTAATGGTTACCTTGATGCTATGGTATTACTTTGACCCGTAACGTTTTAAAATGGGCTCAAACTTTAGGCATTGACTTGTTGATCATATTAAATCTTATATGTTTACTATATTATCTCTAACGGTTTTCAAGTTGTATGCAAAAAACTGATTAACCGAAATGAGTCAAGGGCTCTAACTCGAAAACGGTTCTTCGCACAGTTTCCGACCAAATTGTATCAAATGAGGGTCTTGATGAGAGGAGCATTTTTCTTATATTGTCTTCTATGATTTATAGTTTTTGAGCTGTAATGATAACAAGATTAGAGGCCTAAGGTCGAGGTCAATTTTGAACTTTGACTTTGATATTTTCTTTAAGCACATGTCACAGGACGACAAAGGGTGAAGACCTTTCGTTTTTGTGTCCTTGAAACATTCAAAGGATACCGCTCACCTACGCTAGTCAGAAACTTTTTGCCAAATTATGTCATAAAGTTGTCTCAAAAGTTCCTTTACATATGTCACTTTTCAGTTTTCTTGTACCCATTATAGTTCTAGAGATTACGAGATTACAAGGTTTTAGGTGTTTGCTCCGTAAAGAAAAATATTTCGGTTTCAATAGACTTTTAGTGACAAAAACTTGTTGCGAAAGACCAAAATGATATGTCGCGTACTTTTTAATCTGTTTGGTTTTGAAGTTGGCGGGAAAAAAAAGAATCCAAGCAAAATCAATAAGGTTTTCCCACTGGAAGTGGGAAAGACCTTAACAAACATACAACGCAAAACAAAAACTAAAAACACAAAAAAATGAAGTGAGTAACTCGAACCAAAATAAAAACTATGCGTTTATTTAGGTGCTGCGGACGAGTTAGCAGTGCCTGCCTCTAATTAGAAACCCGCCGTTGTACTCATTGACATGTATAGGAAAAAGTCAAATCCAGAAAAATGAAAGACTCCCTATGGCTCAGCGAAAATGTCCCATCAATGAATTCCATGTGACGACCATAGAACTTCTGAAGAGAAAACATTCAACCTAGGTACAACAAACCTTTACTTTAGTAGGTAAGTAGTCAACAGCAGTGCGGTCTTGATAATTGGAATACCGATCGCATGATGCAGAAAAACACCATGCTCTGGAACTGATTGAATGTTGCTATCGATAAAAGGGGATTTGTCAATTATAAAGTTGAAGTAATCTTGTTTGTCGTAGTGTTTAGTTTGTAGTGTTCCCTAGTCTATTTCAGAAGTAGGTCTAAGTAAGAGGTTGACTTGAGTGTATTGGTGGTGTCTTTATTTTCAAGCTCGCTAGGGTAGATTGAATACAAATAGTCACCAAATTTAGCATTGTTGAGGGACAAAACATCATCAATATAGCGTAATGTGAAATTAAAGGTCTGGGCCAGTGTCTTTTCTTTCTTCTTCCGGAGGCTTTCTTGGAACTCGGCCTCATAAAAGTACAAACACAGGTCGATGAGGAGAGGAGCACAATTCGTACGCATTGGAATACCAACAGTATGTTGCATAAAACAGGTCCTCTAAACATTACAAACATGCTGTCAATCAGAAAATTTGACAGATTGGTCTTTCGTATATTTATTATTTGATTTAGAGTCATTGATCACGAAGTAAATTCTGTCATGGCTAATTACTGTATGTAGATATTTATATCGCCTCCTTCCGTTTTTCTTCAAAAAGCTGCTTTTAATAACATCTTTAAGCCTAGTTTAAGTGAAGTGTCATATGAGGGATGGCCGTGTAGAGTGAATAAATAAAAAGGTTTTAATGCTCTAGCACTGGGGAAAAGATCCAGACCACACGATGTCTACCTGGCATTTATAATTTTTTAGTATCCACATTTCATTTCTGCCTCTCCTGGAGTAGGAAGTGTCATTGTATTTTTGAAGCCTCTTTTTTATTGTTGTTAAATTAGTGGCCAGGATTCTTTTCAGAGGTTTGGTGGTATACCTAGACGATCCTGCTATTAAACGCTATTTGTATAGATTTTTGTAAAGTTTTGATGTCCAATACAAAGGGGGGACGGGGTAGATCACTATCTTTGACTATGGAGACCAAAAAATGCGAGTTGTGATTTTCAATATTCTCCTCTTTACGAGACACATTGTCTATAAACTATCTACCCATAAGCCAAATATCAAAGCCTATCACATCGAAGGTCGGTGCTTCTCCGAGTGATCAGACTTCCTCCACCAATAAAAAATGGTAGAAAAATTGCTGAAAGTGGTATTCAAACAAGCAAAAAAAGTCAAACACCTATCTCTAATGACACCAAAGTTAAATTCCGGACACGAAGTAGTCAATCAAAAAGCAATGATGTGACTTTGTGAGTCAGTTAAAGGGCAACACCCATAGCATGCGACACATAGATTAGTTATACTCACATACCAAATATCAAAAAGTTATAGCACGGACACTATTTATTATGGACGGACGGACAAACTCACAGCAATATGGCGACCGTGTTTTACTTCGTTCACAAAAAAACCCACTATAAGATTAACAAGTTGGCTTACAACGCATACAGTATTATTAAAGAACAAATACATGTGGTAGAAGGTCTACAATATATTAAGCACTAAATAATCGCTTAATATCTATATTACACATTTTTTAATTGTGGGTATCATCAGGCATCACCTGTTGCCTTCTTTCAGATAAATGTATGTGAATGGGAATTTTTATCAGGTGATATGAAACAAGAAACAAGAAAAAATTTATGTTAAAGAATTATTTTGTACAACACATAGATTAAGTGTGTTTAATCCATAAAAAGGTCAAAGGAAAAATGTCGTATTATTATACAAATGATATTAAAAAGACAATTATACAAGTGAGAAAAATTGTGTTGCAAATTAATATGGTTAAAATATTTACTTGTCAGTTAACTGCGATGGCCGATCAACTGTGCACAACAAAAATGGTTTCCTTACAATTAACTTGAAGTAATGAAATGAATTGACAAATTATTTCAGTGCATTAATTTCTGCCATTGCAGACGTCTTGTATTTACAATCAAAATAAAAACAAAGTTTTTTAAGAGGACCATCCAATTATCATTCACGCAAACGATGGCTTAAATCAGCTAGCAGTTTCTGAACAGAGTGTATTTGAAAATTCTTCCAAATGTTAAATTGAGTTCTACAGTGGAATTATGGAATTATGATCAAAATAAATATTAAACACAATATTGCTGATAAGTTTGTTTGTTTTAGAGAGAAAGCCTTTTTAAACTAGAGTTTCCTTTGTTCAACTAAGTCCTACGGTGGTAGCCATTTTTGATTTTTAGAATCTGTGTACTGAAAAAAAGCGATTTGCATACTGGGCTCAATTAGTTGATTTTATATCTCGTATCTGTTTGAATAAAACTGACAGAATAATCTATTAATATTAAAAACAGACCAAGAAACCAAAATATATTTTTAACCCAATTAACGTACTCTGCATCATTTGTAAATAATGACCTATACAAGGCTAATATTACCAGACTCCTACTGTCGTACCGGCCATGCAATTGAAAATGCACAATATTACTTCTTTGAATATCCACTGTATAGGGACTATATGGAATTACTAATAAATAATCTCACTTGGTTACCTAATAATATCGCAATTGACCTTATTCTACTAGTTTTTGGAAAGCCAGAGTTAACTGTCTATCAAGATAAAATTGTATTTAACCATGTTAATGCATTTATAAAATGGTCTAAAAGATTTCTTATAGTGTAAACACCATCGAAGAGCGTTAAACGTAGCTTTGTAATCATTAACACCTATATAGCTATATTAATTGTATATTTTGATACTAAGTGTATGTGTTATTTCTCCTTTTCTTCAACCTTATTTGTTATTATTCATTTATTGTAGCTTATAATTATTAAGGCTTTCCACTTTCCAGTGGAAAGACTTATTGCATTTTGTCTGTTTCTTATTATTAAGGTCTTTCCCCCTTTCCAAGGGAAAGACCTTCTTGTATTTCTTATGATTATTATTAAGGTCTTTCCCCCTTTCCAAGGGAAAGACCTTCTTGTATTTCTTATGATTATTAAGGTCTTTCCCACTTCCAGTGGGAAGACCTTACTGTATTTCTTATGATTATTATTATTAAGGTCTTTCCCACTTCCAGTGGGAAGACCTTACTGTATTTCTTCTGATTATTATTATTATTCTTATTCTTTTTCTTCCGCCACATTTCAAAACAGTCTGTGAAAAAGACTTCGCGACATATCATTTTGATCTTTTAAACCAAGTATCGAACTCTTAAGACCTGTTTGGTGTTCACCCTGCGACACCGAAAACTTTTTCTTTACGGAGTTATCTGCCCCAACACCGTAAACCTTGTTATCAGAACAACTCAGAAACTATAAAATTTAGAGAAAAACTGAAAAGTGAGAAATGTTAAGGAGCTTTTGAGACAACTTTGTGCCATAATTTGGCCAAAAACTTTTGTCGAGCGAAAGCGAGCGGTATACCTTGAATGTTTCAATCACTCCGGTCATCACCAAAACTCACAAACCGGAAGTCGAAAACACCTTGGTTGTTCACCATTTGTTGTTTTGTGACATGACCTTAAGGAAAATCTCAAGGTTAAAGTTGAGATATGACCTCAACCTTAGGCCTCGAATCTTGTTATCATAACAACTCAAAAACCGTAAGAGATAGAAGCAGACAATAAATTGGAAAAATGCTTCTCTCATTGAGACCTACATTTGGTCTTATATATCAAAAATTGTTCAAGTAACCGTTAAGGAGTTATTGCCCTTGACATGTTTCGGTTGATTGGTTTTTGACTTATAACTCGAAAACCGTAAGAGATAGAAGCAGACAATAAATTGGGAAAATACTCCACTCATTGAGACCTACAATTGGTCTTTAATGCCAAAAATTGTTCAATGAACCGTTTAGGAGTTATTGCCCTTGACATGTTTCGGTTGATTGGTTTTTCACTTACAACTCGAAAACCGTAAAAGATAGAAGCAGACCATAAATTGAAAAAATACTCCTCTCATTGAGACCTACAATTGCTATTTCATGTCAAAAATTGTTCAATGAACCGTTTAGGAGTTATTGCCCTTGACATGTTACGGTTGATTGGTTTTTCACTTATAACTCGAAAACCGTAAAAGATAGAAGCAGACCATAAATTGAAAAAATACTCCTCTCATTGAGACCTACAATTGCTATTTCATGTCAAAAATTGTTCAATTAACCGTTTAGGAGTTATTGCCCTTGACATGTTTCGGTTGATTGGTTTTTGACTTATAACTCGAAAACCGTAAAGAATAGAAGCAAACAATAAATTGGAAAACTACTCCTCTCATTTCGACCTACAATTTGTCTATAATGTCAAAAATTATTCAATGAACCGTTTAGGAGTTATTGCCCTTGACATGATTCGGTTGATTGGTTTTTGACTTATAACTCGAAAACTGTAAAAGATAGAAGCAGACAATAAATTGGAAAAATACTCCTCTTATTGAGACCTACAATTGGTCTATATGTCAAAAATTGTTCAATGAACCGTTTAGGAGTTATTGCCCTTGACATGTTTCGGTTGATTGGTTTTTGACTAATAACTTGAAAACGGTTAGAGATAATATGGTAAACGTGCTAGCTAAAGTGATCAGTATGAAAAGAGCTTCAATTTGAGCCCAAGGTCAAAGGTCATGGGTCAAGGTCACACCATAGCAACAAGGTAACCATCATAAAAAGTCCTTAGTTACCATATATATTTAGAATCAGGATGAAGTATTTAGGTGGAATACACTATTTTACAACCGGAAGTGACAATTTGTCCCTAGCAACGGTCACCAAAGTACTTAGCAACCATATGAAGTGTGAATAGGGATGACTTGCTTTACTAAAATAACTAATTTTCATGACTGCTAGTGACATTTTGTAATAAGGAACAGACAAAACGTCAACAGAATCCCCTTATTTACCATACCGGGAAAGACCTCACATTTGTTCTTTGAACAAATGACCTTTCATTATTATTAAGGTCTTTCCCACTACAGTGGGAAGACCTTATTGTATTTCTTCTGATTATTATTATTCTTATTTTTTTTTCTTCCGCCATGTCTGTAGAAAAGAGTTCGCGACATATCATTTTCATCTTTTATACCAAGTATCGTACACTTAAACCCTGATTGGAATTCACCCTGCGACACCGAAAACTTTTTCTTTACAGAGTTATCTGCCCAAACACCGAAAACCTTGTTATCAGAACAACTCAGAAACTATAAAATTTAGACAAAAACTGAAAAGTGAGAAATGTTAAGGAACTTTTGAGACAACTTTGTACCATAATTTGGCCAAAATATTTTGTCGAGCGAAGGCGAGCGGTATACCTTGAATGTTTCAATGACTCCGGTCATCACCAAAACTCACAAACTGAAAGTCGAAAACACCTTGGGTCTTCACCATTTGTTGTCCTGTGATATTACCTTCAAGAAAATCTCAAGGTCAAAGTTCAGATATGACCTCGACCTTAGGCCTCCAATCTTGTTATCATAACAACTCGAAAACTGTAAAAGATAGAAGCAGACAATAAATTGGAAAAATACTCCTCTCATTGAGACCTACATTTGGTCTTTTATGTCAAAAATTGTTCAATGAACCATTTAGGAGTTATTGCCCTTGACAGGTTTTGGCTAAATTTTGTTTTCAATATTACTCAAAAACCATACAAAATTGAAGCAGACAATATATAAGAAAAATGTTCCTCTCATTGAGACCTACATTTGGTCTTTTATGTCAAAAATTGTTCAATGAACCGTTTAGGAGTTATTGCCCTTGACAGGTTTTGGCTAAATTTTGTTTTCAATATTACTCAAAAACCATACAAAATTGAAGCAGACAATATATGAGAAAAATGTTTCTCTCATTGAGATCTACATTTGATATAAATAGTTGAAAACTGTGCGACAAACCGTTTTCGAGGTTATGGCCCTTGACTGGTTTCGGCTAACTTTTATTTTCAATATAACTCAAAAACCATACAAAATTGAAGCAGACAATATATGAGAAAAATGTTCCTCTCATTGAGATCTACATTTGATATAAATAGTTGAAAACTGTGCGACAAACCGTTTTCCAGGTTATGGCCCTTGACACGTATGTGCTAAATTTTGTTGAGACCTTCATTTGGTACATTTGAACTGAAGGTGTGCGATGAACCGTTTTCGAGTAACAGCCCTTGACATGTTTGAGTTATTCGGTTTTTTTGGTTAAAACTTGAAAACGGTTAGAGATAATATAGTAAATATGTATATTTAAAGCAATCCTCTCTTCAAGACCTTCATTTAGTATATTGTAACTGAAACTGTTATATGAACCGAATTCGAGTTATCAGCCTTGACACATTTCTGTTATTCGGTTTTTGACTTTAACTTGAAAACGGTTAGAGATAATATAGTTAACATGGTCATATGTCGTGTGCGAAGAATCTGCCTAGCTTTTTGACCAAAGCTCATGAATATTAAGGAAAACATACATCACGATAAAAAAAAATACACATCTTTGCTGCAATTAATCAGACCTGTCCAGACACTAAGAAGTGTTACAATATATAAAACGTAACACATAACCAGTATCTAGAGAGTATCTTATATCTTCGAGCTCATTTGATATGGACCTGATAAGACTTGTCGAGCGAAAAAAAAAAAACTAAGAATTAATATGTATCAAGATATTAGTACTTTTTGGCTTAGAAAGGGGTAATCATATGAGACTTAAAATTTTTCAATGATGGACATTTCAAAATGGCTTAAACACTAATTTCAAATTTTAAGTACATACTACATGTACTTTTTGTAACATAAAAAACTAACTTTTGGCAAAAATTGATAAAATCATGAACATTGAGTGAGTTCCTACAATGCGTAATTATGTGTCGAGTGAAGAAAACATGCACTTTGTTACAAAATTGCTGTATTAAACAAAAATTGATAAAATAATGAACATTGAGCGAGTTCCTACAATGCGTAATTATGTGTCGAGTGAAGAAAACATGCACTTTGTTGCAAAATTGCTGTATTAAACCAAATGTGATAATTATTAAAATGATTGAAATGATGTTAACTTGAACATATATACAGAAATTAGCAATTTAAGTGCAGTTACTTTAAAAATGGTACACTATATTCTTAGATTTTCATGAAAAAATGTTCAACACTGTGACAATAGCCTAAATCGACACTTTTAATCCAAAGTTAAAACAAAACCTTGTGATTTCTACAAGTTTCCCTCTTTTCCTTATTGTTTAATTATTAAATTTAAAATATGTAAAGCTGTTGTGTCCCATTTTAGTGTGTTTCTCCATTAAAAATGAGTACAAAGTTATTTCTGAATCGTAATAATAATATTGTATGGAGACAATCAATTAAAAATACCAAGATGTATGACAAAATAAGTTTTGCATAAAATGTTATGTAGTTTGGTCTACTTTCATCATGTTCATAGTGTACATTTTTTCAATATACATGACCAAAAGTTAACACTAAATTTAATCAACTTACTTTGTTAGGTAAAAAGAAGATATTTTCCGTTTAGAATGTGGATTTCAGTCTAAAAACGTATTTCCTCAAAGTATGCGAGTCAATAAATCCTCCAAATCCCAGATTGAAACACATGACCACCCCTCCCCCTTATTTGTAAATTTCGTCAGCTGTGATGTCCATTTCAGTTATCGTCAGTGAATCATAGTGTAAATCCTTTCTCAACAAGTTGTTCTAACTATCCGAACTGCATTTTACCTCACATTTGAATCAAATTGAAACAATTTCCGACGTGAATTTTTGTTTATTCGGTCGTCTGCTACGTGACTCGTGTCCTTATTTTCCAGCGTGAAATTCCTATGAAATAATTTGAAAAATGTCTTTAAATGATCGATCTGAAACAATAACAAATTGAAACAATGCTCCGTTGATATTAATCCGTGTCGTCCTGAAATAAACAATCACTGAGATTACAGATCGTGCATCATGTCATATATATAGGTCCGTTCAGACCATCGTAACTCCCTATTGTGATAAAATCAAACTATCTCCGTGATATTATATAACAATGTCACGTGACTCCATCTAGTTCATTTCTTTGCCTTTTACTATAAATCTCTTTCTCTTCCCCTACAAGTCAAGAAAAGTCATTAAAATACCAAACATATACTTAAAAACAGAAAAGTAAACAAACAAACAAATAAACAAAACAACTGGTTCCCGGTTTTTATATAATCATAGTTGCATATAAAACTATGAACCCAAAAAGGGCCCAACTCTCCACCCAGGGACAGCATGTCAAAAACAATAAATCATGCTGGCCCTGGGGTGGAGGGGCCGGGCCCTTTTTTTTTCTACAATTTTGTAATTAGAACGTTCTAGAAACAATGGAATAGAAAACCCCCGGAAAGGGGGGGGGGGGGGGTATACGGGTATATTACGATGTAAAATGATAGATTTTCACCCTCTGGGGCCTCTTGTTTAACGTTTAACGCCAGTTTCTCCTATAGAAACGATAACGAGGGAAAGACCTTCCTGTGCATTTGTTCTACTGAACAAATGTCCTTTTAATTATTATTATTATTCTTCCTTTTTTTTCCGCCACATTTTCAAAACAGTCCATAAAAAAGGGTTCGCGACATATCATTTTGATCTTTCAAACCAAGTATCGTACTCTTAAGACCTGTTCAGATTTGACCCTGCGACACCGAAAACTTTTTCTTTACAGAGTTATCTGCCCAAACACCGAAAACCTTGTTATCAGGTTAACTCAGAAACTATAAAATTTAGAGAAAAACTGAAAAGTGACAAATGTTAAGGAACTTTTGAGACAACTTTGTGCCATAATTTGGCCAAAAAATTTTGTCGAGCGAAGGCGAGCGGTATACCTTGAATGTTTCAATGACTCCGGTTATCACCAAAACTCACAAACCGTAAGTCGAAAACACCTTGGTTGTTCACCATTTGTTGTTCTGTGACATGACCTTAAAGAAAATCTCAAGGTCAAAGTTCAGATATGACCTCGACCTTAGGCCTCGACTCTTGTTATCATAACAACTCGAAAACCGTAACAGATAGAAGCAGACAATAAATTGGAAAAATACTCCTCTCATTGAGACCTACATTTGGTCTTTTAAGTCCGAAACTGTTAAATGAACCGTTTAGGAGTTATTGCCCTTGACATGTTTCGGTTGATTGGTTTTTGACTAATAACTTGAAAACGGTTAGAGATAATATGGTAAACATGCATAGCTTAAGTGATCAGTCTGAAAAGAGCTTCAATTTGAGCCCAAGGTCAAAGGTCATGGGTCAAGGTCACACCATAGCAACAAGGTAACCATTATAAAAAGTCCTTAGTAACCATATATATTTAGAATCAGGATGAAGTATTTAGGTGAAATACACCATTTTACAACCGGAAGTGACAATTTGTCCCTAGCAACGGTCACATAAGTCCTTAGCAACCATATATAGTGAGAATAGGGATGACTTCCTTTACTCAAACAACTAATTTTCATGACTGCTAGTGACATTTTGTAATAAGGAACAGACAAAACGTCAACTGAATCTCCATATTTACCATACTGGGAAAGACCTCACATTTGTTCTTTGAACAAATGACCTTTCATATTATTATTACTTTTCTTCCGATCTAAAATTCAATTTAGTGCTGCCAAAAAGTTTCTTATCCGATCGAGCTGAAAATTTGGCGGTGTGATGGATACCCCGTGGGCTTTCTCCCATTCACCCTGTTAGCATGCCCCGTCAAAAATGAGGGCGTGGCAGGGACCCCCCATGAAAACGTTGTTATCACATCTCCTCCTAAGGCACACAAAATGGTACAATAAAATGGACGCCGATTGCATCTGCGATCGATGTCCTCGAATTGTCGATAGGTAGAAAATCGCTGGGCGCAACCAGTAAAAAGTTACCAGTCGTGCAAGTCCAACACCACTTTTTATGTAAAAATCGTAATTTCCCGAAAAACGATGCATCCCAGCTGTTTGAAACCCTCGCCATTCGCTTTAGAATGTCGATTTCAGTCTAAAAATGTCCCCCCGTAAGGTGTGCGAGTCAATAAATCCTTAAAATCCCACGTTGAAACACGTGACCACCCCTCCCCCCAGCCACGTAAATTTCGTCTGTCGTGATGTCCGTTTCAGCCATCGTCAGTGAATGACCGTGTAAATCGTGTGTCAACCAGTTGTTCTAACTGTCCGAACTGCATTTTACCTGAAACAATAACAAATTGAAACAATTTCCGACGTCACTTTTTTGTGTATTCCATCGTCTGCTACGTGCCTCGTGTAATTATTTTACAGTGTAAAATTCCACTAAAATAAAATAAAAAAGTCTTTTATTAATTGTCGGCATGGTCCGTTGATATTAATCCGTGTCGTCCTGAAATAAACAATCACTGAGATTACAGATCGTGCATCATGTCATATATAGGTCCGTTTAGACCATCGTAACTCCCTAGAATGATAAAATAAAACTATCTCCGTGATATTATATAACAATGTCACGTGACTCCAGCCAGTTCTGTTCTTTGCCTTTTACCATAAATCTCTTTCTCTTCCCCTACAAGTCAAGAAAAGTCATTAAAATACCAAACATATAGTTAAAAACAGAAAAGTAAACAAACAAACAAATAAACAAAAAAAACTGGTTCCCGGTTTTTATATAACCATAGTTGCATATAAAACTATGAACCCAAAAAGGGCCCAACTCTCCACCCAGGGACAGCATGTCAAAAACAATATATCATGCTGGCCCTGGGGTGGAGGGGCCGGGCCCTTTTTTTTTCTTCAATTTTGTAATTAGAACGTTCTAGAAACAATGGAATAGAAACCCCGAAAGGGGGGGGTGTATACCGGTATATTACGATGTAAAATGATAGATTTTCACCCTCTGGGGCCTCTTGTTTAACGTTTAACGCCAGTTTTTCCTATAGAAACGAAAGCCAGGGAAAGACCTTCCCGTGCATTTGTTCTACAGAACAAATGTCCTTTTAATTAGGTCTTTCCACCTTTCTGTGGAAAGACCTATAGTTATTGTTCTGATTATTATTATTATTATTATTATTATTATTATTCTTTTCTCTTTTCTTCCGCCAACTTATTTCGGTGTCTGGTTTTTTTACTTCGCGACATGTCGCTTTGATATTTTATATCTGATATCGGTTACCCATTGCGCTTTCGCAGTTCACCCTGACTGACCGCACCCTTTTCCTTTAAGGAGTTATCTCCCCTTTTACTAAAAAGCTTGTTCATGCTACTCCTCCTAAACCAAAAAAGATAGCAATACCAAACCTTTACCAAAATGTGTCCTATATCCTTGCGCAACTTTGGGACAGATTGATTGAAGGGTTCTGACGACATCTTATAGGAGTTATCTCCCTTTAAATAAAAGTAGTAAGTGATATTCAAACAAATCTCAACAACTAAAAGAGATAGAGGCCTGGGGTCTTCACCATAGATCATCATGACCTTTGACCTTGAAAATGGACACAAGGTCAAAGGTCAAGGTCACGTTCTAAATTTTGACATTTGCTTGTGTGCGCTACTCCTCTGAAACGGTAAAAGATAGATAAACACTTATTGAGAGTAAAATGTTCGTCTTATTAAGACGCAACTTTGTCACATTTGGAGGGAAGTAATTTGACTTCATTTTATAGGAGTTATCTCCCATTATATATGTAACTGATTGGTTTTTCACATGGTACTCATTAACTATTAATGATAGAGGGAAAGGAAAGAGTGCAAAATGTTGGTCTCTTAAAGGAGTAACTTTGTTACATTTATAGGGAAAGGATTTGACTTCATTTTATAGGAGTTTTCTCCCATTATATATGTAACTTATTGGTTTTTTACATGTTACTCATTAACTGTTAATGATAAAGGGAAACGAAAGAGCGCGAAATGTTGGTCTATTAAAGGAGTAACTATGTTACATTTACAGGAAAAGGATTTGACTTCATTTTATAGGAGTTATCTCCCATTATATATGTAACTGATTGGTTTTTCACATTGTACTCATTAACTATTAATGATAGAGGGAAACTAAAGAGTGCAAAATGTTGGTCTTTTAAAGGAGCAACTTTGTCACATTTATAGGGAAAGGATTTGACTTCATTTTATAGGAGTTATCTCCCATTATATATGTATCTGATTGGTTTTTCACATGGTTCTCATTAACTATAAATGATAGAGGGAAAGTAAAGAGTGCAAAATGTTGATCTCTTAAAGGAGCAACTTTGTTACATTAACAGGTAAAGGATTTGACTTCATTTTATAGGAGTTATCTCCCATTATATATGTAACTTATTGGTTTTTTACATGTTATTCATTAACTATTAATGATAAAGGGAAACGAAAGAGTGCAAAATGTTGGTCTCTTAAAGGAGCAACTTTGTTACATTTAAAAGGAAAGGATTTGACTTCATTTATAGGAGTTATCTCCCATTATATATGTAACTGATTGGTTTTTCGCATGGTACTCATTAACTATTAATGATAGAGGGAAACTAAAGAGTGCAAAATGTTGATCACTTAAAGAGGCAACTTTGTTACATTTACAGGTTAAGGATTTGACTTCATTTTATAGGAGTTATCTCCCATTATATATGTAACTTATTGGTTTTTTACATGTTACTCATTAACTATTAATGATAAAGGGAAACGAAAGAGTGCAAAATGTTGGTCTCTTAAAGGAACAACTTTGTTACATTGATAGGGAAAGGATTTGACTTCATTTTATAGGAGTTATCTCCCATTATATATGTAACTGATTGGTTTTTCGCATGGTACTCATTAACTATTAATGATAGAGGGAAACTAAAGAGTGCAAAATGTTGATCTCTTAAAAGAGCAACTTTGTTACATTTCAGGTAAAGGATTTGACTTCATTTTATAGGAGTTATCTCCCATTATATATGTAACTTATTGGTTTTTTACATGTTTCTCATTACCTATTAATGATAAAGGGAAACGAAAGAGTGCAAAATGTTGGTCTCTTGAAGGAGCAACTTTGTTACATATATAGGGAAAGGATTTGACTTCATTTTATAGGAGTTATCTCCCATTATAGATGTAACTGATTGGTTTTTCACATGGTACTCATTAACTATTAATGATAGAGGGAAACTAAAGAGTGCAAAATGTTGATCTCTTAAAGGAACAACTTTCTCACATTTACAGGAAAAGGATTTGACTTCATTTTATAGGAGTTATCTCCCATTATATATGTAACTGATTGGTTTTTCACAAATAGCTCATTAACTATTAATGATAGAGGGAAAGTAAAGAGTGCAAAATGTTGATCTCTTAAAGGAGCAACTTTGTTACATTAACAGGTAAAGGATTTGACTTCATATTATAGGAGTTATCTCCCATTATATATGTAACTTATTGGTTTTTTTACATGTTATTCATTAACTATTAATGATAAAGGGAAACGAAAGGGTGCAAAATGTTGGTCTCTTAAAGGAGCAACTTTGTTACATTTAAAAGGAAAGGATTTGACTTCATTTATAGGAGTTATCTCCCATTATATATGTAACTGATTGGTTTTTCGCATGGTACTCATTAACTATTAATGATAGAGGGAAACTAAAGAGTGCAAAATGTTGATCTCTTAAAGAGGCAACTTTGTTACATTTACAGGAAAAGGATTTGACTTCATTTTATAGGAGTTATCTCCCATTATATATGTAACTTATTGGTTTTTTACATGTTACTCATTAACTATTAATGATAAAGGGAAACGAAAGAGTGCAAAATGTTGGTCTCTTAAAGGAGCAACTTTGTTACATTTATAGGGAAAGGATTTGACTTCATTTTATAGGAGTTATCTCCCATTATATATGTAACTGATTGGTTTTTCGCATGGTACTCATTAACTATTAATGATAGAGGGAAACTAAAGAGTGCAAAATGTTGATCTCTTAAAGGAGCAACTTTGTTACATTTACAGGTAAAGGATTTGACTTCATTTTATAGGAGTTATCTCCCATTATATATGTAACTTATTGGTTTTTTACATGTTACTCATTAACTATTAATGATAAAGGGAAACGAAAGAGTGCAAAATGTTGGTCTCTTGAAGGAGCAACTTTGTTACATATATAAGGAAAGGATTTGACTTCATTTTATAGGAGTTATCTCCCATTATATATGTTACTTATTGGTTTTTCACTTGTAACTCATTAACTATTAATGATAGAGGCATGGGGTCTTCACCATAGACTCTCATGCCCTTTGACCTTGAAAACTTGTATGGGTCAAGGTCACGTACTAGTTTTTTACCTTTGCTATTTTTAAAGATATTGAAATTATTTTCGTCTTAAAATGTTCTATTAATAATTACGAGTAAATAAAGACATGGTGTTAAAAGTTGTATAAAACTTTTATAAGAGTTATCTCTCTTAGAATGCCAATCTGTAGCAAATAATATAAAATAATTTCTATTTTAAATATTTATAGCAAAGTTATAACATTTTGCAAAAAGATGATTATTTTAAATGTCATCATGTAATACAAAATTAAAATTAATATGGAAAGACCCTCAAATGTTCAACCGAACAGTTGATCTTTAATTATTATTATTATTATTATTTTTCTTTTTCTCCGCATTTTTCCAAATGGGTTTGCCAGAAGGGGTTTCAACATATCATTATGATACTTGGTACGTTTAATCGCTCATACCAGGAGATGACCTGGCTCACCCTGTGAGACTGTTCTATTTTTAGTAACAGAGTTATCTGCCCTAACACCGAAAACCTTGTTAGCAGATAAACTCAGAAACCGTAACCGATTCTTAAAATCTAAAGTGTACAAAATGTCGCTGGTTCTATGGCGATGATTTGTCATGCAAAAAAACATTCTTCGATCAACTTCCTGTTTACGCGATTTTGACGCGAAGTTTGTCGAAAACGTCAAAGTTGTCGGATTTACACAAAACTTGGTTTCCAAGTAGATATGAGGGTCCTAATTACATGTATCGGATCAAAAAAAAATTTCGGTCCACCATTTTCAAAATGGCCGCCATTGAAATTTTGTTTTCAATATAACTCAAAAACCATAAAAAATTGAAGCAGAGAATATATCAGAAAAATGTTCCTCTCATTGAGATCTAAGTTTGATATAGAGGTTCGAAAACTGTGCGACAATCCGTTTTAGAGGTTATGGCCCTTGACAGGTTTCGGCTAAATTTTGTTTTCGAAATAACTCAAAAACCATCAAAAATTGAAGCAGAGAATATATCAGAAAAATGTTCCTCTCATTGAGATCTACATCTGATATAAAGGTTCGAAAACTGTGCGACAAACCGTTTTCGAGGTTATGGCCCTTGACACATTTCAGCTAAATTTTGTTTTCAATAAAGCTCAAAAACCATAAAAAATTTAAGCAGACAATATATCCGAAAAATGTTCCTCTCGTAGAGATCTACATTTGATATAATTGCTGAAAACTGTGCGACAAACCATTTTCGAGGTTATGGCCCTTGACAGGTTTCGGCTAAATTTTGTTTTCAATATAACTTAAAAACCATAAAAAATTGAAGCAGACAATAAAAGGGAAAAATACTCCTCTTATCGAGATGTCCATTTGGTACATTCGGCCCGAAGCTGTGCGATGAACCGTTTTAGAGTTACAGCCCTTGACGCGTTTCGGTTAATTGGTTTTTTGGTTAAAACTTGAAAACGGTTACAGATAATATAGTAAACATATAGGTTTAACATGATCAGTAGGAAAAGAGCTTCAATTTGAGCCAAAGGTCATAGGTCATAGGTCAAGGTCATACCATAGCAACAAGGTAACTGTTATAAAAAATACTTAGCAACCATATATTTTTAGAAGCAGAATGATGTACTTTACTTAAATATGTCATTTCATGACCAAAAGTGGCTTTTTGTCCCTAGCAACGGAATGAAAGTCCTTAACAACCAAATATGTTTTGGTTCGGGACCACTTCCTTTACTCAAATAACTCATTTTTTATGACTGGAAGCGACATTTTGTGCTATAGCAAAACACAAAATACCATAGCATCACCTAAATTTTCTGACTGCAGAGGAACAGTGGGAAAGACCTTCTCATTTGTTCTCAGAACAAATGATGGTTTAATATTGTTTTTGTCATTTATTTGACAAAAAGTATATAAAAAATATTAGGCTGTCAGATCTGAATCATTTTTATGTTTGTTTTATAAATTTACTAATTGGTGCCGTATGTTTTCTATTTTTACTTCAAGTTTATGTAAGTAAATAGCTGTTTAACAATTGTTATGTGTTAGGTTTTTAAAGAGACTTCTAAAGCCAGGTAATGGCAAATTATGGACAATGTGTGGTGTCTCACAATCTTTGAGATTTTGGTAAAACATCAAGTTATGAAATATTTATTCTCTTAAATTTGTTTACCATGCACAATACATATCTCCTTCCATATATTATCTATATTATAAACCCTATATATGTTTAAAAGAAAACAAGATGTATATATCATTCATGATGGAGAAAGCACTTACCTTTTTGGAGCTTTCTGTAGGAGATTACTACGTTTTATTCATTTGTATTTTTATGTCTGTTTATTGGTTTGTTGTCCATTCTTTGAATTGTTGAGTTCTGGTCTTTTTCCTAAGTTAACTTTTTATTTGCCTTTGAAGTGCAATTTTTATATTATACTTATAAATTAGATAATACTTAATTTTTCTTTACATATTTGAATTATCTAATAATCGTGTACCAAGAAACAATTGTATTGAAAACAAGTTGTTTTTCATTTTATACTCACAGTCTTTATGATTTGTTAACATTTTAATCTTTTTATTGGAATCTCACTATGTGCTAAAACAATATATAGTAGTATTGAAAGGGGTTAAAATGGGTTTAAACTATCAGTTATAGCAGCAATGTTTACTTGTAATATACATAACGAGGAAGGAAAAACAACCCCCACAAAACAAACTAATCACTAAGACATGAAAAGAAAACTTACAAAGAATAACGAAAAACAATTGAAAAAGGACACATATATGGGCATACACTGTTATCTTTAAAGAGTCCCATACAACATTTTGTAGACTGTTGACCTTGTTAATGGGATGCCTTACCTTTACTTATTTATGTTCCAACAATTCAGACAAGCCACATTGCATTAATAACACATACGAACATGCAGACTACACAATTAAACACAAGAACAAGGGATAAAGAAATAGAGGATTAGAACAAATACAAGCAAAATTGAGGTGGAGTTGAATTAGTTATTGCAACCTCCATAAAAGGTTATATACTGATATATAAAAACATAGTTTAATACTTGTATACATAATCCTCGAGATTTCAGCTTCTTTTTATTATATTTTTAGTCTGAGAATGATCTGCCGTCCAACGCTTTTTTAGACTTTAGACTCTTTAAAAAGCGTTGGACGGCAGAGGATTCTTGGACTTTTATATTTTGTGAATGTATATTATTTAGTATTATTGTTTTTGTTTTATAAGTTGTTCATTATATAGATATATATAACATTTCTACAAAAATCTGTAATCATATTATATATTTGTTTTAAAACATGTTTTGTTGTTTTTCTTGGAATTATTGACTGTAATAATTGCTCAACTTTAAGCTGCCTTTCTACAAATAATCGAATCATTATAATCCCATCATATTACAATAACAAAAAGTTATTCTGACTTGTTATCTTTTAATTATACTGATTTAAAAATAAAGTATAAGCTGTGTTGTTACTTCCGTATTTGAATCTGCATATACAATATTGTATACATTTCAAAGTCCAAGTTTTGATAAATAATTGACAATATTACATACATCTTGTCCAGTCTGCCTGTTATGTCTCAGATACTTAATTGCCACCCTCAGGGGGTTTTCATGTGTCCCAAACTAGATAGTTTTAAGATTTTGCAGTCATTGTTGTTTTTGGCAGAAACAACTAACTAAATGTTTTGCATCTGTGATTCTAACATGGTAGATTACGGGAGTTTTTTTTTAATTTTCTACGATGGTAGCCATGGTAGATATTCGTTACGTTATAAATCTTAATAGGATTGTATCTTGTATTTACCCTTTGTTTTAGTTGAAAAAGCCTTAAAATAGTTGTCCCATCCATTATTGATTGAGAATCATTTCAAGATGAAATATGAGATAGTTTTTGTATTGGAAAAAGGTAGAAATCGGATGCACGGTAAGTACAGTAAATAGCATAGAACGACCCTGTATTATTTTTAACAAGACATCACCGTGGCAAGTAAAATTTTTAATGTCATAATTTATGTGAATATTGTGTATATGCATTGCACGACAATAAACAGTATACAACTTTCGTTTAAATAGTAAATTTGTATTATGCCCCTGCAACTAACAGTTGGGGTATATTGGTTTACCCTTGTCCGTGCGTCTAAAATGTTTTCCGTTTTTTCAAATTTTTAAAGGTGTTGGGCTGGTGTTTGATATGTGAGGTTGTAGATCAATGTTACGTTTCGTTACGATTCGTTGCTCTCCCGTAATTACGAGCCATTGACTTCTGTGCATAAACTAGCTGTTACTTAAATATTATAAAACCAGTTTTTGTGTATAAAGTATGCTTTTTTTAATAATCTTCAAAGTTACAAATGTCGGTGCTGGGGTATAGCCCAAACACACCGAAAGAGTAATTCCATGTTTTCGTTAGAGGGAACGCTGAAAATGACTCTACAAGTTGTGACATTCTTTAAAATCTGTACCGTCACGTGGCCATGTACACTGCAATTAAAATGTACACTGTACCACATGATTGATTTAAACAATCGGTAGACGATGAGAAATCAATCATAGACGTGCGTCTGACGCGTTGTAAATGTTATTATCTTTTCATAACGATCAACTATAAGTCTTCGTAATGGCCATTGAACTTCTGAGTGGATTACATCAACTTACTACAGCAAAGTACTATTTGAGTAGATTTTAGGTCAATATCAGCATCCGTAATTTGAGTTGTGACATGTAAAGGCAATTCACTGAAGCGGAAAGAACATTGACATTGACGTCAACTACCGGGAATGTATATTCTTTGTGATCCTTTATGCTTTGTAGAATTAAATGAAACGTCATTGCTGTCTTTTGATGTATATATTTTATATATTTTAGTAGTTTTTACATCATATTTAGTAGTCAATGTTTTAAATGAAGTATTCTAATATGACGTGCTTTAAAGGCTTTGAGACCACAACTGTGGTAATTATTTATATATATGAGCAACACGCGCTGAGGAGGGCGTGTTTTAAATGGCTGTTCCAATTACAAAACTAACTCCCACCGGAAAGCAGGTCGGGGTTTTCTCCGGGTACTCCGGCTTCCGCCCCCCCCCCCCAAATAAAAACTGGACGCCATGATATAGCTGAAAAATTGCTGAAAGTGGAGTTAAACACCATCAAACAAACAAACCCACCGGAAAGCTTATCGCGTATTACGTATTAATATTATAAATAGAGACACGCGCTATAATTATCCGTTGCAATATATTGTGTTACATTGGCCGAACAGCCATTTAGGTGAAAACGATGTTTTCTATAGGTACGGAAATATTATAAATGTACCGTAATTGTCTTATTAGAATAAAAATAATTCACGGAGGCTGTGATTTATCATTGTTTTACCACGGGATGACCATTTATGTCGTTATTTTATCCCTCGCTGTCGCCCGGGATAAAATAATACGACATAAATGGTCACCCCGTTGTAAAACAATGATAACCCACAGCCTCCGTGAATTATTTCTTAAGTAATTTCGTGGTTTTAAGTAGATAAATAGTTATATTAATTAGATATGTAATGATGTTTAGTGCTTTATTCGGTACAATAGGTGACATCAATGGTGTTCCATAGAATTCCTTTTAAGTCTATTTTTAGAAGATGTTCTAGATAAGAGGCCGGCTAATTTTTATGGGTGGTGGCCATAATCTTAATCGCCACTGAATCAGCGACATAAAATTACATGTAATTACATATATGTGGTTGAATAGATTGAACGTAAATAGGCACCTAAATTGAGTGTTCAGCAAATATTTAACTGAAATCATAAAATCTTTCTTCTTAATAAAAAATCAATATGTGTCCTCAAATAATTTTTGATCAGATCGAAAAATTATTGCATTGATCTAAAAAAGGCGGTTGACTAACTTGTGTGTAATTGACCTTTGTATATACACACAGTAAATTTCCCTCCAGATTAAATTTAAATAAAATGTAAAAAAGCAAAAATAACCAAAACAATAAAACAAATTAAATAAATTAAAATTAATACACAAAATGGCACCCTGTCGAGAGTCCTCGCAGCTCTAACACATTGTTCCATAGCTCAAGTTCAATTTAAACGAGTACTATTCGATAAAAAAAAACATCCGGCTTCATTTCGTGGAAATGGGTTTTGTAGTAGACATAATTTATGTTAAATAACATCTTGCTATTCTACAACAACATATTATTACGTAAGTATCTGGTATTTATTATATCCTATGTAAATTTCGTTTTATCATCAATGTATTGTCCGTTTTAATGTTTTTATTTAAAAAAAACCGGAAAATTCAGATAATGATACAGGTAATAATGATAACACGAAAGTTGGTATGGCGAAAATTTGTGTAACAGATACTCGTACCCAAGAGAATGTATATAAGCTTTTCTCGTTTTTCGTGGAATAAAGTTTTTACGATAGGGTAATACATGTAAAAGTAACCCGAATTCCTAAATTGAAGCAATTTAAAATCTTTTAAACATTAGTGTTTTAACGTAGTTTTGTGAATACCAATATAAATATAATATTTTATTTCACAGTAGATATTATCAATAAGTTGTTGTTAAAATGAAATATAGGTCACGATTACAAGAACTTTGTACGAATACTGGGAATACAGATAAAACCTAAGTAGTGAAATGGTATAACATGATGACATATGTTTAGAAAAAATACTTTGTTTCTTGGAATGACCAACAATCGTAGCCAAAGCCAAATAAAACAACTGTATCTGTAACTTAATTTCTGAAAGGCAGCTTTTGATATACTCTTATTAAACAATTTAACTGAGGTATTTAAGGCTTTATACAGAATCAGTTCGTAACATTAATTGTTTATTAAAAAGTACTATGTTTCCTTTCATGTCTTATATAACCTAATTTGACAATAGTCGTGTTGTTCCTGTGTCTTTTGTAACAAGGAATGGACAAAGGTGAGTGTAGTTTTTATTTCAAATGTACGTGGGTACTTTTACAAGACAATACACATTCGACTTCTTTTTCTTTTACAAGAAAGATGTTATAGGCAAAAACCCCCGGCCTGATCGTTTGTTACAGTTGAGATATTTTTCTTTCGACTGAATGATTTACATTTAAATAGTCTACAATACTTTAAAAAGAATCGAAGTTACAGAGTAGTATTCAATAGACAATAAGTAGGAGACAGACAAAATGGTTGCACCCATTAAAATTCAGTAAAATTCAAAATGGCTAAATTAAGTAATGAGTCATAACTAGGAGGAGTAAATCCAGTACGAAAGATTTAAAGTGGGTACGTCAAACGAAACAAATCAATTTGATAATTTTTCACACTGATATTCCGTTAAGGTAATCTAAATAATGATGGCGATCGTAATACTTGATGACTTCAATCTTGCCCATGTGAACCCCTGGTTAAGCAGATTTTCAGTCAGCAAACATGCATATCGTTAAAATCTGACAAGAAAATGCAGGCTCTTCAACGCATTACTTGCGAAAAATAGGCATATCGAAACAAGTAAGCTTCCTGTAGCTCTTCAGGTGACAGCTTTTTAACATAAAAAGTCCAACGTAACTAGAATTCACCTGAAAATTGTAATGATACATGAACGCGCTTGTGAAAATAGAAATGCAAAACTGGTTACGTTGGACATTTTAAGTTTAATATA
Source organism: Limnoperna fortunei (assembly GCA_944474755.1). Classification (NCBI taxonomy): domain Eukaryota; kingdom Metazoa; phylum Mollusca; class Bivalvia; order Mytilida; family Modiolidae; genus Limnoperna; species Limnoperna fortunei. Next base: position 50,956,467 of record OX104120.1, read on the forward strand.
TATTTTTGTATACAAGATTACGAACTGCTTCATTATAAATATGTAAGCCACTGATATATATATATATACACATAGTCAAGTTTCTATAATAAGGATTTAATCAATTCTTTTAAAATGTTATCTGTTTACAATATATTGTAGTCAGACAATGGTTGAGGTTTACAAGAAAAAGTAAGTCGTATACATTGAGAGAAACCACTGACTTCAATTTTCGAAAGATTTTAATAGGACAAGCATGTATATTTACTGTTGTATTATGCGATTTTATTTGTTTGATTTTTCTTCCCACGACAAAACATATCAATTCAGATAATAACGCAATTTATATATTCTGTATTTGTTTTAGCACCCACCTCAGCAGGTACCATGATTTACACGAAGATTTTCTTTTACTGGCTAATGGTTGTTTTTATTGTAAGATGTAACGCAGGATCAACAGGATTTGGGTGTTTTGCTAGCTGTTGCTGTGGAGGCAAGACATATACCTTTTCTAAATTTATTAAGGTCTTTCCCACTACAGTGGGAAGACCTTCTTACCTTTCTTATGATTATTATTATTATTTTTCTTTTCTTTTCCGCCATCAGTTGCTAAAAAGTGTCGCGACATATCATTTTGATACTTGGTACCATTAATCGGTCATACTGGCAGATGACTCAGTTCACCCTGTGAAACCGATCTATTTTTAGTAACAGAGTTATCTGCCCCAACACCGTAAACCCTTGTTAGCAGATAAACTCAGAAACCGTAACCGATTCTCAAAATCTAAAGTGTAAAAAATGTCGCTGGACCTATAGCGATGATTTGTCATGCAAAATTTTTTTTTCCAATCGACTTCCTGTTTACGTGTTTTTGACCTGAAAAATGTCGCAACGCGTCAAAATATTTTTCTCAGAAACCGTAAGTCCTAGAGACTTGGGACCACCACCATTGATCCTAAGTGACATATGTTACATTAAAAAATGTCAAGGTCAAAGGTCAAAAGTCAAGGTCAAAGGTCACCATAGGCCTTGTTAGCACTATATCTCACAAACCATAAAAGATAGAAGCAGACAATAAATTGGAAAAATACTCCACTTATTGAGACCTTCATTTGGTACATTTGACTAAAACCTGTGCGATGGACCATTTCTGAGTTACTGCCCTTGACGCGATTCGGTTAATCGGTTTTTTGGTTAAAACTTGAAAACGGTTAGAGATAATATAGTAAACATATAGGTTAAACATGATCAGTAGGAAAAGAGCTTCAATTTGAGCCAAAGGTCAAAGGTCATAGGTCAAGGTCATACCCTAGCAACAAGGTGACCGTTATAAAAAGTCCTTAGCAACTATATATTTTTAGAATCAGAATGATGTACTTTACTGAAATATGTCATTTCATGACCGGAAGTGGCCTTTTGTCCCTAGCAACCGAATGAAAGTCCTTAACAACCATATATTTTTTGGCTCGGGACCACTTTCTTTACTCAAATAATTCATTTTTATGACTGGAAGTGACATTTTGCGCTATAGCAAGACACAAAATCCCAAAGCATCACCTATCTTTCCTTACTTAAGAGGAACAGTGGGAAAGACCTTCTCATTTGTTCTCAGAACAAATGGCATTTTAATTATTATTATTTTTCTTTTTCTCCCCAATTTTCCAAATGGGTTTGCCAGAAGGGGTTTCGACATATCATTATGATACTTGGTACATTTAATCGCTCATACCAGGAGATGACCTGGCTCACCCTGTGAGACTGTTCTATTTTTAGTAACAGAGTTATCTGCCCTAACACCGAAAACCTTGTTAGCAGATAAACTCAGAAACCGTAACAGATACTCAAAATCTGAAGAGTGGAAAGTGTAGGGCGACTTATGGCGATGATTTAACATGCAAAATTTTTTTTCTTAATCGACTTCCGGTTTACGCGTTTTTGACCTGAAAAATGACGCAACGAGTCAAAATTTTTTTCTCGAAAACCGTAAGTCCTAGAGACTTGGGACCACCACCATTGATCTTAAGTGACATATGTTACATTTGAAAATGTCAAGGTCAAAGGTCAAAAGTCAAGGTCAAAGGTCACCATAAGTCTTGTTAGCACTATATCTCATAAACCATAAAAGATAGAAGCAGACAATAAATGGGACAAATACTCCTCTTATTGAGACCTCCATTTGGTACATTTGACCCGAAGCTGTGCGATGAACCATTTTCGAGTTACAGCCCTTGACGCATTTCTGTTGATCGGTTTTGTGGTTAAAACTTGAAAACGGTTAGAGATAATATAGTAAACATATAGGTTTATCATGATCAGTAGGTAAAGAGCTTCAATTTGAGCCAAAGGTCAAAGGTCATAGGTCAAGGTCATACCATAGCAACAAGGTAACTCTTATAAAAAGTCCTTAGCAACCATATATTTTTAGAATCAGAATGATGTACTTTACTGATATATGTCATTACATGGCCGGAAGTGGCCTTTTGTCCGTAGCAACGGAATGAAAGTCCTTAACAACCATATTTTTTTGGCTCGGGACCACTTTCTTTACTCAAATAACTCATTTTTATGACTGGAAGTGACATTTTGTGCTATAGCAAGACACAAAATCCCATAGCATCAACTAACTTTTCTTACTTCAGAGGAACAGTGGGAAAGACCTTCTCATTTGTTCTCAGAACAAATGAACTTTTTAATTATTCTTATTATTCTTCCGCCAAGTTTTTTCTTTTCCCATTATAAATTTTGTTTCGCGACATGTCGTAAAGACATTTTGTACTATGAATGTATGAGACATTACGCTTTCGCAGTTAACCCTGTGACACCGAACACTTTTTCTTTACGGAGTTATTTCCCCTGTCATAAAAATCTTGTGTGCAGATAAACTTTGAAACCGTAAAAGATTTTGCAATGAAAGTTGTTGCAAAATGCTCAGCTATTGATTGCGACAATTTGTTACATATCGCGCAAAGTATCTTGACGACTCCTTGTTGGAGTTATTTCCCCTTATTTATTGGAAGTACATTTTGTACCATAGTAACTCATGAACCAGAGTTGACAGAGACTAGATATTTCACAGTTGGTCATCATTGACCTTGACCTTGAAAAAGGTCACAAGGTCAAAGGTCAAGGTCGCATTCTAAATTTTGACACTGTGGTGTGTGCGATTCTCCTCCTGAACCATAAGAGATACAGAAATAAATCTTTTACCAAAATGTGTATCATATTAAGGTCTTGAAAGGTCACTATAAATGATTTGACTTTTGAAAGAGTTATCTCCCCTGGATCAATTAAATATAGTGTATATAGCGTTATCTTAGCAACTATGACAGATATTTATATGAAACCTTATATCATTAGTCATCATTGACCTTGACCTTGAAAATGGACACAAGGTCAAAGGTCAAGGTCACGTTTGAAATTTTGACATTATCTTGTCATCGCTATTTCTTTGAAACGGTAAAAGATAGCTTATAACTTATAACGGATAAAATGTCGGCCTCATGAATGCGCAACTTTTTTCTATTTAAAGGAAAAGGATTTGACTTCATCTTATAGGAGTTATCTCCCATTACAACCATTGATATTTACTTTTTCATTGATAACTTATTAACTATTGATAGTAGAGGCTTGGGGATTTCACCAAAGACCATTATGACCCTTGACCTTGAAAATAGAAACAAGGTAAAAGGTCAAGGTCATCTTATAAATTTGGGTATTTATGATAAATACGCATTTCTTCATAATTATAAGACATATTGACAGGATCTTCACTGTTGGTCCTTTATTGACCCTCAGCATGGTCAAGGTCATATTGACAGCAGTCAAGGTCAAATAATATTTTTTGGAAATTCTGCTTTTTTGTGTATATAAAATGGTAAATACAAATAAATGATTTGTTTTTAAAGCATTGAATATGCAAAAATCAAACACTTGGTAGTCAAGGTCATTAATCTCAATTAACTTCCTATTTTTTTACCTTTTTTATTTCAAAAGATATACGAATGGTTTTTCTTTCTTTTGTTTATTTTGAAAAGAAGATTCAATTTCCATATAGCCAAAGTCAGTGTCAAGGTCATTTATGCAATAAGTGGAAAGCCTCTCATTTGTTCGGTAGAACCAATGAACTTATATTTATTATTATGATTTGCATGCTTATTTGTATAAATATTACATGTAAATATTGTATTCTGGAGAGGATTTCATAAGTATGACTTACTTGTATCTAATCCATTTTATTATTAACAAATAAAATATGCTTTAACTAATTTCGATGAAACTTTACGATATTATTATATATCAGGTGGGTAAAATGCCTACTGATGCTGGAGGAATTAGATCAAAGGTCAAGGTCATCAGTCAACAAAAAGAGTATCAGTGATCGCTGGATCAAATTTTTCTAGTTTCATTACTACAAAATTAAGATAAAAAGTATTTAATCAAATGTTCTTTCTTGATGCACATTTATTAAACAATATTTGTCAATTTTATGGTCATTAAAATTATACATATTATAATCATAACTGCCGTTTGATCTTGAATACACTTTACGCGGTCTATATAAAGCGTATTGAAACCATGACTCATAAGCAAAACATGTTTGACAGTGAACAATAAATAGTGAACAGTGAAAGAATTCTTTTATAAATTATAAAAATTGCTCCATCACCTGAAATTCAGTCTAGAATTGATGTTTTTTTTAACTAAATGTGATACAATTGATGAAAATGTATCAGTTGTTATCAAAACCTATTAACATATTTTCAATAATTCAATCGTTTAATGCTGATATAGTTAAACGTAGGACGAAATTGGTGTCTGTGGGTGTACTTTTAAGCAAATTTCCAAAGTATCCTTTAATAGAGGACATTATTTAAAAAAAACAGAGAATGTAATTAGCTGGAGAAGTGCAAGTTTAAGAATTCGGCTCATCAGTAAATACAGATAAATTAATTTTGTGTTAAACGATCCCAAACAGTACTGGGTATTAATTAATAATTTGAAATCAGAAAAACAGAATCTAATGATAATTAAATTAACTCAAACATATGAGTCAAACATTTTAAATCTCTACATGGGGAAAGCAGCAAAAAATTTGAAGATTGCAAAAGCTATTTTTATTAAACAATAAGGAGCAAATCATAGAGAGGTAATTTAACTTGACTACCTCATTACCTATAAAAACTGAAAACTGCTAGTAGTGGTAAAGCAAAAGGATTAGACATTTTATCTAATGAAATGTTGAAAAGTGGTTATAGTGTTGTTTACCATGTTTGGTTAAACTGTTTACCTTGTGTTTTTCAAACGGTTATTATCCCCACTCTTAGGCCAAAGGTTATATATATATATATAATATATATACATACATACATATATATATATATATATATATATATATATATATATATATATATATATATATATATATATATATATATATGTATACGTCTACAGATTAAGCCCAACACTGTTAGAATTAGATTTTTAACACTGTCAAATTTTTGCTTACCCTCAAAGGGATTCGAACCCACACCGCTGTGACACTGTGGCACCAATTCGCCTGCACTATGTCCAGCGGTCTAGACCCCACGGCCAAATCCGTTATTTAAAAATATAGCTTCATTAACCGGGGTGAATCGTAGACGTAGACATATATATATATATATATGATACATTAATACATTATATTATTGTATATTAATATATTATTATTATAATATATATATATAATATATATTAATATTAATATAATAAATATTATCTAATTTTAATATAATTTAATATTTATAAAATTATAAAATTATAAGGTGACAAATTCATTACGCCAGACGCGCGTTTCGTCTACTCTAAATGCATAAAGCATTTTTTTCATTTGGAGATGGAATAATATACTGGGATCGTGTAAATACACAATACAGGTAGTTTAAAATATTATATAAAAAGTCTAAAGAAAGTACCAACCAGTAAACTTATTAAGTATCGGATAGACAAACATGACGATACAGCATAAACAAAACATAATATACAAGTCTAGAAGATTATGCAACTATACAAACGACGGTGTTTCTTGTCAAAACTGTAGACACAGACTGACCAACGAATGTCTTTAGACATTGAGTGTCAATATAAATAAATAACGTAAACAATCATAACATATTGATCTTAAACTTTCTCACTCCAACAACTCTATATATACTGCTTCGCCCATATTGGACCGCACATCCGTATGACCCATATATTCTAAGTTAACCTCCAACCCTCCCCCGTTATGAAAGTGTATGTCTGATCAGGTGCAAGTGTCGCAGAAAAAGTTACCACTTGTGCCTCTAGCGGTAAGTGACATTACCAAGTAAAAGTAAACACCAGTAAAGAATAAGAGATAGAGCGATTGTTTGCCCCTGCTGACGTTTTCAACAGAAATAATGAATTATGGGCATTTATGGGTTTAACGAAGTCTGTTTTGCAGTCCGCGGCATTGGGAACCCCCTCCCAGTTACCGGCAAATAATATTGATTACTTGTTGATGAATGAATAAAAAGAGTTACCTGTAATTTGAATAGGTTGTTAACAATACGATTAATCCTTGATGTTAGCGCAAATGAAGACAAACTAATGACTGTTATACCCAGTATAATGTTAGTTATGGAGGTACTTGTTAATCAACAGGATGCAGATTGAATAACGAGAACAATTATTTCCGTTATAGTACATGATTTTATCCTAATGTTAAGGGCTTTTCACTTATGAATTATTTAAAATGTTGCATGATGACTAACAGAAAATACTGGAGAAAAATTGATATTACATATAAAGTTTGTTAGGCTTTTTTATGAGAGTTTCAGGTTTTCGCAATATATCTTGTAAAGAAGTCAGGCAAATAAATGAATGTGACATTTCTAAAAGCCATGAACATTAACATAGCCATTTTCTTCTGTATATCTGATTTAAAGGGCGTATTTTGTGAAGTTGACACTTTCTTCACATGACAATAGGGTTTCTCGGAGTTCGAGTTAAACAATCTAGTTTCGATAAATGGAGTATCAACACTGAGGTTGTGAGATCGAGCCAGAATTTGGGTAGGGCATGATAGACTCAAACTTAATTGACAACTATTGCCAGTTTTCCTCCAGACGTTGTACGGCTTTCATCCCCTCAAAAAACAACTTAACTTATAGTTGAAATGCTGAAAGTGGTATAAAACTAGATTCAAACAAACAAGCAAACATATCATCATGATAATAGTATGACTACAAAGGTATAGTCCTATCACTTACACTACGAAATTAACAGCAATATCAGGAATCGCTGCGTCAGGAAAAATAATCATAAATACATTGCATGCAATATAAAAAGCAAATAAATTATGAGTACTTTTTTATTAGTTCCATTTGTGAAAGTGGGCTACTACCGTTCGTTGAAGAAACCACCATTTTCGGACTAAACTGTTTTCTTGGTTCAATTTGAGCAGAAATGTAAGTCATTGGTTGGTTATAAATAGTGATAATGATTTTAAAAACAATTATTTTGATTGACTTTCGATTGAGTTTAACTTGGCTTAGACCTATTCAATTTACAAGGACAAGCAAAAGCATTTTTTAAATGTATCATTTGGAGCGATTCTTGATTGAGTAAAACATGGCTTGGACCTATTCCATCTACAAAGGCAATTTCAAATAGTTGTTTAAACAAGCAATCCGCATTTTCCTTTTATTATTCACATTACAACTAACATAAGAGTCTATTTCTGTATCTTGTTAAATTATTAAATTCTAATATATTTCGTAAACTAATAACACACACTCCTAACGTTATCAATATTAGTATTAAAAAACCGCACTTAAATCATATATAGTACGGAACGGTCAATTTCGAAATAACATGGCACAAATAGGTCATAAAGTAGTAAGGAAGTAGTAGGCACCGCATAAAACGTCTTTTTGAGTCTACAAATGCAAACAATTTACCCCCATTTAGCACTGAGTATGAAGTTCGCTGAAAATAAGGTGGAATTATAGAGAAATAGTTGGTTGATATTAGGTTAACCTCAAACAGGAAACGTTTTAACAATTTTCAGGACAAGAACAAGTTTACAAACAGTGTTGAATTCGGATATGTAGCAGGGAGATCAATAGATAATTTTTATCAGTGCCACTTGCACTAGAAAAGTATAGTAAAAGTTATTTGGCAAAAGCTATATATTTAAAAATAGGATTGGAATGTTGGTCTCCAAAAAAAGAAAATTCTGGTTGTTTGTTATCAGAATCACAACATGGTAAAAAAGACTTTCATTCGGCGCGTCAATTACTGTTACAAGTGGCAGGAGACGATAAATTCTTGCTTTTCAATCCCACTCTAACACTATAGTTATGTTTCGTCCGATCCATGAGTCCCACTCAAGGAAGAGAAGTTTAGTACAAAAGAAACGATCAGAATACAATAATCTTTACATGATAAGCTGTTCACATTATTTCTTGATTTTTACAATATATTTTATAATTATATTTTGTATGAGCTGTGTATTAATAAAAGATATATATAATATATAATAAGCATTAATAGATAAAGACGAAGTAGAATCTCGACTCCTACCTTCGACACCTATGTTGCGTTTGGGTCCACACTGGAAAGGATTTGGCATATACGCAATTTATGTGTCAATTTATGTGTTTCCGGGAGGAAACCCCGGAGATGCGGTAGGAAAACTGGCAAATCCTGGCTGCCTACAGTGAGAATCGAACCCGCAATCTCAGTGTTGACAGACCACGTGATCAATAGTAGACGAACTACCTTAACCACTCGGCCACTGAGGCCCCACTTGGCCAATTGAAGCTAACCTTTTGAAGGAATGACGTTCTAAATGTTCTCTAAACAACCTGAAACTGAAACTGTTTTATTAGATTCAACGCCTAATTTTACACAAAGTATTCACTGGCGTTGTACATTAGATAAATATCAAGAAATGAATAATATACAATGTGCTCCAAACATGTACAAGTACAATTAAAACATAAAAAGGTCCATTCACTGCCAAATGAAATAACACAGGTTTTACATGTTCAGTTCATCAACACATGAGTCTGTCAAAACCAAGAATCAAAGTTTTAAATTTTAAAACTCCTGTCACCAAACGTTTTGCGTTTGTTGAATGGTATGTCATAACAGCCTGTGACGTAGTCTGGCGATCTCAACCTACGTCTTGGTACCTGTTCAGATAATTCAGTTAAATAAGCTGGGGCTGTTTCCTTTGAACAATTGAACATTATAGTCAAAATCTTGAATTGAATTCTGGCTTTGATTGGAAGCCAATGAAGTTGTAACAATGCTTGTTTTGAACTATCATATTTGCTAAGTTTTAGAACAAGTTTTGCACTCATTTTTTGTATCCTTGCATCTATTGAATATCACATTTAGGAATACCCAACAGAATTGCATTACAATAATCCAGATGCATGGAAATAACGAGGGACAATACTGGAATTCCAGTAGCATCCTTAGTAAGGTATTTTCTGATGTTTTTTGATACGGAGATAATTAAACAATGCAGTATGACATTTCCGCTTAACCTGATCTTTAAAGGTGGGGTTTTCATCCAAAAATGCTTCTAGATACCTGATACAGCTAACAGACTTAATATTGTCACCAGCAATGTTTATTTCAATAACTGAACATTTTTCAAGTTGCTGCCTACTACCAAATAAAATAAACTGGGTTTTTGAGGAATTCATTTTGAGCTCATGTTGCTTCTCAATAAAGGATTGTCCCAAAACATGGCCGTCAAACCCAATTTTTTATTTCTGATTGGCTGAAATTTAAAAAAAGAAGTAAAGGACCATAAAGTAATCCTAATTTTGAATTCTCTTTAATTTAAGAAATCTAAAAATCCAAAGCTAAATACATCAATTGGTAGAAATTTTGTTTTTGCTCTTTTTTTTTCTTCCACTTTCCTCCAGAATTTTGTCGGACTTTTTTCTCTGATATCGTATTTTGGATCGACATGAAACTTCACCCAAATAGGTCATGATGTGAAGTGGTGCCTTATTGGTTTAAAATTTTGAAATTGGACGCCATCTTGAAATGGCGGCTATTTTGAAAATGAAAAAAATCCTTAACAATCCAAAAGTCAACATATTTCGATAAAAATTAGAATATAAGTAGAGTATGTTATACCGCACCAAATGACGCACATTTTGGGAGTCCCTAATCTGCAGAAGGGTGGAAAAACTGGAAGGGTTTTTTGGTATATTTTTGCCTATAACTTTCGAACGGATAAACATATCGATGTAATTTAAACGGATTCTGAAAGATAATAACAATTTCTACATAATAATTACAATTGAATACGATTTTTCAACTTTGGTACTAAATTGTGTTTTTCTTGTTGAGCCCAGTCAAAAGTTAATATATTCCTCTAGTAAATTTTATAGCGAATCCATTGATATATAACTCATTTTTATTTATGAAAGGGAAAATTGTCAAAAGTTGACCCGGAAGGGTGGTCCATTGGAGTATTGTGTACAGTAAAATATTCAACTCAATTTGTAAAAACATGCATTACTCCGGTCAAAATTGGTTAATAGATTCCTCTAGTACATTTTATAGCGAATCCATTGATATATAACTCAATTTTATTTATGAAATGAAAAGGGGTCAAAAGTTGACCGGAAGGGTGGTCGTTGGAATATTGCGCACAGTAAAATTTCAAATTTGGACTCAATTTGTTAAAACATGCAATACTCCGGTCAAAATTGCTTAATATATTCCTCTAGTAAATTGTATAGCAAATCCATTGATATATAACTCAATATTATTTATGAAAGGGAAAGTGGTCAAAAGTTGACCGGAAGGGTGGTCCATTGGAGTATTGCGTACAGTGAAATTTCAAATTTGGACTCAATTTGTAAAAACATGCATTACTGAGGTCAAAATTGCTTAATATATTCCTCTAGTAAATTTTATAGCAAATCCATTGATATATAACTCACATTTATATATGAAAGGGAAAGTGGTCAAAAGTTGACCGGAAGGGTGGTCCGCTGGAGTATTACGTACATATTATATATATACGTCAATATTAGTTAATATATTTTTTTCTCTAAGAAATTTTATAGCAAGTTCATTGATATATAACTAAATGTTAATTCATAAAAAATAAAAATAGTTCAATGAAATTTAATTTACAAGTTACTTTAAAAACAAAACTAGAACTCTGACAATGAATGGGAAACCTGTTCTGAGCCAGTTCTCATTAGTAGAGAGCCTTAAAAGTGCGAAATTGTAGCAGGTATGTATTGTCATGTGTAATGTTAATTGTAATTTAAAAAATTTATTGTTATGTATTGGTGTCATCCACTTTTAATTAGTGGTATATAAAACATACAGTCTTTTGTTGTTTTAGCAATTATAATTAATTTCCTGTATTTTACAGGTACTTTTTTTAGCATAAAGTATATTAGATAAAATGAATTTACTTACTTTTTTAAAACTATTGTAGAAAAAATGCTGTATAACATTGTTTTAAAATTATTAGCAGTTTTTATTCTGAAATATAAATTTACATGCTGTCTAAATAATCGAAGATTTGATTTTAGATTCATGATTTAAAGTTTAAAGTTTGTATTGCCTAATTGGAAATAATCTTATAGTTTTAACCACTTAAGCTCTGCTTTGGAATTAGATTTTGTTTGTTAACCAAATTTGAAGTTAAAATATGTCAAAGCTTTAAACAAAATTATACAATGAGTTATTTTTATTGTTATAATTATTCATGACAGGCGTGAAATTTTATTAAAGGATATTTCAATTAATTTTAGTGTATTCTTTATTTATCCTTAAAACAAACATTTAAATTATAACGCTTCTTTAATTTGCAGGAAACACAAATCTATATATAAGCCAAAATATATATAGAAATAAATGGTCAGTCAAACTACTGTCTTTTATGTTTATTTAACTTTTTGATTGCAGGTGATAATTAAAAGGATTAAACCTGTGAATTTTGCTTAAGATAAGAAACCATAAATTTCCCCCGAAGTTGTTAATTGGAATAAACAAACCTTAAATACACACAATAAATCCGATTGTCAGTACCCCTGTCATTTATTAATAAAAATGTCACATTTTTGGAATATAAATTTGTTGCTGAAAATTCATTTGTCATTCATCAGACAGATCTTGATTTGTGCTGCTTGTGAATTTACAATTTTTAACTTTTTAAATTTTGAGTGATTCGTTTTCATAATAACAAAAAGTGTTGTATTATTTCACCATAACAGTTGCATTTATCCTTAAAAACTTAATAATTCAAACTGTACATATTTTGCCTTGCGTTTCGTTTTTATTACATTTTTTAATTCAAACTGTACATATTTTGTCTTGCGTTTTGTTTTTATTACATTGTTACTGTATATATTTTGTTTTAACTGTTGCTACTGTTTATTGTAATATGGCTAGTACTCTGATTGCAAGTCATTCTCAAGTTAAATACTTTGATCAGTATTTAAAATTACCTAATGTAGATGTAGTTTCTTTTCCAGGATTCCGTATTGAGCAGATGTGGGGTGTCATTGGACACACAGTTCACAGGTACCAACTCATCGTTCTACATGTAGGTGCCAACAATTTGTGGAACGAGGAGCCACCTACCGTACTTGCCCATTACCAGGGTTTAGTTACTAGGATCTGGAAGGTTAACCAAAGGTATTTTACTTTGTTTGTTTGTGTGAATGGGGTTTAATACCCTTTCAGCAATTTTTGTAGATATTTCATGGCGTTTAGTTTTATTTGGCTGTGATTCCGGAGTACCTAATGAAAATCCCCATCTTCGATCGGAAAAATCCTTGTGAATAAGGCTGTAGTCGAGCACACCCTCGCGAGATATTTAAAAAAAGTAAATTATAACAGTTACATGTGTAATACGAATACATGCAGCAGGAATGAAAACAAATAGAACATTAAAGATGACACAAGATGGTAAACAATACTTGTCGTTAAACAATATTTCTGTTAATATTGTACGAAAAAAGATAACATTCAAAACTACCCTTCATTATTATTGTTACATCTTTTTACCTACTTTGGAAGAACCTTTGATCTTTTATTGATTTATCATATTTAATTTCAGTGATATGCAAAATAATCTTGTGTTAAACAAGACACCCCTAAAAATTCCGTTAAAATAAAATACACTAAAGTAGGCGATACATAGCTATCGCAATTGTTTGTTGAAATATGTTCTCGTAAAAGCGTATATTATACTATGTAAAAAACCGGAGCGAAAATACTACATATACAGTAAAAAACTAAAGGTGAATTTCAAGAGTGTTTCAAGAAATTCAACGTTGCGGTCACTAAACAATACAAAGGTTCTGGTGGACACCGTTATACCAAGTTTAGAAGTTTTTCTTGGTGATTTTCATTTATTGTAGGTGTCAGATAGTCATATCAGGGTTACTGCCTCGTGGTCAGGACCTATTTCCTGGTAAAATGAAGGCGGCTTCCTTTTTGTATTTGCACAACAGGAAAACTGCTTACATTAATAGCAAATTGTCCAGTATTGCTCAGTCTACTTCTAGGTTGAGTTATATTGGACATACTTATTTTGTTATTATTGGCAAGCTTCAAAGGCGCTTGTTGAGCAAAGATGGCCTTCATCTTAGCATGGAAGATGCTGCCATGGTGGTCCGTAACATTTAGTCGGAAATTCAGCGACAAAGGAAGATTCCATTCAGTGTACCACCGATTCGCACTACGCAAACAACAACATTACAGAAAGTACCCGTAGGACCACTCATGTACAAAGATGTTGTAACAACTACCCGGGTCAAACAACATCCTACTCAGACCAACCAACAGAGAGACTAGACGGTAGACTTTCCAGTTTTACCTACTGGTCCTTCCATTTCTTCTTCTGCACCTCTCCGACTTCAATGTCATGTGCCCCCTGCCAGTTCTTCTCATGTTTCCCCTTCCAGTTCGTCTGTTCCTCTTGTTCACAAGTCCGCTTTTCATTCTCCTGCTTCATCTTCTGTCCCTCCTATTTATAGTTCTCCCGTTTCCCCCTCCAGTTCGTCTGTGCCTCTTGTTCGCCGGTCCGCTTTTCATTCTCCTGGTTCATCTTTTGCCCCTCCTATTCGTAGGTCCCCCGTTTCCTCTTCCAGTTCGTCTGTGCCTCTTGTTCGCCGGTCCGCTGTTCATTCTCCTGGTTCATCTGCCCCTCCTATTCGTAGGTCCCCCGTTTCCTTTTCCAGTTCGTCTGTGCCTCTTATTCGCCGATCCGCTGTTTATACTCCTGGTTCATCTTCTGCCCCTCCTATTCGTAGGTCCCCCGTTTGCTCTTCCAGTTCGTCTGTGCCTCTTGTTCGCCGGTCCGCTGTTCATTCTCCTGGTTCATCTTCTGCCCCTTCTATTCTTAGGTCCCCCGTTTCCTCTTCCATTTCGCATGTGCCTCTTGTTAGCCGGTCCGCTGTTCATTCTAGTGGTTCATCTTCTGCCCCTCCTATTCGTAGGTCCCCCGTTTCCTCTTCCAGTTCGTCTGTGCCTCTTGTTCGCCGGTCCGCTGTTCATTCTACTGGTTCATCTTCTGCCCATCCTATTCGTAGTTCCCCCGTTTCCTCTTCCAGTTCGTCTGTGCCTCTTGTTCGCCGGTCCGCTGTTCATTCTCCTGGTTCATCTTCTGCCCCTTCTATTCATAGGTCCTCCGTTTCCCCCTCCAGTTCGTCTGTGCCTCTTGTTCGCAAGTCCCCCGTTTATCCTTCCAGTTCTTCTTCTGTACATTCAACGTTTTCTAGTTCATTACCGCCTATCTATTTCAAAGGGGCTAGATATATTTTGTCAAATTTCTACCCATGTTATCTGGTTTATCAAGGTCAGTCTTTTGCATCGTCGGAACATTTGTATCAGTACCGTAAGGCTGTCGAACATTCAAATTTATTTTTGGTTAATCAAATTCGGCAAGCAGAGACAGCTAGTAAGGCAAAAGAAATTTCTAAATTAGTTCAAACTACTGAAAGTTGGTATGATATGAAATATGCAATAATGATTGAAACGACGTCTGTAAAGTTTGAACAATGTGCAAAATTCCAAAAGTACTTACTTAGTACACAAAACCGTGAGCTGATACATACTGTTCCTGACATGTATTGGGGTTCAGGTCTACATGACAATGGTCAAAACCGTCACGGTCAGGTTCTCATGTCTATTCGCTGTATGTTTAGTTCTAGAACAGGTTCTTTTGATTCCATAACTATGCGTCCAAGTTGTTCCAGCGGTGATTCCAGTTCCAACAAACCAGTTGTAGTGTTATATGTTCAAATCGTTCTAGTTCAGATTCTAACCCCCCAAGTTTAGATTCAATGCAGGCGAGTTCGGTTTCTATTGGAACAGGTTCTTCTACTTCAGTTTCTATCCTAACACATTCAGGTTCCAATCAGGTTTCTATTCAGACAAGTTGGAACAGCATTGGTAGTTGTCCATCTGTAAAATATAAACAATTAGCAGGCGGACTTCCGCCATTATTTACAAACCTTACAACTGCTTTAGATAACGATACAGTTTTTAATATTTTATTAAGGTATCCGACCCATAATTGAAGTTACCGTTTAATTTTATTTTTCGACCAAGAAATACAGCTTTATAAAATCAATGTATTGCTAATTAATGTAACAAATTAAATATATTGTTTTTCTTTGAGTCAATGGCAACAGTTTTGAGCAAATAAGTTAGTTACTCAAATAGTATTTCCGATGTTTGCCGAACATTACCGAGGTCTGCTCCATTGAAAAACAAAATTAGAGACTGATAGTCTAAAAATGCTGGATTGGTTTGAAAATAATTTAATGCAGGCAAATCCAGACAAGTTTCAAGCTTTGGCAATAGGTAAGAAAACTTTTAAAGAAAATATATGTTTTAATCTAAAGGGCAATAAGATAAAGTGTGAGGAACATGTCAAATTATTAGGAATAACAATAGATTATCAGTTAAATTTCGATAAACATATATCTGAGATTTGTAAAAAGGCAGCTAGACAACTAAATGTTTTAAAAAGAATTGGAAGATTTTTAAATAAACTTGGAAGACTTACAATTTACTACTCTTTTATACTTTCAAATTTTAACTACTGTCCTGTGACATGGCACTTTTGTAGTGAAAGAAATACACAAAAAATGGAGAAAATACAAGAGAGGGCATTAAGATTTATATACAATGATTATGTTATAAGTTATGAACAGCTACTAGAAAAATCCAAGTTACCATCACTTAAAATAAGAAGAATGAGAACCATTGCCATGGAAACTTTTAAAATTATTCACAAAGATAGTCCTGTGTATTTACATGACCTAGTAAATTTAAAAAAACACCATTACTCTTTTAGATATGTTAATACAGCTGAAGTTCCATCAGTAAAAACAACAAGGTATGGTTTAAAATCTTTTCGTTATTTTTCAGCTAAACTGTGGAATGAGCTACCAAACCACATAAGATCAGAAAACAATAAAAATCAATTTTCAAATTAATGAATAGTTGGAATGGTAGCACATGCCACTGTAATGCCTGTATTTAGCATGTGCTGTTCTAGACTAGTGCCTGCCTTGTTTTTATTTGCTTATTTTTATCTCGCTTTGTTTTTATGTATCATTGTGTTATGCTAGTTCTTGACAGAGTGTGAGTGCCATGTGTTTGTTTTAACTATTTATGCCAAAAAATGCTTAGCTTTATAAATGTCTGCGTAATTTTTACTTTCTCTTTTGATCCATGTGCTTCCTTTTAATATGCAGTGCTTTTTATGTAATATTATAGGTATGTCATTGTCTATGTCATGTTTTACTTTCTTTTTTGATCCATGTGCTTCCTTTTAACATGTAGTGCTTTTTATGTAATGCCATATGTATGTGTTTGTTTATGTCATATTTTAATTCGATAAAAAACTCACTAGAGCTTATGTTATTGTAAATGTTTTGCATAATCGACTATAAATAAAGCTTATTTGATTTGAATGGACATCCGGGACACCAAATATGATCACGTGGGCAATTGTGGTCCGGATACCTTAAATCCCGAAGAAGACAAAATTCACAAACTTCCGCCTGTAAAGACAAACGGTGGTGATGTTTTTTTAGTAAAATCTATTAATACAGAGGATTTGAAATGTGATCAGTATACTAGGATAAATGATAGCAAATTTACTCCTAAAAAGCATGAAAGGGAGCTAAACTAATCAGAGCGTACTTAAAATTAGATATCCGGGTTTCGAAATTAAAGCCGGTAGGAAAAGGCCGTCCTTTTCAAATAATTTTAAAAGGGTTGCATATTGGTTAGAAAGTAATCCAACTTTGGTTTAATTCATTATATAGGTGATCATACATTATATGAGCCAATGCCACATGGTAATAGTAAACACGATACTGAGTACAAGAGAACAATGCCATCAGTTCTAGATCAATTAAAAAACAAAGATGGGGCACCTCATAAAGTTTACAAAAAAGAAATTTGTACAAATATAGTCGATGGTCCTTATCAAGGGGTGGATAATCCTAGAAATACAAAGCAGGTTGAAAATATTTTGTTAAGACAAAAAGAAAATAAAAAATTGAGTAAGGATGACATTTACAAATTACTTTTATTAGCATACCAGATGGATGGCTTTATATCAGAAGTTTGAGTTTATCCCGATCTTTTGGCAGTTGTGGCTTTACCGGAAATTATAGACGCATTTAAAGAGTTAATTGAAATACATTCTGATGATCCCGTTTACCTAGTTTATGATACTACATTTAATTTAGGCGATTGTTATGTTTCTCCCGTTGTTTTTAAACATGTTTTATTTGAAGGAGAATCCTTTAATACTTTTAGCTTTTTTAATTCATGAGAGAAAACATGCTAAATGGCACGAGAGGTTGCTTAATTTTCTTAAATCAAAAATACCTACGATCGACAAAAAGAAAATTCCTTTCGTTCTTGATCAGGAACCTGGTCTGAAAAAGGCCATCCAAAATTGTTTCCCAAATTGTCCAATTATGTTTTGTTGGAATCATTTAAAAGAAGACTTAAAATTTTGGCTGAAAGGGCGAGTGGTGTCCGACAACATAAAAGTGTTCATTGACCATTTAGATAAAATGCTTCACTCCGAGAGCGAAGAAGAGTTTACTAATTTAAGGATTAAATATACTTCAAAGTGGCCCCCGAATTTTTAGAACATTATGACAAACAAATTGCCCCGGCTATCATTAATCACTCAGGTAGATGGATTATTGAAAAATATCCGGGAATGTATGATCCTTATTCGGGAATAACTAATAATTTTTCAGAAAGTATGAATGCTGTTTTAAAAGAGAAAACGATTGTAAAGAACGTCCTGTAGATCTTTTAGCCTTAGGATTTTATTACATACAAAACTTTTGAAATATTAAGAGGCGGGTCTGGAGTTGGTAAGTATCACTTGAAAAAAGAGTTTAACAGGGCTTTTATCGAACCATCTGATTGTATTTTTCCTAAAAGAATAGTTTGTCCGGACGAAATCATTGAATATATAAAAAGTGACAAGCCTGTGTCATCAAAAGGAGAAATATTAATTAATTATGGCGAAATTGCCGAAACAACAGTAAGTCAACAGGTAATTAACAAACTGCCAGATGACGCGGTATTTGACGAGGCTAATCAACGCTCTAATCAACCTGTAATTCAATTTCCTGCCTTTGATGTTAATTGTAGTCAGAAAAATTTAGCTCGTTTTATTATAGTCCGAGAATCCTCTGCCGTCCAACTCTTTTTTTTGCGTGGGACCACGCAAAAAAAGCGTTGGACGCCAGAGGATTCTCGGCCTAGTTTTATTATTGACATTAATTGAATAACTTTAGTTCCTCAACAAGGGGCATTTATTGTGTTACACTATTTCCGAAAGTAACATGTCAGTGCGAATCCACTACTACATGTTATCACATTTTGGCGGCCAAGATGAGCATAGGGTTAGAACCAGTAGAAAAAAAACAGAGTTAGGCATTGTATAAAAAGTGTAAAAAGAAAATTGATAAAAAATCCGGTAGGAAACATCCACGATTCAATGATAATGAAATTGAATTTGAACCAGCTCCAGATTCGGCCTTTTCGTTAAACACTCCTCTCAAAATTGAGGTTAAAAACAAAACACCATCAACAGTAAAAAGCTCGAAATCTGTAAAAACTACTCAAAAATCAAAACTAGTTCTCCCCAGTAAATCGAAAAGACAAATAAATTTAAGTTTAATAGAAGAAGAAACAGCATGTAATAATGTAGCGCTCCCAAATATGTTTGCAAATATTTCAAAAAACAAAGATGCCGTTGAACAAAATAAAAACCTGCCCGTTAAAAAACGCAAAATAGAAGAAAATTTTGTAGAGAAAATTAACTTTGTTAATGAACTTATTTCGGATTTGTCAGATTCTACAACAATACCGTGGGTGGGAATATGTAAACAACATCATAAACAATCAATATTAGCTAACGAACCTTTATGTTCAGATATAATCATAACTGCTCAAAATATACTTAGATCCCAGTACCCAGAAATAAACGGGTTTCAAGATACCACATTAGCACCAGTTAAAATTCAGGATAGGTGGGTAAGTAACTGTGGTTTTAAATCTAAAAAATCACCATCATGTCAAATTCACCATAACGGTCGAGATCATTGGGTTTTGTCATTGGAAAATTCTAAAAATGAAATTTATATTTTGGACAGTTTATCATTAAAAATTACCAAATGTTTGGAATATCAGTTAGCTCAAATTTACGGCAAAGAGCAGAATCAACTTGCTTTTAAAATGCCTGAAACGCAGAGGCAGAACGGAAACGTTGATTGCGGTCTGTTTGCAATTGCAAATGCCGTAGAATTTTGTTTAACAGGATTCATAGGGGTACCCATATCATATTCGATCAAAAATATATGAGACAACATTTAATTAGTTGCAAGGAAAGGGGACATTTTACTCAATTTCCAAAAAGTTCAATAGGTCCAGCAATATCAAATTATAAATTGAAAACAATTCTTATTTCAATGAATTGCATCTGTGGAAAGCCAGACACAATTAAAGACACGATAGGATGTAAGACAGAAGAACTTGTAATGTTTGGAGGCACAAGTCATGCTTGGAAAACGATGAAAAGGGGTTATGTCTGAAACATTCGTAATGTCATTAATTTTTACTAAATTTCCACAGAATATTAGACAATAAATAAATAAATAAATAAATAAATAAATAAATAAATAAATGATAAAAAAATTAAATAATTAATTAATTAAAAAATAATCATAGCGGGAAATAAATAGTCAGAGAAACATAAATAAATAAATAAATAAATAAATAAATAAATAAATAAATAAATAAATAAATAAATAAATAAATAAATAATAAATTAATTAATTAATTAATAAATAAATAGTTTTTAAATTTGTATTAAAAACAATCACAGCGGGGAAATCTGTAGCATTATGCAAGAAATGAAAATAATAATTTGTTGCACAATGATACCACCGCCTGATGAGATCTGTTGAGGGATCGAAATGATTGTTGTAATGTTAGACATTAAAACATTATTTCAAAGTAGAAAACATTTCAACATTTCATATTTTGCAAAATTTCGTTTCATATATAATATACTGAATTATATATATTTGTAATTCAACATTTTCAAGCTGTTGACAATTAATGGTTTATTAATTAATAGCTGACAGTGAATTCAAAACATCGTGGAAAAGAAATTCCAACAAAAGTGTCCTGTGGCTGATTTTTTCACAGAACATGCATCCAATCCGGTCAACTTTTTACAACTTTCCCTTTTATTAATAAAATTATGTTATATACCAATGGGTTTGCTATAAAATGTACTAGAGGGAGATATTAACCAATTTTGACCGAAGTAATGCATGTTTTTACAAATTGAGTCCAAAGTTGAAATTTCACTATACGCAATACTCCAATGGACCACCCTTCCGGTCAACTTTTTACCACTTTCCCTTTCATAAATAATATTGAGTTATATATCAATGGATTTGCTATAAAATTTACTAGAGGAATATATTAACCAATTTTGATTGGAGTATTGCATGTTTTTATAAATTGAGTCCAAATTGAAATTTTTTTGTACGCAATACTCTAACGGACCACCTTTCCGGTCAACTTTTGACCACTTTTCCTTTCATACATAACATTGAGTTATATATCAATGGATTTGCTATAAATTTACTAGAGGAATATATTAAGCAATTTTGACCGAAGTATTGCATGTTTTTACAAATTGAGTCCAAAGTTGAAATTTTACTGTACGCAATGCTCCAACGGACCACCCTTCCGGTCAACTTTTGACCCCTTTCCCTGAGTTATATATCAATGGATTTGCTATAAAATTTACTAGAGGAATCTATTAACCAATTTTGACCGGATTATTGCATGTTTTTACAATTGAGTCCAAAGTTGAAATTTCACTGTTCGCAATACTCCAACGGACCACCTTTCCGGTCAACTTTTGACAATTTTGCCTTTCATGAAGAAAATTGAGTTATATATCAAAGGATTTGCTATAAAATTTACTAGAGGAATATATTAAGCAATTTTGACCGAAGTATTGCATGTTTTTACAAACTGAGTCCAAAGTTGAAATTTTACTGTACGCAATGCTCCAACGGACCACCTTTCCGGTCAACTTTTGACCCCTTTCCCTGAGTTATATATCAATGGATTTGCTATAAAATTTACTAGAGGAATCTATTAACCAATTTTGACCGGATTATTGCATGTTTTTTACAATTGAGTCCAAAGTTGAAATTTCAATGTTCGCAATACTCCAACGGACCACCCTTCCGGTCAACTTTTGACAATTTTCCCTTTCATGAATAAAATTGAGTTATATATCAATGGATTCGCTATAAAATTTACTAGAGGAATATATTAAGAACTTTTGACTGGGCTCAACAAGAAAAACACAATTTAGTACCAAAGTTGAAAAATCATATTCAATTTTAGTAGAGCAAAAACCCTTCCGGTCAAGTTTTAAATAATTTAAATCAAGGTAAATTAAATTATTTTATATTTATATTATGTAGAAATTGTTATTATTTTTCAGAATCCGTTTAAATTACATCGATATGTTTATCCGTTCGAAAGTTATAGGCAAAAATATACCAAAAAAACCTTCCGTTTTTCCTCTTTTCCGCAGATTAGGGTCTCCCGCACATTTTGACTTTCTATGGCCTTGAATCCAAGATGGCTGCCAAAAATTCAGAATGATCGGATTCGCACGAAACTTGGTTCTTAGGTATATTACCAAGTGGCGATCAGATGTCAGTCATCAAAATTTGAATTTAATCATAGCGGCCATCTTAAAATGGCGGCCATTTTGAAAATGAAAAAATCCCTAAAATTCCAAACGTTAACGGATTTTAACGAAAATTGGCATAGAAGTTGAGTATGTTACACCACACCATATGA
The DNA here is from genome assembly GCA_944474755.1 of Limnoperna fortunei. NCBI lineage: Eukaryota > Metazoa > Mollusca > Bivalvia > Mytilida > Modiolidae > Limnoperna > Limnoperna fortunei. The sequence goes on from OX104120.1 coordinate 50,978,901, forward strand.
CGCACATGTCAACATTTTATGGTAGTCATTTTCAATCCCAGATGGCTGACAAAATTGCAAAATGCACCAATTTGCGTGAAACTTGGTTTCCTGGCACATGTAGATACAGTTGCTGTGAATGGATTTCTGAATGTGAGTGTCCACTGGGGGTTTGGGAGCCAGTTGTGATCCATAAAATCATAATCATGTTTAATTGTTATTATTATTATTATTATTATTATTCCACTTCTAAGACATGAAATTGTCCGTACGATATCACATATAGAAAACGCTTCGACTGGTCAATTTGAAACTTTGTGAGGTTATGGAGGCTCACTCAAAGCAATCAACTTTTAAAATTTTGAAAAGTTCAAAAGAATGTACATTTATCAGATCTCAGGGATTGCCCGCGCGATTTCAATGAAAATTAGTACACTGATACAGTTGGCTATTCTAAGCATTTTTATCGCAAAAAATTTGACGCTACCGCGTCATTTTGTAATGGCGGCCATTTTACTACACTCCCCCTAAAAAATCGTCCACTTTTAAGACATGAATTTGTCCACACGATTACGTGAAACGCTTTGACCGATCAATTTGAAACTTAGTGAGATTATAGATCACTCAAAGGTGTGCAATCACCTTTTAAAGTGTCAAGATGTCCGCCATTTTCAAATGTCTGCCGTAGAATATCATAGTACATTTCTCAGATCTCATTCATGGCTAGACATATTTCAATGAAAATTAGTACACTGATACAGTTGACTATCCTGATAATTTATGCTGAAAAAAATTTTACACGAACGCAGCCATGTTGTACTTGCGGCCATTTTACCACATTCCCCTCCCCCAAAAGTCAACTTACATTTCTATGCATATTTTAATGTACAGATTTGAATGAAATACTATCCATGGGGATTTTGGCATCCCAACACATTATTTTTAATTCGTCTTCTTTTTTCTTTTTTTCTTTTTTTTTTCTTTCCGCTGAATCATTGTCCGCACAGTTTCTCTGAGATGCAATGTTCAATCAATATGAAACTTTGGGAACATGTTAGGGGTAAAAATTTATATTTGGGGGTTTCAACATGCTGAACATTGTGAACATTATAGTAGCAATAGGGTTCGTTTGGGAGACATTCTGTGTTGGCACCCCAACACAATTAGAACTACTTTAAATTTATATTTACTTAATATATATATATTATTTTAATTTTAACATGAAATGACATTGTAACTACTTTATCCGCGTATTATAGATCTCGATTTTGATGTTCAATTGTTTATTGGTTTATTACTTATTTCCTCATGTTCGTCTAGCCTGATAAGGACTGTGTTTACAACAATACCATTTGGAATTGTTATTTAAATTGTACACGATCTGTGATTTCAAATATAACATTTTTACCACCTTTCCAATCACATCCTGACATATCTTCTCTGATATAGGGATTTCCACATTGAATTTGGCGTTTTGAAAGAATGTTAGATTCAATATCTATTTTTGGAAAATAATCTGAACCAGAGATATATAATTACATGTAATTATATGTCTCTCTCTGAACTGATTATTTTCCAAACAAAACAATATATGATCCCTCATGTATTGGTTGTTGAAATGAACGATAAGAGGTTTTACTTTGCAACTATGCAATAAGAATTTAAGTGTATTTCTCTCCCTCTACATTTTGTCATCACTTATTAACTAGGTTCTGTCCGCTGTTAACTTTTTACACAATCTTCTCTTCTGACACAACTTGGTCAAAACAAATTAAATTTTTTGCAAACGTGGTCACAATAGGGTATATAGTTTCAGCTTTGTATCCAGGATGTTGATCCATGCATGTAAAAACACCAGGTAGCAAAGCAAGTGCCTTAATAAACAGGGAATGGTTTACAATTTGTTTCAAGAAGGTCGGGTCTGTGTAAATAAATTTAGAAGAATATGATTACACAAAATAGGCACCGTCTTCTGCAAGTGTTTTGACAAAAATTACTATATCCCAAGTGTCGAAAACTAGAAAAAATACTAGAACACTTCCATTATAGCTCGTGCACAACTTAAATTTATCGACAATCTTTCTGTGAAGTTTCGGAGACCTTTGTTGAAAACTTCAGGATAAACTGATATTACAAAATAGATACTCTACCACACTGTTTTGAGAAATCTCGACCTGAACACGAATGATTTTTTTAACTAATGAAAATTTTACTCCAAATGCAAAACTACTAAATGCTGCCAGTAAGTTTTTGTATTGAATACTGTTAATCTTATATACTGATGAAAACAATTTTCTAAAAGTTTAAAGTACAATACAAGGTTGTCTTATTTGTAAGAATTTCTAACGTGTTTGCTAATTCAAACTACACCGAGACAGTTAACAAGAGACCATAAACAATAATTGTAGTTAAGAACTATATTATTTTCTGGACATATAGATCTATGTGGCCTACGGTTGTTGGTGTACTATAAGTGTAAGTTGATTATAGATCTATGTGGAAAAAGTCTGTATGGACCATGGATTTATGTGGACTACAAACCTGGGTGGACTATGGGTCTATGTGGCCAACAGGTCTGGCTTTATAATTGCCAATAGGTTTCAATGTCCTGATTTCAAAAATCTCCCAGTCATAGTTTATGATTCTCATATTATTACAAAGAGGCGCCATGCACCAATTAAATTCTGTGGATAATCTGTTAGGAAGCATGCCTTCTTGCAAAAGCAGTTAATATGCTTTGTCCCAAATTTATATCAGTTTTGAGTCAAAATTCAGTTATCTTTTCTATTGCTAGGGTTTTTGAGAGGGAGAAGCATAAAGAGGGAGGGAGAAAGGAGTAGATCGAGGGGGAAAAAGGAGCAATAGGGAGGGAAAAGGTACCCCTTTGTCTACCCCTTTTTTATTACAGCAGTACATCGATTTAATATTTCAAATGTAACAATAAAATAATGTATTGGTCATTTTCGATAAGAAATTGTGATTTCTACATGTAGATTTTTCAGTCACGATATTAAATATTTAGTAAATTATCAAAATAGGTAATTTTCTGGTATTTTAGAAAACCTTATACTTAACTTAAAAACATTAGTAACATATGTTTTGACAGAATTAAGCAAATAGATATTTTTCACATACGCCATTTAACAGTACAATATGTATTCCCAATTTTCGTTAAATAATTGTTAGTAGTCGATTTTTCCAGCCACGATATTTTATATATAAAATAATCAAAATATGAAATCTTTGGTGTTTATGCAAATATGCTTCAAATTCAACATTGTTGAAACAATTTTTGACATAAGTATATAATGAGATGTTTTTATTGCATTTCATCAAGTTAAAAACTACAAAAGTCCGCCATTTTGGTATAAAAATTGAGCATCAACGGTTTTTACAGTCAGGATATTTTTCCTATGGAATTACAAAAATATGTATTTCCTTTGCATTTTTTAAAATCCTTATGCTCTTCTTCTTCTGTCATAATATTGTATTTGCTAAGATTATATTTTATGTAATATCAGAGACATATAATTATATGTCTCTGGTAATATCAATTTTTAATACCTTGTAAAACTGTGATTAATTGTTTTATTTAATAAAGGGTATTGAAAATTAAAAAAATCTTCTTCTTCTTCTTTTGATATCCAGTTATCCATCAAAATATTGATGATTACTAACTGCTGCGCATGCTTGATTATCCAAACTTATGTACAGAAATAAAACAAAAATTTAAAAAAGAAAATCAAAATGGTGTTGACAAACTAAGAAACAATACAGTGTGATTAAAAATACATATATGTATATATTTGTTTTTATTAAAAGTAACTAACTGCTGAAATAATGGATGAGGTCAACTGTCCTTTGAAGCGAAGCCCCCCAGGACCCCTTACCAGGGCGCTGCCCTGGACCTGCTGAAGGCCTTGCCGAACTTTTACGCCTCCCCTAACACAAATTCCTGGATCCGCCCCTATTTTAGATAGCATGTACCATATACGAAATATCAGTATTTGTTTAACGAAACTTTATTTCCAGGCACACCTTTTCCAGGTAATGTTCCAAACCCATGTTTAATTACTTTTACTTTTCCTCTTCTTTTCATCCTTCATAGGACAACCATTTCAATCGTCTGAATGTCAATTGTTTAGAGTCTTTCATCACCAATTTTATTAGTCATCACCAGTTTACGTTGTACCATATTCCCTTTGTATTACACCATTACCACTATTGAGTTCTACCATAACCATAGAATAGATTCCTTTATACCATTTTATCATCACTATTTGAAAAGCATGTTCCACTATTGCATTATAAATCCAGTATATAATCCTATATCCCATCCCCACTGTATTAGTAATCTGTTAGTTGATAGGTCATCATAATATTTACAAATTTGTTTAAGAAATGCACATCTTGGTCATCGGAGTATATACATCATAGGGAGTAATATACAATGTTCAAATTATTCACTGTAATACAGTTCAACAATAGTTCATTCAACTCCACCACTGTCTCAATCCTCTGTTGAATATACATAGTATATACCTTTTGTTGTGCAGATTATGCAGCAGGAGACGACAATGAAATTCTAGTTTTCCAAGTGTGTTAATTTTGGATCTATATTTGAACAGTCTAGAACTGTTAGAATTTTCTCACTATTCGACAGGGTATTAAATTCTATACCGAATGTATCTATAGCGTGTTTCTGATATCTACTTAGACTATTTCTCTGGTTTCCTCCAAGATTCGACAGACGAGAAGAAAATGTTCCATTGTTTCTGGTTCTTTATTACATAATTGACATGTTGGATCCATTGTACAGTTCTTATATTTTGACCGGTTGCTTTGCAGTATGTACGTTCCGGTGAGCAGCGTTAACTTTGTTGGAATTCTGTTGACATCTCTACTTGATTTGCAATTTATAGTTAACAGAGGATGCATTTTTCCTGGATGACATTTTTCAGTGTTCAGATATTGATGCGACTTGTACAGAACAGTTGAGTCTTTTATATTTTTCCACCAGTAGTTATTTATTTTTCTGTTCACAGTTGTTTTCCATTCCATTTTAGGTATGGGATTATCTAATAAGTCCAAAGGGTCTAGAAAGTTGTATTGAATTAGTAGCTTTTTTATGAAGATAAACCAGTTGGCACTACTATTTGACTTAATGGCAAGTTGTCTCCTCGCTAGTTTTTTCTCTATTGAGTCGTCATTTTGATTGGTGATGTTGTTAAAGAGTTGAAGCATTCTTTTGTGAATCTGTGCTTCTACTGGGAGAAATCCTGATAATGGGTACACTGCAGTGTCGGGCGTATTCTGTGGTAGTGACAACAGCTGTTTAAGAAGCTTTTTTTGAAACATTTCTTACTTCGTGATTTGAGGTTTTTTTGGTGTTAGAAACTCCAGTCCATATAGTAAAATTGGTGACACATACGTTCTTATAAGTTGAACCATAGTTTCTGGATCCAAGCCATTGTGTACATGAACGTTTGAAAGATATTAAACTATAAGTTGCTCTTCTCGCTTTTTTGATGTTGTTATCTACGTTTGTTTCATCACATTTTCTCAAGTTATCCGTTTGTTTAAGTCCAATGTGAGTTGATTCTGGTGCATTTGGAACTAAGTTTCCTTCAATTTCTAATTGGCGTATCTGAGCCTCTGTTTCTACTTGATTTTTTTAAATTTTCATGTGAATAGTATTTGTTTTTGCAGGTTGGAGTTGATATCTTTCTTGGGAGGCGAAATCTTCCGCAATTGATACTTCTATCAATTGCGGAAGATTTTGCCTCCCAAGAAAGATATCAACTCCAACCTGCAAAAACAAATACTATTTGAGCATCATCGAACGTTTCTGTGTTTATTGTCACATAATCTGCGCAGACACTAGTGTTACAGCATATGTCTCCAAGCCCCCATGTTTGTACTATGTAATCTATCGAGAAGTGGATTAACAAAGATTTTGTACAAATCTGCACTGAGAATGCCTCCTGTTTTACACCTTGGGTAATGATGAATGGTTCTGAGGTTTGTCCATACCATTTGACTGAGCTCACAGCATTTTCATGAAGGCTACGTAATAATGTCCATGTTTTATCATTTAGACCCATGCGATAAAGTCTTCTTAGTAGATGATCTGTATCTACGACATCGAAGCAGATTTCGCATCTAGTAAGACAACATATAATTCTTTGTTGTTATCAATTGCTTTTCTTTTTGTTTCCTCAATAATAAATGCTGCATTAAGTGGAGAGGTTTTCGCTGTAAATCCTCGTTGTGCTAAATTTTGATTCTTTATTATTGTTGGGTTAATACGATTTTTAATTATGGCCTCAATAATCTTGTTAAGAACCGGTAGAATGGTTATCCCTCTGTAAAAAGTTGAATCTTTTTTAGTCCCTTTGTTCTTGAATATTGGAGTTAAAAGTCCATTCTTTAGAATGTTTGGCACTTCTCCTGTCTTAAATATTTGGTTGCACATTCCAAGCAATATGTCAGTTAGAGAATCTTGAGCATATAAAATATGTTCGATGGTGATGTTGTAGATATCAGGTGATTTCGCTTTATTGATAATTTTAATGGCATCAAATAGTTCTTTTGCAGCAACTTCATTTACGTCATTATCACTAACCATTCGTTGTATATGTTGGACTTCTTTTAGTCACATATGATATACTGCATTAAATTCTGGGTTATCAGTTTTGTTAGCTAAGTTTTCGAAATGTAATTTAAATCCTTGCATCACTTGTTCTATTCCACAAAATAGTTCGTCTCCCACGAACAATTCCTCTGTCTGATTACCATGTTTTCTTTTAGATCTTACAAGTTGATGAAATAATTTTGTGTTGCTGGTTCTTGCGTTTATAATCTCCGTCTTACGTTTCTCTTCCCTGATAGCATGTTCGATTCAACAAGCTTGTCCGAGAGCCTTTTTTGATTCCTTCTTTGCTATAATCGTTTCTCCAATTGTGGGTTTTCCAGCTTCACGCCAAATTCTATGTGCTTGTCTAGATTCTTTTCATTTATCTGCTATGTATTGATTCCAAACTTGCAGTTTTTGTTTATTCTTGCGTGGACCTTTGTATGGTAATAGTTCTGTAGCAGATTTATCAAGTATATCTATCATCGTCTTTATTTATTGTTCAGGGTCTTTCTCGAAGTCAATGACATTATCCAGAATTTTATTCTTGACATTTTGATGGTATGCATCTACATCGATTTTTTCCCATCTTATACGTTTTTGAACCCAACAGACATAAGAAAATAAAAGGAGAGTAAACGAAATGTACAGAAAGCCGAACGACAAGCTTACTGGACTTACATCAACAACATCATAGTAGTAGGAGATGACGAACATGATACCCCAAGCAAACAGAAACGATTCTGGAGCTACATCAAGTCCTTGAGAAAAGACAACACCGGTATATCACCACTGAAAGACAACGGTAGGCTATTCAACAGTGCAAAAGACAAGGCGAACATACTGAATAGACAATACCAATCTGTATTCACCAAGGAAGATGACCAAGAGGTACCTATACCATCAGGACAACCCAACCCATCCATGCCTGAGATCACCATCACCAGGGAGGGAATTCATAAACTATTGCAGAAGAGTAACCCAAACAAAGCCTCAGGGCCAGATGCAATATCAGCCAGAATTCTCAAGGAATGTGCAGATGAACTTGCCCCCTACTATGTATCGTCTTTAATGAGAGCCTCAAGTCCGGAAAAGTACCAAACGACTGGAAACAAGCAAATGTAACAGCGATTTTTAAGAAAGGAAGTCGATATGATGCCAGCAATTATCGACCAGTATCCCTGACCTGCCTGTGTTGTAAATTTATGGAACACATCATAGTAAGCTGCACCTTAAAACACCTAGACCACCACAACATCTTAACCAATTGTCAGCATGGTTTTAGAGCAAGACTCAGCTGTGAAACACAACTAATAACACTTACACATGAACTAGCAATAGCTCTAGACAAGGGACAACAAATTGACATGATAATTCTAGACTTCTCCAAAGCATTTGACCGTGTCCCACATAAGCGCATACTCAACAAGATCCATCACTACGGAGTACGAGGGCAGACACACAAATGGATAGAATCCTTCCTATCAGAGAGGTCTCAACATGTAATAATAGAAGGAGAAACACCAGACAGAGTCCCAGTGGTAAGCGGCGTGCCGCAGGCACTGTTCTCGGTCCCTACTATTCATCAATGACATACCAGACAACTTATCATCAGGCGTAAGACTCTTCGCAGATGACTGCATAGTGTATCGGACCATCACATCAGCCGCCGATAATTATAACCTCAAAGAAGATCTGCATAAACTAGCTACTTGGGAAAAGACTTGGGGAATGGACTTTCACCCGCAGAAGTGTAGCGTACTCACAGTCACCAGAGTGCGATCACCAACCATCCACCATTACACACTGAAGGGGCAGATACTTGAAACATCTAAGAGCACGAAGTACCTCGGAGTAGACATCCAGAGTGATCTATCATGGAAACATCATATTGATAGAGTAACGAAAAAGGCCAGACGAAATCTTAGAACATCTAACACCGAAACCAAGACAAATGCCTACATAGCCATGGTAAGATCCAACCTTGATTACTGTGCAACAGTATGGAATCCACACCAGAAAGATCAAATCAGTAAGATTGAGATGGTCCAGCGACGTGCAGCCCGTTACACCACCAACCGCTATAGGAACACCAGTAGCGTTAGGAGCATGTTGGAAGAGCTAGGCTAGGACACATTAGAACATCGGAGGAAGAAACAGCAGCTTAATTACCATGTTCTACAAAGTAGTCAATGACCATGTCACTGTGGATATACCGTGTAAGGAGTATCTTACACCAATGAACTCCAGAACCAGATCAGCCCACGGAAAGAAGTTCCGTCAGTACTTTGACAAAGACCAACTCCCTGAAGTACAGCTTTTTCCCTGGAACCATCCCAGCATGGAACGCTTTGCCAGCATCAGTTGCTGAGGCTCCCTCTTTGGTATCCTTCAAGAGGGAGCTAGCTACAGTCTCTTATTAATTCTGCTTTCCTCCCATTTGCCCAGTAGGTCAAGTGATGGACATGAGTTATGTCGGCGGGGTCCTAGACCCTGGTACCGCCACGGAAGCCGAACAGGTCTAGACCAGATGATTGAAGAGCAAATGGGGCATCTCTCTCTCATATTTCTTTTTATTTTTATTTTTTCTTATTTCTCGCTCTCTCTCTATTTTGCTTTTGATAAATTATCCACCTATGTTCTGTTTTTTTTTTGTCATTTCTTCAAAATTTTTCTTATGCACCGGAAGCGTTGAGTGATTGTCAAGTTTGACGGATCAACGTACCTTGTAGATGTAGACTGTACTTTTTATATTTCTCAGATATCTTGTCTTTTATTTGAGCAACTCCTTTTATTGATATTGAAATTGGATGATGATCTGAAGTGTTACTACTGAGATTATTGAGAGTCTTTTTATTATTAAGTGGAGTAATTCTGTTATCTAAGAGAAAATAGTATATTTCTGAACAGTCGATACCATTCGCATTGTTGAATGTTTTATGGTCGCTGTTCCATTTGAGATCACATTCTTTGATAAATTCTAACAAGTATTGTTTTCTTTTGTTATGATCTTTATTCGTAAGGTCCTCATTTAAATCTCCTCCAATAATAATATGATGAGTTGGTTTGTATTTCTGAATCAATTCGTATAGTAAGTCAAGAGTGTTTTGATATTCCAGAGTTTTATCATTTCCTCCACCAGAAGGCATGGACACAGAGATTATTATTTGCGGGAAACAGCTAGTTTGCATAAATTCAATTGCTTTAATTCTTTCATTTCCTCCTTCGATGATGTTTATTTGTTCGTCTATATCTTTATGCCATAATATTCCAATTCCTCCGTAACCTCTTGGTAATTTAGTTAGTTCTAATTCATTGTTTATGTCCACTCCTTTTGCAGCATACCTCAGATCTTCATGAATTTCGTCAAGTAGATGAATTTGGCATTGAAACAGCCAATGCTCCTGTATTAGTATCATCTTTGCATATTTCATCATTTCTTTTATTTGCTATCGTGCTGGTTTTTATATTCTTACAGTTGAATGATACTATGGTGAAGTTGTTTGTTGTTATTGCTGTGTTTTTTGCCTTTCGGCCTTCGCTAAAAAAGGCGCATTTTAAATTGTCTTCTTGGGTTTGCCATAAATAATGGTTGTCCCACTAGTTGTTCGTATTCTCGCGTACTTGGTATACGTATTTTCTCCGTTTACTTCCTTCTTGTCCTTTGGTTGTTTTAAACGTTGTAGTGGTTCATTAATTTGTGTTTGGTTCTTTTCATTCTTTTTCTGATATTGTCAATTATTTATAGTTGGAGATTGAGTCCTTAAATCTATGTATTGTGAGCTTGGGCATACGTAACCCATTTTTCTTTTTTTAAATAGACAATACCATGAATGAATTTTCCCGCGAAAAACTACAGAGGAGTTCCGAACGAACCCAAATGCATGTTGTGTCACATGAACGATCATATGTATGTTCAAAGTCTGTGACAGATTTATGTCTCTGATTTGAGTGACAGCGGATTTTGCACTGTTGGAATAGTGCAATGGATCCTAGACTATTACCAAAACTTGATAATTGCATTGTATGCCCCGTTTGTAGTTCACGGTAAGCTGGGCAAATTATTACTCAGAAATAATAATATGGCTGTTCCAGAAATAGTCTGTACCCCCCCTATGGAAGACATGTACACCAAAAAAGAAATTCCATGGATTTTTTTCATAAAAGTCTTTTTAAAAAGCTGGAAATTCCAGATACAAGATATGGAAGAAAATCCCTTCTCCGAAAAAATTCCATGGAAATTTCTCTGTGATCGCAATAAAATCTGGATATTTTTGTAAGGTATATTATATCTGGAAATACATGTACACAGTAAAGTATGAAAGATGCTTGCTCAAAAGAAAAATCCATGGATTATTTTTTTTGGAAACTACATCTTGAAAATGCTTCCTTGTAACCACTACATGTACATTAAATGATCATGGCTGGCCTTTCACTTGTCCTTCTTAGGTGGCAAGACAAGTTGCTCATTAATTTCTCAAACTCTTAGAAAACTTAACAAAGGGGTATCATTTTGAAGACAGGTAAACTAAAAGAAAAAGAACAAATTTAAAAGTCTTTCCAGATCATATTTTTTTATTCAACAAGTGTCTTGTATATGTGATAATACAACAAGTGTCTTATTAGTCGTTGAAACATGATGATTTGTTTTTAACAAAAAGTACATTAAATAATGTAAACTAAATATTATTCACAAGTATTTAAATTATTCACTTTTGTGCTGTGAATGAAAACAATCGCCTAAAATACTATAAGAAGAAAAAGTGACCACATTGATAACAAATCCTTAAAAATTATAGATCTCATCAAAATCTGTAATAAATTAGGCAAAATGAGTGCTCGAGTCTAATATTAATTGAAAAAAAGTGTCAAGTTTTCCTGCAGCAGGATAGGGGATGACAAGTTCTATAGTTTCTTTTTTCTTGGTTCTGAGTTGTTAACATTTTTGAATTCATTTTTAGCATCACAAAATATTTTGCAAAGTTCTTGGGTTCTTACTAAAGGTCCATGTTCATTAATATATTTACCACATGAAATCACACCACTTAGATGTGCCCTTTTATCTCACATACAATTAATGTAGCATTCTTTTCTGGAGAGACACAATAGCATTTGAAAGATTCTGTTAGATTAAGTTTTCTGTGCTTAACGCTGGCATTCTTGTTTGTGCTATTTTTTTAACTACTGGATACAGGTGTCTATTTGCTTATCGAAGATCATTTGTTGCAGCTAAACGACCCATTTTATTGTAAAAATCAAAGCTAATTTCATTTATATGGTATTCCTTCACAGTTAAATGTGAAATCTTCTGTTTTGTTTTCAATGGATTCTAAAGCTTCTGTATCATGACTATCCTGATTAAACTTAATATGGAATCCACTAGAGCAGCCTAATAATTCTGAATTGGACATATTTTTCCCATCAAATGGAATCTTGTCAGCATTGTTCTCAACACTGCTATCTTCTTTTACAATTGCATGCTTAGGGCTGATAGTAACCATATAAAACTCGGTAGTTTTTACATGTACAGAGTGAGATTCAAAACTTGATAGCTTTGAATTGGATGACTGTGCCTTTGTGTGACTGTGTGACTCTTCCGGCTCAGCACTTTTTTTGGTTTCTGCCTGAACATGATTGTTGTGGTTAGATACCTAAAAATAATCAATGGGAAAGTGTAACCCTTGTACATGTACGACATAACTATTTGACCATTACTTAAAAAAAGTATTGTAGGATTCTCATAAAACATTACTGTTTAGCTGTTTTCTAACTGCTCGAACTCAGTACAGTTTAAATGATATATTTTATTGGTGACTAGACACTACAGCAAGTTTAAACTTTTAGGAGTGTTGTGTTTAAAAAAGATTTTTTATCAATTGCTTTTGTATGCCAATCCTATACTGTAGCAATACACACATGTACTTGCAGCATCAACCATACAAAGCATTGCTAATTATTGGAAAAAGGGGAACTATCAAACTGCATAAAAATGACAATACATGTAATAAACTTAGAAATGACCCTGACCCTTTTTTGATAAAAGGAAAATATTATGTAGACCTGCCAATTACATGTACCTTTATATGTTTTTTATTGTCTTAATGGTGTTAATGACATTAAATAAATAAACAATTAGGTATCCAGTTATCATTGATACAGAAATTTTTGTAGTTACAGAATGCTACTTTCACATGAAAAAAATATATACATAATTTTTGGGAGTCTCAATCCTACTTTTTAAAAATCCTTTAAATAATGGGCATTTTTTTTTACATACAAGTTACTTAGTTTGTTAAAAGTGTCAGGTCAGTGTTGGAATAGCCAGAATAAACCATAGTTTTTACATGTACATGTACAGTGCTTAAATTGTAAAATGTTGTCAAGTTATATATTTATCTTATAAACTTATATATAAAGCAAAATGTTCTTAATACTAGTATGTTATGTGAACCAACATATACATGTGTGTATATATATACATGTATTATAGAAACATATTACAGTAAAACAGATTTTATCTTTAATTGGACAAGTTTGGTAATTTCTTATTCTACCTTTATATTTAAACAACTATTTTCAGTTTGAATGTTACTTTTTATTTCTGTTACATACAATATAGCTTAGAAAAAAAGCTCTATGATAAATTATTATAAGACCTGTACACTGAACTTTTTTCGTGGATAAAGTTAGCAATTTATATTTGCATCAAAGGATAATAAATAAGTGTTATCATTTTCAGGTTAAAAATGTATTTTTTAAATAAATCTTCAAAGAAATGATCTTTTCCTAATGGAATAAAAAATTTTAAATAGGTTACAAATTAGTACTTTGTTTATAATTTGAAAGTATAGTAGATTGCATTCAGATGAAGCACCTTTTCCTAAAGTTGATAAAAGGTTTCTTCTGAAAATAAAGTACTAACTTGCACTCACCCCCCCCCCTTTTTTGTTAAAATCACTAGGCAGAATACAGATCCTTGAATGTATTTAACTATAGAAATAAAGATGGAATATTTACTATTAAATAAAAATATATAATATTTATGTCATCAGTGCTGCAATTAATATCAACTGTTTAAATTTGACCTTTGTTAACTTGGATTTCCAAAACCATGAGAACATCTTGATATCATGAATGAAATGCTTTAATCTAATTATATAACATGATTAATGACTACTGTAACAGTATCATGTTAACAATTGTCACTTTACTGCCGATTTTATATGTAAATGACTATTTTAACCAATTAAATAGGCCAAAAATTACACACTGTTATCTAAACTACAAGTTCCTCACACTGACAATATTTGTATGAAATCTGACCCCATGCCAGATGGTGTAAATATAACAACAGAGTAAACTTTTGTCTGATTTTTCCTTAGATACTAAATTTCCAAAACCTAGATGACAAAAAGGGGGAGGGCATTTACAATAATAAGTAACAGCATTTATATGAAGAAAAGAATTTGATAATACTTGATTTTTTTTTAATGAAATCTGACCCCATGCCAGATGGTGTAAAAATTTACAATAATAAGTAACAGCTTTTATATGAAGAAAAGAATTTGATAATACTTGATTTTTTTTTTTTAACTCTTTCAAGTTGAATGTGCAGTATGTTTTTGTATATATAAAAAAAGCACCAATCCTTATATTAAATTGTATTGATGTATATTATCTGGTACTTAAAACCTTTGTACCTGTATGTATGTATTCTTTCTGTAATGAGCCAAAAGAAAATTAGAATACAATTAAAATATTATTATTATTACCTCTGCTTTCATGTCAAGATTTTCTTTCGCACAAGATAAGTCTGCCAGTGTTGGGTTTCTGCTCTTTGCAATGGAAATAGGTGTGGAGCGAGAACAAGCCACAAAATGGTTAGGCTGCCATCAACGATTTTTATAAGTGTTCATTAATGTTGTCGTCCACATAATTCTCACTAGATCACTACTTCTGCATATACGTTGCTGAATTATTCTGTGAAATAAGTGACGATCTCTTTGCGTACCAACAAAGTCAGGGTAGATAATAAACTGTGCACCCTAAAACTGTTGACAATCCCATCAGATGCCACATTTCTCTCCATGCCCCTCTTTTGGCAAAACTTTGGACAGTTTTTTCATAAATATTTTCAATGTTGCTTGGATTTCTTAAATTATCAGATGGTTCCAGTATACTAGAATTCTGAGCATATTGTTTGTTTATAGCTGTTGGCGTTGCAAGATGCCATTCTTTATGGAGAACCATTATTCATTCTTGACTGGGTATGAGGGAAATAGTAAGGTTATTTTTTCTTGAGATGCAACTGTTGCCCCACCAAGGCATAATATTCCAAGAATATACAGTCTGAAAGCATTTTGTTATACCTGAACGAGACTTACTACTCCAAAATTATCTAGCTATTATATATTGTCCAATCAGTATAATAAAAGTAGTGTAACTATTCTGCATTTATTTTATACAGTGAATCTGAGGTATTGTGATAATGTTTAAAACAACCTTATATTGGTACCTCTTATTCTTAATAACATTGATTAGAACATAACTTGTGAATAATCTACTATTTTCCTACATGAATGCTGGGACCATACTGGGAAGGTTCTCAGTGCTCGACCCACAGAGCAGCCCAACGAGTCTCCGGATGCGATATTAGCTTTTTTTTTTTGCTGGATTTTTTTAATAAAATTTTTTTAAAGTCTGGATTTTCTTTCATTTTTGGTCTGCAGTTTGTCTGGATTTTATGACGGCTTCCAGAAATTTATCTGGAATTTTTGGTTGGAAAATGAAAAAAAAGTTTGGAAATCCAGTGTCTTCCATAGGGGGGGTACAGACTATTTCTGGAACAGCCCATTTTCTCTGTGTAGGGGGTATTGCTGATATGCCTAAATCCTAGATATCTAAATAGGTTTCAATAAAGGTGTATTAATGAAACGTAAATTTACAGCATTTATTATGTGTGAAACCATAGCTATATACCGTAATTGTGGAAAAGACCTGGAAGTCCTTGCTTTAGATGCAGAGAAGGCTTCCGACACAGTAAACCAGACATCCTATTAAATAAGCTTTACCATGACGGCATTATGGGAGATATGTGGACCCTGATATCCAATATGTATAGGAACATGAACTTCAAGGTTAAATGGGAAGGCAAAGTAACCGAAGACATAACTATAAACCAAGAAATTCGGCAAGGAGCAAAACTCTCCACGTTGTTATACAAACGTTATAACAAACCATACTTAACAGCATAACAGCAAGCAACCTTCGAGCAAAAATTGGAGACATTAATGTAGCCTCACCTGCTTGTGCAGATGATATAGTCCTACTTGGGTCAGATACAGAAATGCAAGCCATGATCGACCTGGTACTAGTACATTACAACACAAGAAGAGATCTGGTGAAATTAAATCAATCCAAAACTGAAGTGATACACATGTCAAGAGCAAAAAATAGAAAAGAAACGGATTACTACTTAGAAGGACAGGAAATCAAGAAGGTCCAAACCATAAAACACCTCGGAATAACTCATGAAGAAAATAACAAAGTCAACATTGATGACAGAGCAAAACTTGGGCGAAAAACAATCTATGCACTACTTGGATCAGGACTCCACGCAAGATCAGGTCTATCGCCCGTGGTACAACTGAAGATATGGAACATCTATGTCGTCCCAAGATTCATGTACGGGATAGAAGTCCAAAAACCAACAAAATTCGAACAAATGCAAAGATCCATGCTCAAACACTTCCAATGTCTACCAGACCGTACGGCATCAAAATAGTAATGCAGGCCAATCCAAGTCAAAGTGGAAGGTAGTTATGAAGCAGTTATTAAGCCTTACCAGTTTTTCAAAACAGGCAGTTATTAGGCAGTTTTTAAATAAGTAGTTCCATTTAACAGCAAAAGAAAGAAATAGCCAGTTTGTGAGGAATAGGCAGTATTTAGGCAGTAAAAAACACTTAAAATGTAAATTAGTTGTCCAAAACAGGCTAATAGTTCATGAATATTAATGAGTACTGCCTAAAACCTGCTTCATTACTGCTAGTTGTTTATAAATATTCAGGTAGTTCGTCTACTATTGATCACGTGGTCTGTCAACACTGAGATTGCGGGTTCGATTCTCACTGCAGACAGGGTGTACTCGACTCCAATCTTAATTGACAAGGATTGCCAGTTTTCCTACCGCAGGTCGGGGGTTCTCTCCGGGTACTCCGGCTTCCTCCCCCAATAAAAACTGGACGCCATGAAATAGCTGAAAAATTGCTGAAAGTGGCGTTAAAACACCATTCAAACAAACAAAATATAAATATTCATAAGCAAATTGTGAAATAACTGCCTACTACTCAATGAATATTTATCATAACTGCATATAAACTACTTGTTACTGCCTAAACTCCTCTATGCATATTCATTGGAACTACTAAGTATGTGATGTACATGTATATACATGCATGTAGGATCTTCAGATACATGTAGAAATGAACATAATGATGAATGATTAAGATAGCAAATGCAAGATATGTTTTAATATTTGATCATCAGCAATTATAAACAAAAAGTAGTAACATACATGTACAATGTACCGGTCAATTAATCGATTAAGTTGTTATATTTAATACATGTACATTTTCTCACTAGACCACAAATTATATAGCTTTAGGTATTGGTATACATGTACATGATGATGTACAGGTACATAAAGTATCATGTACATGTATTAACATGTATTAACATGTACAAGGCCAAAAAAAAGTTGTGTGTTTAGTGTAACCTGACCCTACATGCACCTAAAATTTTATGCCTATACAGTACGTACCCTAAAGTTGAGTTGGAAATGTCTCCCATTACTCCAATTAATGTAGAAAAAAAATTAATTTTCTACCTACCCTTCCTGACATTTTAAATCATGTTACCCCAAACACAATTTTTTTGGCCCAATGCAGTCTGAAAGGTGGTCACAAAATATTATCTCCCCTGTGAATATTTTGTATGTTTATTTGAGACGAAATGCACATCATTATTGCGTGACGCCCTGAACTGATATCACTAACTTAATCTTTTAACTAAAAATACTGGTAAGTGCGATGAGTTGGGCACTTCCCGTTTGCCAGATGACGACCAATACTATGCTTTTATTCTGTGTGGTCAAAATTTAAAGGAAATTGAAGAGTATTTTTTGCTAGGCCGGGTGGCAAAGCTTTTTGAGAAGCCAAAATCTTCTGGTTTAAGCATGTTTATTTGTTATATTACTACATTGTTATTACTAATATAACCTACTAGTATAGCTTCCATGATCATGCTCTATATAGGAAACAGATTAACATCACATGCATGATGATTCTTCATTGTACATAACATTTAAAATATCTTATCATAATAAATTTTAGTTATAATTTGGGACGAAAATATTTTAAATAAAGTTAGTTATTAAATTAAAAGCAAATTAACTTACTTTCTGCATCTTTTCATGAGTTTATAGCATATATTTGAATGAGTCTTAAATTTTGCTTCTCCAATTTGTATGTGACTTGCCGCCAAAACATGGCTGACCGGAAGTCTCCAATTAAGGAATAGCAGTTGTTTATAACTGCTAAGAACTGCTTAGTGAACTGCTTAAATTTGTAATAAAATATTTCTTATTTAAAACTGCTTTGATTTCATAAACAGTTATTGGAACTGCCTAGAGATGTAAAACTGCTAAGAATACCAACATTTAGCAGTTCTTAAAAACTGCTAAGATCCAAACTGCTTGCAACTGCCTAATAACTGGTAAAACTGCTATAAAACTACTTAATAACTGCCTAAATAAGCAGTTCATTTTGACTTGGGAATGTAAGATGTGCCACAAAAACACTGAAGACATTGAGCACTTCTTACTAAAATGCAAATCATTTCATAACTGTAGAGAACCAAGCTTAGTCTTTCATGGAGGCAGTTGAAGGTATAAAGGGGGGTGGTGCAGAACTATTGCTTAGCAACAAAATGCTACTGCAGTCAATCTTAGATTGCTCTGTAACCACAGTTAAGAAAATCTGCTAGATTTAGATCAGAAAGCCCTAGTCGTTCTGGAAAGATTGTTGCAGAAGCTGTGTTATGAACTACATAAAAAACGCAGCAACATCATGCTCAAACTGCTGGAGCCACAATAAACACTCTTCGCCATGTTGAGATTTTAGACTATTGTGCGCTTTTAAATTTTAGACTGTGCTGTGTGCTTTTTAGATTTTAGACTGTGTTAATGTATATAGGCATGATATGTACAAATGATAATATTAAGGACTAGAGCGATAATATAGACATTGTGGATAACCTATATTGTGTATATAGCACTAACCCGTAATACGAAACTGGTAATCACTATTGTCAAATTTGAACATTTTCATTAATTAATCATGCCGAGAACATTTTTATGTATGAAATGACTTTTAAAATCATAATATATGTGTTTTAACTGACCATGCAACAAATAATCTTTTAGATGAACCTACCATGACTCCCTCATGACTACTGTTTTAACTTTTATCAACTAAATGACTTCAAAATCAATTGACTATTATGTGAAAATACTTTTAACTTTTATCAAAGAAATAACTTTTAAACCGATTGATTAATCAACATGTAAAACCATGTTAAACAGCACTTTGGATGGAACTATTTTTAATGTGTGTGTGCAAAGCATAAATAACTTTTTATCCGCTATTGGAGTGCTCCGACAAACGGAGGAACCTACCTGAGAAACAGAAACAGAATACAATGCAGTTTGTTTTAAGTCAATATATTAAATATCAAGGGTTTTATGCTCATTTAAAGGTAGGTACTGTGGCGTTTTTCTGTAAAGTCAGTTATACAATGGACAAGTACTCAACTTTATTAACATTTAAACAAAAAATATCAAACATTTTATCTTAAATCAAAAACATATTTTGACGGTATATACATTGGTGAACAATTTTACAGCAAATGAGTTGAAGAAAAGTCACTTGTTCACATTTCTGTAAGACAATGAAACTGTGTTAACTAGACATATAAATGAAAAGATATTAAATATAAAATAAAAACTGTTTTAGCCAACTAAAACTGAAGACTCCCCTTTCCAAAATTAAAAAAAAAACTTTAAAGGTTTCTATGATTTATTTTCAAATCAAATATCAGAGGCCTAGGTCAAAAGAAAGCAGTTATTGCTTTGCACATTCTGCTTCGTATAATTTAATATTGTTAATTATTACAATAATGTACAAAGAAAAAGAAAAAAATGATTTATTTCTTTTATATGGAGTAATGGAGATGGAAAATTCAAGAAATCTCAGATTAAATCTGATATTTCAAATGGGGAAATGGGGAAATAATATACAATTTCAGGGACATGCAAGAATATATGTATAGAATACCCCAGGTCCAACCTGTCCAGAGCTTAAGGACTGGTAATGCATCCCATAAACATGATAAACATAAAATAGTCAACAGTAAATCACTCAATCTACAAAGCATCAAATAAGTGCAATAATTGCAATTACTACATCATGTACATGCAAAATTAGTTAATATCTGCAGCGTTGTTCAGATAATCTGCATTTCTAGATTGGGACATGCATTTTGTGTACTGTTGACTGAATAAATGAAAAGTATTTTAATTCACCCGAGTACTAGTATATCTAATCAGGATTATTTATATACATGTATATTTCATGTATTTATACAGTAAAAGCCATAAATTTATTTAAATTTGTTGATTTCCAGTCGATTAATATTTTTGGTACAGATTGTTGATGGGTGCTGCCATATGTTAGATTGATAACGAGGCTGAAAAAAGCCAAAATCCAGAGGTTTCCATGGACAGAATGCATTAAAACTAGACCACATTGTTTAAAAATGGTATACTTATCAAAATATCTACGTACAAAGAGCGTAATAAGTCGTTTTCTATTTTATGTCCGAAATTATGGCAAATAAAATGGATCGCTTCTATTGAGTAGTCTTTATTGAGGGTTGATTGATCATTCTGTGTATGATTGACACATTGCAATTCATTTGTAACACAGAAACAATCCAGATTTTACATAGTAAGACGTAATTTGGACCCACCCACATCTAAATAGAACTTTACGTTTTATTCATTGGATCATTATTACCTGGGGCCTCAATGACCGAGTGTTTATTTTAGTTGGTCTACTAGTATGCATGATCACGTGCCTGTCAACATTAAGGTTGCGAGTTCGAGTCTCACTGTGGGCAGGGTGTGCTGGACTCCAAACAAAACACATAATATTACCTGTTTTTACACCCGTATTGACGGCAGAGGATTCTTAAACTACTAGTATGTTCTAAACGAGATGAGTGTCAGAACATAAATTATTTCAATGTTAACATACAAAAAAAATAACAAGAAAAACAATACCTACGATTTCCATTTCTTATTACATTCCATAAGGATATACTAGTACATGTAATATGAATTTCAGATAATTTCATTTTTGTCGATTTCAAAAGGTTTGAGTCTCTGTGCATTCAGGACATGCTTGACTGCATCTTAACTGACAAGTAAAGCCAGTTTTCCTTCCAAAGGTCATGGTTTTCAATGTGTACTCCAGCTTCCTTCCCCAATAAAAACTGAACACCACTGTATACTAGTAGCTGAAATTTGCTGAAGGTGTTGGTAAACCCCATTCAAACTACAAAACACAATTCTTATATATGATTGTTGCATCTATGTCAAATACACCCTGTGGTCAGGTTATAGTTAAATCACAACAAATGTTAAATCCTACAGCCCCCCCCTTCCCCCAACCCAGTACTAAAAACTGAAAAATACCTCAACTAAACAAAGTAATCAAACTGTAAAAAAGATGACTTAAAACTGAGTTGGTTTGAGTTAAAATCATCTGTAGCAGAATTGCTGAAATGTCATTGAATAGAATGTCAGCTTCTTTTCTTGAAGCTGTTGTGTAATAAAAAACACCTGTCTTTTGTACAGATCTGTATGAGGTTATAGTTGGCCCTCAAAACTAATATTGAACACTTGATGTTGTGCAATACATTTAATAATCAAATATACATGTATATATAGACTTTTGAAGAGGTCAGTACACTTTATATGGACTTTGTAGCATGATATTGACCAACCACCACTGAGTACATTATCTGCAATGTCCATATAAAGTGTATTGACCCCATTAAGAGTCTTTAATTGTTATATTACATATGAAAACCTCATCTGAAATTGCAATAACTTCTATATATTTTGCCTATTCAAACAATATTGTTTACATCGTCGATTGTAATGATTGTATCATGAAGTCAAACAGGAGAGAATATCCTCATCTATATTTAGTAACATGACTCATATATCCAGTTTTATTTTTAGTAACATAAATGTAGCTAGAATATACATATAAATAGAAACAAGGATTCTGGAATGCCTTTGGTTGTAAAAATACACAGACTATTCTGTAAATCACATGTGATTTGTTAGCCAATAAGAATTAAAATACAAAATACAACATTCCTTACGTAATATTAGTAATAATTGTCCAGACCAGATTATGGGAACAGGCTGGGCAGCACAATAAGTTACTCACTGGAAACACTCCAGTATGGTTCAAGCTATGTCAAAAGAGCAAGCCTGACACAAAATCCCATATATACTACATGTATGCTGTAATAAAGTAAGTGTTTTACACAAATTATATACATCATACTAGTATAGGTAGTGGCTCCAAACAAAGCAGTCAAATCAGGTTATGTTAATTTAAAAATTACTAAGAATGACTTTTCATGGAAGCCTAATTTATTGGATATTTTACCATGGTTAAACATTTTGTCTGTATCCCTTGCTGATGCTACTTGTTAAATTTAGATGGATGCAATTCTGTGCCCATGGCAAAATAGACAGTAAATCATGCCTTGCATAAATTATTTCTTAAATAACTTTCAGATATGTTCTACAAACATTAATAAGTTCATACATAGGTTTTTGGGAAAGACTGTGTGATCTTCCACGAGTGATAGAAATTTTTATGTCTTTTAGTGATTGGAGCACAACCAAGTGAGCGAGAAGACATAAAAAATTTTAATCATGAATGTAAGATTACTCTGACTTTCCCAAAGGCACATGAAAGTACCTATTTCCTCGTAAACCGACAACTTTCACATCACGATATCCTATAGACTCCTTTGTTTAATTTCCGAAATCTGAATGCCCAAAACAAGAAGGTTTAGGCATTTTGATTGGATGACAAACGATTACAGATGAGTGTGCATGAGCTCATCAGTACTGGGTCATCTGTACCAGAAATCAGCCATTTACAGGAGACATAATCAGTGTATATAAAAGTAAGGATGTATTATATTGCCAATATTTAAATAGCTCTATAGGAATTTGTCATTAATTTTGAAATTTTTCTGGTACATTACAGGCATTTGCTGGCCAAGGAAAAAGTACAGAATGGAGTGTTTGCTGCCAACTGTGAAAGTTGTGGACATTTTATAAAGTTCCGAGTAAAATCAGATGTCAATTCACAGATAACTGTCAACATAAATGGACAAAATTATACAGGTACTGTAAATGTTACAATTTCATGTATACGGAAAAAAATCCAGAAATTTATATTAGGGTGGCTACTTTGATCTTAGCTAAAAATATATTTCCTTTGTAAAATAGGTAAAAATAATTAATTAATAAGTGAACAGAAGTAATAAATATAACACATCAAATATAAAAATATTAGCAGTTTGAATTGGTGTCTTCTTTGATAAATTTAATTGAATGTACAACCAGGGTTTTTCTTTCAAAGTAGTAAAAAATATTAGACCTGCAGAAATGACAGCACAACAATGGAAGTAAAAGATTACCTTGCATGCAAATTTATAATGTAAATAATGTGATCTTTTTACCCCAGTTCTTTTTTTACACAAGAAAATGTAGATTCTATAATAATCTTATGAAAACTTGCATGGACCAGGAACTTGCATCAATGGATAAATAATTTGAAACAATGGTAATTGCAGGGATGATTTTGGATTTTTTCAAATGAATTTTCATGGACTTTTTTTAGTTGGGAATGAGTATCCACCATGGACAACATTAAACACCTACCTAAGGAAGGCAAGGATATCAGTTGGTACCAAAGTAATGTGTCGTGAAGGAGGGTGTGGCATTTGTATGGTACAGGCCAAGTTATACGAGCCGATATCTGACAGTAAAAAAAGCTACCCAATTAATTCCGTAAGTTTGCCCTTTTTGCCCACTTTTTATCCCTACTGGTCACGGAGTAGTTCTCGCCGGCAAGTAATTCTCGCCACCCGATTTTTTGACAGTTTTTGTGAAAAATTAGAATTTTAAAAGGGATAATCATAATTTGTTTTGGATTAAACATAGTGAAATCTATCAAATGAAACCTTTTTTGTCGATTTTAATGGAAAAATAACGGCACAGTCAACAAAATGGCGAGAATTGCTTCTGTCATTTTTATGGCGAGAACTACTCTCTGACCAGTAGCTACTCATAAAATATTTGATATAAAGGGCCAACCCATGGTAAAATAAGTATATATTTGTGCCACAATGAATTATTTCGATTCTTATAGGACATATATACTGTATTAACTTGTTTTAATAACGTAGCATTTGTGTGGTTGGACTTGTCTCCATTTAGGGCACAAATTTTATTGACATCGTTAAAATCTTACTATCAAAGAAATTTCTATGAAAGTGGTGTACTTGTGTGGCCTTTTTGTAAGGGACTTCCCAGGGATCTCGCACCAGGTTGGATGTGAAGTGTCCATCCTTTTTGTATTAGTACAAAGTAAAACACACTTGATGAACGGGGTTTATTGGAAGTTGAGGGCTTACATTGTGGCCATGGGCTTGTAGAATCAGTGGAAATGTAACATGCATATGAATTTATATATCGTAACTTAAAAAGCAGCTCCTATTTAATTATAATGTCGTGGTATATTTTAACCCAAACTTAAATTCTCAAAAAGAATACCGTATACAACACCATACATGTTGGTGGAAGGCCAGTCTTTCCAAAAACCAAAGATGTTGTGTGTTCAGATTTTACAGAGTGCCATGTATTTTGTCCCTTGTCTTTTATAGTGTTTGTGTCCACTATTTATGTGTGATGGATGGGAGATAACCACTATAGAAGGAGTAGACCAGACGATTCCTCAACGATTGGCTAAATACAATGGTTCGCAGTGTGGTTACTGTAGTCCTGCCCAAGTCATGAATATGCATGCGTAAGTTGTAGATTGTTAATTATAACCTCACCACTTTTAAGGAAGTGTTTTAAGAGAAATTTTGAAACCTTTTATTATGAAGATACATGTTAAACACTGCAGCCATCAATTTAATTGTAATTTTATTATCTATGAATAAATTAATTGTACGAGAATACCTACTTTTGATTGGCCGGAAAATATTTTCTATATAAGGATACAAAAAAATTATTGTCATGGAGACACACACCCTTTGACATCACATATTACAGATATTACTCCATGGAAACTTATGTTTTGTGTTGGTGTTTTTTTTTTCACAAATTTCGCATTACACAAATAAATTTATTGAGTTTATTCTTATGTTTGAATTTATTTATAAGTACTCACTACAACAAATATTTTCTACATTGAGGGATAACAAAATTTCTGTTGTGCACTTCTAATATAATCCGCTACGGGAATTAAACAATTGCTGACTTGTCACGAGTAAACCGATTTCATGACCTTCAAATCACCAACTGATGTAAGCAAATCGTAAAATACAATAGTGTCATCTCTTAATTACCTCATGGAAATAGGAAACAGTGTTTTACATAAAAGTGAGGTGTTATATGTGTTGTTGATACTTTTACAGCCTTTTGGACTTTAACCAAGGCCAAGTATCTATGCAGCAAGTAGAAGATGCTTATGATGATGTCATATGTAGATGTACTGGTATGTTTTGAGAAACATGTTATCATGTTGTGATACTTAAGGTATCCAACCCATAATTTGCTGATTCAGAAGCATTTATCATTTTCTTTAAATCTGTCCATACAATTTTCCAAATTGGTTCATTTAAGGATTGGGGGCCTCGGTGGCCGAGTGGTTAAGGTAGTTCGTCTACTTTTGATCATGTGATCTGTCAACACTGAGATTGCAGGTTCAATGCTCACTGCGGGCAGGGTGTACTTGACTCCAATCTTAATTGACAAGGATTGCCAGTTTTTCTACTGTAGGTGAGGGGTTTTCTCTGGGAACTCCAGCTTCCCCTCCCAATAAAAACTGGACGCCATGATATAACTGAAAAATTGCTGAAAATGGCATTAAACATCATTCAAACAAACAAACATTTCAGGATTGTTTTCAATTGTTGGTAAGACTATTGGATATACATGTAGAGGACTTTGGGTCAGTTTATGCCAATAAACCATGAAGCGGTTTATGTACACCGTAAACCGATTTGTCAATAATCTAACCAACAATGGAAACAATCCTTATATTTAAAATTCAATATTATAAATATAAATTTCAAAAACAACATATAACAGGTAATCAAATAATATTTGTAAGTCGTTGTACTTGTTTTTTGTGGAAGAATACATGTATATCGTTCAATGTCATCAATCAGTCATGTGCTGGGGGCGTGGCTAAAATACCAGTTAGGTTATAGGAAATGGACAAAGTTACTCATCTAATAGAGTATTTAAAAGAAATTAAAAATATTGTTTGTAAACTGTTTGTTTACTGTTCCTTCTGAATATAGCTTTTTATATCCCTAGATGTTAAGCAACTATTCAATCCATCATTTGTAAAAGCAGTAAATTGTTTGCTTTTTCATTAGACAGTAAATTGTATACATTACAGGATACAGACCAATATTAGATGCTATGAAATCCTTTGCTATGGACTCCCCAGCCATACAGAAGGCTTATGCTGTAGACATAGAGGTACATATATAGTATGTAGTGAAAAAATGCATTAATGTTAACTTATGTTTTTGTATTTATCAAAACTGAGATAAAAAAATATTTGCTGCTGTGTCCTACCGGTATAATTTAGTAAAGTGACAAATATCATAATACCCCCACTTTGAAGCAGAGATGGTTTACCACAGACGACTTGTCAGTTCGTCTGTTTGTCCATAACATAAATTTCCTTCGCAGTTTTCTAAGCAACTATAGGATGCAGAAGCCTGATATTTTACGTATTGCTTTATCCTATAGTACCATATGATTTATAGTGATTTTATGCTCCGGATCCTTGGTCATCTACTTTTCTGTTTATCGAATACTTAGACTTTTACACATAGTTGTGCAAGGTAAGGTATCACTATACTAAATGCACACCCCCTTGGAAAAAATTTTGTGCCTGCATTTTTTTTATTATTCCATATTTTATCATTTTATTACGAAAATCCAGTAGAAAAAAGTTAGATACGCTAACCTGTTTATGTTTTATACTATGCCACTGTTGTTTACTTGTTACAAATGGTCCTTGACTTTTTCTACGGTAATTTTACATAATAAGTCAGCCATTATTGTTTCTAAAGGGACCTTGCATTGTTTACAAATTTTCCTCTGCTTTCGTGATATAGTATTCGGACAAACTGCGAGACTTTTCCCACCTTACTGCAGACGACATTACTCGAAGGATTTTGAATAGACAACAATGGATTGTTCCTAAAGTAAACTTCCGTTCTAATTAAGGTCAAATTTTAGTATGGAAAATCACCCTTTCAAAATTTTAAAACCAACATATTTTAAAACGCCCAATATCTGGAGGAAATCATTGTTGATTTCAATAAGTACCCTTCTTTATCTACAAAAGGAGCATAAGCCAAGTTTTACTCTTGTCCGTCCGTCCATCTGTACCTCCGTACGTACGTCCGTCCCTTGTCCGTACAAATTTCTGTCAATCTGTTCTCAGAAAATGTTCATGAGAACAATTTGAAATTTGGCAGGGTGGTTCAGTATCACAAGTTGTACATCCTAAGCGACTTTCAGACCTGTCGGACAACTACTTCCTGTTTGGGACTTCATTCAGCAGGGGCATCTGTGTCCCATGGACACATTCTTCGATTTTTTTGGACCTGCACCTTTTCAATTTGATGAAATGGAAAAAATCAAAGGATTTTGGATATTCTAGTGAATGTTAATCTTTATTCCTGATGTTTAATCAAACCATAGGCACATTTTGTTTGTGCAACTAAGTGTATGTCTGAATTCTTCAGCTTTTTCATATAAAAATCAACATTTTAAAAACTACAGTCTGGTACTGCAGCTTTCTTCCCTGATTATAACTGTATTGCCACTATTTAGCTTGACTCAGATAAAAATCAACTAAAGAAATAGTTTTGGCTGTTACATGTAAAAACATGCACAGTCATTTTAAATGTAAAAAATGTAAAAATGTTTTTTTTTTGTTATTTTTTTATAATAAACTGTCATCAAAGATTATCAAGGTTATAATATTACCTATTCCAGACATGTTTTGTCTAACCAAGACCATCAGTGGTGCTCAAACCCCAAAAATATTAAAAAATCAAAATAATTTAGATGTTGTAGACCTTTTATCATCAAAATTACAAAACATTATACCAAATCCATCTAAGGCTATTTATAGCTATATAGCTTGCAAATAGAAAAACCTTAGAATTTCATAATTTTCAAAATTTACTAACAGATATTTATTTTTAGGACTTGTGAGAAAAAAATAAGTTACTGCATTACTTTAAAATAAAATTACATAGGGGCATAGAAAAAATCTAAGATACTGAGAAGTATAAAAACAATGAGTCAAGGACAGAAAAAGCCTTGGCTTAACTAAAGGGGAGACAACAAGAAAACAGACACACAACACAAAAACCAAAAATTGAGATTTTTTGAGAACCATAATTTGAAATATGTGTATCATTCATAAATAGAAAAAAAACATGGCTTACCAAGTGACTGCAACATAATTTTTGTTTGTTTGAAAGGTTTTTTAACGCGGCTTTCAGCAATTTTTCAGCTATATCATAATCCAGTTTCGGTTGAGCACACCCTGCCTGCAGTAAGGCTCAATCCAGCTACCTCAGTGTAGACACGTGATGAATAGTATTAACTACCTAAATCACTCAGCCACCTTGGCCCACAAAATAATGTTGCATGATAATATGTGAAAAATATAGTGCAATATATTATTTTATTTAAGGAATACTTTCAAATTACTGAACAGATTATACGATATAATATGGTTTGGGTCTGTTTATGCCTAATAAACGCCGAAGCCGTTTTGAATGGTGTAAACAGACCCAAACCATATTATATCGTATAATCTGTTCAGAAATTGAAATATTCCTTATAATTTAATTTTAACTATAAATCTTACCAATTTTTTTGGGAAAAACGTTGATGACGTAGAGGAACTATTTGAATTTTAACAGCGTTATAACAGGTCATAGGTCACGCAAGTTATATCTTATAATATGGGTTGCCCGATTTGAATTGACCAATCAGATTTCAGCTTACAAAGCAAATTAAAATATTTTTATATGACTATTTGATTTCTAATTCAGGATTTAGGAAGGAAGTTCTGTCCCAAAACTGGGGATCGTTGCCATGGCAAATGTCATCCAAAGAAAGGGGAGCAACTCCAGGTTGTTGGCAGTGATGCTACATGGTATAGACCCATTACATTTGATCAGCTGTTTAAGATTATAACAGCCAACCCAGGGAAAAAAATAAAAATTGTATTTGGGAACACTGGATCAGGTAATTTTAGCTATTTTGAAAGGAAGAAGCAAGCAGGGCTACTCCGTAAAAAATGTCTTAAAAGTGGAATAGTGCATGCTTTTTTAATGTTATAACAGGTTAAATTTTCTTTCCTCCCAAACCCAACACAGAAGCAGATAAATTTAATCCATAAATTCCTTCCCATTTCTCCAACTGATATTTTGTTTATTGCATGTTTTCTCCATAACCATTACTGAAATATTACATGCTGGACATTAACTCTCCCTCAATCAATCAATGATATAAAGGATGGGGTCCTTAAAAGTTGTATATTTGGACTTTTTATTTTTACACAAGTATTTATTTTACAATAGTTTTTTGCCACATTTGTACACACTTTTACTAGTTATACGAAATATAAATATCAGCCATTTGAACAGAATTCTGCTTGCCACTTCTTTTCAACTAAATTATTAGGGCCCGGCCACTTTGTTGCGGACGCCATATAGTGATCAGTCTGTCCATTCGTCCGCCAGTCAATCCAAAACTAATCGTGTCCGAGCTATAACTTTTTTATCTTTTGAGGTAGGTTTTTGATATTTGGCATGTGGGTAAATAATATCAATGCGATGACCTTTGACCTTGACCTCAATGTCAACAGGGCCCACAGAGATGGATACCATCTCACTGATATCTAGTTTAGTATTAATGTCATCAGTAGGCCATGTTCACACAAACATCATTTGTGATTATTATATATTTTTATTTTCACTAGTGAAGTTCAATTATCTTTATGTAAGAATTTACTAATAGTTAGATCAATGATATGATCTTCTTATGTTTGTGATTCTTATCATATGTAGTATATAATCATGAACTGGTTGGTATCCATGTTTGTTTATTCTTTTGGTACTCAAGCATTATGTAGCAATTAACTAATACCTTCGTTTTGGTAACTTTTTTCTGATACCCTGGCATCATCCGCACAAGTCAGGGTTTCTGTGTCCACGAAACCCTGACAAACTTATCCAGGAAGTTCCTGGGCTAGAAGATTTTCATACGACGTCAAACCTTCAAAATATCAACTAGTTAAATTGCTTGAAAGAACCAAGTGTTTGTCAGTAGTCATTTTTACTCATTCTTGAGTGGGAAGAAAATGTAACGCAACTAATAAATAACGGGATAATAACAAACTATTAACACTACTGTACAAAATACACTGTTTGTCTGGGTTTCGTGGACACAGAAACCCTGACTTGTGTGGATGCCCTGGCATCCACTTAGCAATGAAATATAATACAGTCTTAGAGTTTGTTATAAATATCATAATAACATCAGCTGTTTAGAGGTAGAATTTTTGTTTTATACTTTGTAGGAGTATACAAGGACCTAGACCCAGCAAATTATGACATTTTGATGGACATCAGAGGTATTCCTGATATCTACACCATAGATGTATGTGTATATTTTGTTTTTCCTTACAACATTCATGCTTAAGTTTTTGTTTCATTGCTAATCTTTCAGGTCCATGTAATCTTTTGTCATCACTCGAAGTCCCATTGTTAACTTAAAAAAAATAATTTTCTTAATCTAAAGCAAATCTATTAATTTTTTCCATACTTGGTCACAATCATCCTTTGGGTGTCTAGTTCCAATATAGGGTATTGATCATATACAAATATGGTTACATTAACTAAAAATAAAACTTTTGGCTCATCAATATCAAAAATTAAAAGAGCTAAATAAATAACTGTTACCTCAATTTGATGGGTGCATAAAGCTATCTTTTCAATAATTGTAAAGTTGTGTGATGGGTTGCCCCTTAATAACAACTTTGGAAAAAATTTAAATATTGTAATTCTAAAATTGATGAGCAAAACAAGTCATATGAACCAATCAATTGCTTTAAGATTGTTAGATAACTCCTTAAAGAAGACATTTGCCCTTTAATCACTATTTTCCACAAAATTTTCAGTTAAAAATTAAAAACTTTTAAAGCAAGACTAATACTGAAAATAGATTAAAAATATTCAAGACCCCTTGTTGAAGTTATTGCCCTTATATGAGAATATGTGATAAAATAGTTTAATGTCGTTAGTCATCTACTATTGATCATAGGCATGTCAACACTGAGAATGCATGTCAAGTCTTACTGTGGGCAGTTTCTCCTTGTCCCTGAACAAAATTAACAAGAGTTGCCATTTTTTCTGCACTTAAGTTAATGTGTTTTCGTGGGGTATTTTTTCTTTAACTAGATGTACCTGATGAGTTGCTAAAACTGGCATAAAATCACATTCAAACATGTATAATGATACTTTATAACCCTATGTCAGAAATTATCCTTTGTATCATGGTTATTTTGGAACATTGGAAACGGTCATTTTTGTTCATCCATAATGTCTGTATTACTATATTACATTAAAATGTTATAGCCATAATCAATTTAAATGTTTAAACTCAAAAGTGTTGCTTGTTTTTTTTTTAAAGATATTGTTCCTCATTTGCAATTTTTTTTAGGGAGTCCTATGGTTGTTTTATCTTGAAAATTCTGGGTGAAATTTTAACAATACCATGAGAATGTTATAAAAGAGCTTTGACATATCTACTGTATGTCACTAAGGGTATATGAAAATACACCATAGTTTATATTACATATAAAATAATTATAGTATAATCAATTGCACAGCATGAATATTGAAAATAGTATCACGAGTGCCATAGAACGCATCAGATACAACAAGTGTGCAGATCTTGTTCAGTGCATAGTTTAATCTGAATGCCTTTTGGCACGAGTTAATATATTTTTAATATTCAAGATGTGTTATTGATTATCCTGTTTATTACATTGATTATATATTGTCAAAAACTTGGAGGAACATTGTTCTGAATGTTCTTGCTCTTCAATCTTTACTTGCGACATCGTTAAGGACAACCATTGTGATGTCACTTCCAGAGATTGAAAGAACTAAATTTATTTCACAAGATATTTACCGGAATTTATTTAATTGTTGTCAGTGTAATAATATTTCTGCCTATTGTATGATTCTAAGAAAGACTGTTACCTGTTACTGTAAAAAAAAAAGATTAATTTTGTTACAGTTTGATGACACTGTTGTTCTGGGAGCAGGACTTTCCGTTACACAACTGATTGACATTTGTACAAGGACGAAGCTTGAGCCGAATTTTGGATATTTTTATGAAATCAAGAAGATGTTACAAAGAGTAGCTACAACATCAATAAGAAGTGTAAGATACATACCCTGTTGTGTTTTCTGGAAAAGATTACAAATATCATGATTTAAGGTATCCGGACCATAATTGACCACGTGATCATATTTGGTGTCCCAGATGTCCATTATTTTTCAATGGAGCAGACCTCGGTAATCTTCGGCAAACATCGGAAATACTATTTGAGTAACTGAATTTTTTTCCTGAAAATTGCGAACATTGACTCAAGTTATATAATATATTTAATTTTTATCATTAATTAGCAATACATTGATTTAATAAAGCTGTATTTCTTGGACGACAAATAAAATTAAACGGTAACTTCAATTGTGGGTCGGATACCTTAATGCCAGATTTAGAGGGAAGAGATATACTTTTAATCCAGATAAAAAAATATATAATTTATTTGTACCAGCCTAAGAAACAGGTAGAAAAGTTTACAAGAACTACATGGAAGAAAATTCAATAATTTGTTGTGGGAGGAAGGATGGGATCTAGTTTCTGAAACCTAAAGATATTACAATTTTAGTTCATCATCTTTTATTAATTCAGGTGCTGAGTGGTTAAGGTAGGTCATCTACTATTGATCACATGATCGGTCAACAATGAGGTTGAA
Organism: Limnoperna fortunei; assembly: GCA_944474755.1. NCBI lineage: Eukaryota > Metazoa > Mollusca > Bivalvia > Mytilida > Modiolidae > Limnoperna > Limnoperna fortunei. Next base: position 51,012,057 of record OX104120.1, read on the forward strand.
GGTGTGAGTCTCATTGTGGGCGTGGTGTTCTCAACTCCAATTTTAATTAACAAGGATTGCTAGTTTTTCTAACGAAGCCCTGGAACTCCAGTTTTCCCCCAATAAAATCTGGAGGCCATATAGCTGGAAAATTGATAAAAGTGACATTAAACATCATTCAAACAAACAAACTATCTTGTAATCAGGTATCCATCTTGTTTATTTATGTTTATTTATTATAGCTTGGATCATGGGCAGGAAATCTGATGATGAAACATCTCCATCCCGAGTTCCAGTCTGATATTTATGTTTGCCTTGAGGCTGCTAATGCTCAATTGATAATAGGTATGATAAATCAAGTTTCTGCTACAGTGAAATTTCTTTAAACTGTATCCTTAGGAACTGGTTTTCCTTCAAAATGGCTGGTTTGAAAAGTCCCAGCCAATGCCCTTTAGTCAAAGCAAATTTTCCTCACAAAAACAGCCACCTCAACAAAGTAAACACCGGCAACTTTTATGAAGTTTTTCTTGTATTAACCAAGTAAATTTCACTCAACTGTACTTGCCAGTTATAAAATTTGCCTGTTCACTAAAAAAACAGGGAATCATTAAACAAAATAAAAAGGATGATCAGATGATCTTGTAAGCATGAAATGAGTATTATTCACAATATACTGCACTACTTTTTATAATTATTTAACAGCGGATTCATCTGGACCAAGTAATGTACCGATTGGACAGTTCCTGAAAACTGACATGACAAACAAAGTGTTGGCTGGCATGTCATTTGACTCCATGTCTGATGATGCTATAATTAGGATGTACAAGGTCGCACAGAGGGCAGAGGTCAGTAATGCATGTAGTCAAATGATATTATAATTAGGATGTACATGGTCACACAGAGTTCAGAGGTCAGTAATACATATAGTCAAATGATATTTTAATTAGGATGTACAAGGTCGCACAGAGGGCAGAGGTCAGTAATGCATATAGTCAAATGATACTATAATTAGGATGTACATGGTTGCACAGAGGTCAGTAATACATGTAGTGTCAGATGATACTATAATTAGGATGTTCAATGTTGCACAGAGGGCAGAGGTCAGTAATACATGTAGTATTGATGGTAATAGTTGCTACGGTGTTATCTTTGCATGACATTTATATAACAATGTTTAGCAATTTTTCAGCTTTCTCATGGCGATCAGTTGTAATTGAAGAAGGAAGTTGGAGAAAGCCCAATACTTTTATAAGGAAAACTGGCAACCCTTATCTTATCAGTTAAGGTTGGGGCCCTGGTAGCTGAGTGGTTAAGGTAGTTCGTCTACTATCGTTCAAGTGGTCTGTCAACACTGAGGTTGTGGGTTCAAGTCTCACTGCCAGCAGGGTGTACTCGACTCAATTCAAATCTTAATTGACAAGTTTTCCTCCAATAAAAACTGGACGCCCGGATATGGCTGAAAAATTGTTGAAAGTGGCATTAAAAATATTCAAACATACAATCAAAATCAGTCGAGCATACCATGCTGGAATTAATTCTTATAACTAATTGTTGAGGGGCATAAATTATGACCAAATACCTTGACCATTAAGTTACTGGGGCCTCTGACAAATAATATGAAATATAGAGTAGTAGTGGATACTATAACATAATTAGGGCCCCGCCACTTTGTAGCGGACGCCCTATAGTGATCAGTCTGTCCGTCCGTGTGTCCGTCCGTCCGAACTAATCGTGTCCGGGCTGTAACTTTTTTATCTTTTGAGGTAGGCTTTTGATAGTTGGAATATGGGTAGATAATATCACAGCGATGTGCCGCATACTGTAGTTGATAACCTTTGACCTTGAACTTTGACCTTAAGGTCACATTATTGCTTTCTGAATAACAAATTCATGTCCCAGTAACTTTTTTATCTTTTGAGGTAGGCTTTTAATATTTGGAATGTGGGTAGAAAATATCAAGGCAATGTGTCGCATACAATGGTTGATGACCTTTGACCTTGACCTCAAGGTCGGCGGGGTCACAGAGATGGATACCATTTCACTGATATCTAGTTAATACTGTTAGATTTATGTATTGTAAATCAACATCTCAGGAGGTGCAGGTCTTAACAAAAAGTGTCCTTGTCTTCCTTACTCTATGTACTGAAGCTTCAATCGAACACAGATTTTTATGCAGGAGTCAACATAAACAAGAGAAGATATGGTTGAACCATATCGGGGAAACTCAATTAAAGTAAATGGAGGATTAAAACAGGAACCCATTTTGTATTGTAATATGAGAGATTATTAAAATACAAATACAAATACAAATATAAATAATTTTATTGGCTCAAACTCATCTACAATAAATAGTGTAATGGAAAATAATATATAACATCACATGTAATGTAACGTAAATTACCGTTACATACATTAACATTACGTACATTATATGTTACGTACAATAAAGGCACTGCATTTTAAATTATTTTGCCTTTAGGTGCTAAATATAAGTAATATATTAATGATGTTCTGAAGTGCTTTTCAATGTATTTTAGGGGGGCCTCGGTGGCAGAGTGGTCAAGGTAGTTCGTCTACTATTGATCACGTGGTCTGTCAACACTGAGATTGAGGGTTCGATTCTCACTGCAGGCAGGGTGTACTCGACTCCAATCTTAATTGACAAGGATTGCCAGTTTTCCTACCGCAGGTCGGGGGTTTTCTCCGGGTACTCCGGCTTCCTCCCCCAATAAAAACTGGACGCCATGATATAGCTGAAAAATTGCTGAAAGTTGCGTTAAACACCATCAAACAAACAAACAAACAATGTATTTTAGCAGTTATGACACATTATTTAAATGTCTTTAAGTGTTTTAGCGCTCACAAACGGTGTTACGGACCTTAATTTCTTAAACGTGACGCAATAAATTTCGCTGTTTTATTCGTTGCTGACAACAATTTAAATGAAACATAGATAAGCATTTGTTATGATGATAATTGGATTCAACTTGATCTAAAACCAATAAAAGAACGTCAATAAACGTGTATTGGTCATGCTTTATAGAGAAAATAGATTGATTGTTTGATAAAGGTCATCAACAGTTTATATTGTTGAAAATAATTGTAGAAGTTAATAATCTCATCAATTGTTTTGCAAAATAAGACTCTTCTTCTAATTGTTTTTTTTTATTTTAAATTCTGAAAATTTTATAAAGTTCTTAGCAATCGGTTTATGCACATGAATGCTAGTTTGATGTTTAAAATACATTTAATTGCAAATCTTTTGAAACAATTGTAATTATGTACAGTAAAATTAAATCAATAAAAATTGTAACTTGTCGGTATGTTTTCTTTGATTTTCCGAGGACGCGATAACTGCCGATCTTACATTCACATTTTCCCCCACAGAACCACTTGACTATGGTCAATGTATTTTTATTGGTAAACAATATATATATGTTCTTCGAAAACTTTGCTTTTTTTATAACAGTACTCTTCTCAAAGTTAAGATATTATAATCAAGATGATTATTTCTTGCCTTTCACAATCGTCTATATTTGCATCCCTTTCAGGGGCGTAGCTGCCTATACGCGAGTACGCGGCTGAATCCACATTATTTTAAGAACAAAATTGCAATCTATCCCTGTAATCAATAAACTGTCCATTTCAGTTCTAAATAAACCACTTTAGAATTCTCCAAATTGCACCATTGTTTTCAAAAATATTCCGGGGTGCATACCCGGACCCCACTAGTTCTTTGTGAATCCACATTGTAACTAGTCTAGCTACGCCCCTGCCTTTACAGCATATGATAAAATTTTAAATAAAACAAATTGAAAAAAAACTATTAAACCAAATGGGATACACCTATAACATATAAATCGAACACCTCTGGATATGGGTTTAACGCATACCTTTTCTTGTTATATAATTAAATTCAGATGAGAGCAGATTTAATGTGCATTTATGATAATAGTACGAAATGACACATTTACAACACGTGATTTACAATAAATGGTTATGACACATAATCACGTGCACATAATGTAATGAATACAACACTAGCCAGCTTGATCGCGTACGAATATATGAACAGAATTATATTTTTGTTCAAATGCAAAGAACAAAATTATTACATTTTGCACTACAAAACATATTGTTTTTCACCTGAAAAATAGTCAAAACAATATTACAGATGGAAAGTACTTACTTCGGTAAATGCAAACATCGAACTAATTATCGCGCAATAGCTCAGTAAACCGTTCCTGAAATTAGTTATAACGCCACGTGTGATACAATGCAATGATTTGAGTTATGAAAATCACACTATGGACATTTATAGATGAATTATATGTATGCTTTATACAGAAAATATTTTTTCTGAATATTAGACTTTTTGGTATTGAATATATTAGAGATTTAAAATTTTTAAAAGTTCTACAATTAGAAAATAGTTTTATTGTATGTTATTTCGTTGCAGAATTCCCATGCCTTTGTGAATGCTGGGTTCAGGGTGAAAATCGACAAGAACAACAAGTTTACTGTGAAGGAGAAACCATGTTTGGTCTTTTCTGGAATTTCTAAAGATTTTGTATGTTATTTTTTTAGAATCAAGATGGTTACTGCACCCTGTATGTTTAAATGTTTGAAAAAAGCTTAAGTACTAAGTAACCTTGGTTTTATTTTTAACACATAGTTGATCCACATCTGCTTTATTATTCTTTAACTAAGATAAGTATGATAAAAGAGACCGATATTCATTTGAATATATTGGGGTGTATAATGCTATTCATAAAAAATTGTTGGTTTGTGGTTTCTAGACCAATCCAAAAGTTGGCCCTACTTAAATAATTGTTTAAGGTGGTTTTTAAAAAAAAAAAGATGGGTCATATTTTGGGAGCACCCATTCTGTGCGGGCGATGTCCACAGTTATGTCTGCTCTCTAACTCGAACAGTTTTTTTCGGATATTCATGAAACTTGGAAAAAATGTCTTTGTGCGTAATATTTTCGCCAAGTTCGATAACAAGCCAAATAACTTCAGCCACTTCAGAGTTTTGGCTTTTTATTTATGAAAAAAATGGCACATTCGCCTTGTCTGTTCTCAAACTCAAACAGTTGTTGTCCTATTTTCATGAAACTTGGAGAAAATGTTTTTGTGCATAATGTTTTGGAAAAGTTCGAAAACCAGCCAAATCACTGTAGCCATTACAGAGTTATAAATGTGTCCTTTGTAAGAAGAAATCAATTGTGTATCCACTCACCTATCTACTCACTACCCAAATTGTGGTTGAAAAGAACAAGCAGTTTTTAATAATGGCCTAAAGGAGTAGAAATGTTGTTTTTTATGAATATGACTTCACATCTTCATTAACTTAGTACACAGTTACAACTTGATAAGATCTCATCACTGACAAAATTCTGTATGGCTGCGCACAATACTTCACGCTTGATTGAACTTGGAAAAAGGGGTTTGTTAATCAATATGTGCCGAGTAGGACATCAGTGTTGCATGGACACATTTCTTGTTTTTGACTATGATTTACTTCCTGGTTGTTTTAAAAATATGTATACTTAGTACTAGAGTTTGCAATGGTATGCTTTAATTGACAGGTACATGCCATCAACACAGAGAACTACCTCCAAGGAAAATCTTTATCTGATGTTTCTGTTATTCAAGGTAAGTAAGGTGAATTATAGGTGATCATGTGCCTATCAAAACAACAGTTTCAGGCTCCAGCTGTAGTGTGGGTAGATTGTGCTTGATTCTAACCACAATTGACAGTCATTACCATTTGCCCTGCTTAGGGTTAGGCCCTTACATCAGGTACTCTGGCTTCCTCCCCAAATAACTGTAACATGATAGTTACTGAAAATAGCATAACCACTTTTAAACAAACACATGATTCATAGACTCATTTTTATTTAAGGATTAACTACAAGAAATATTTTATCCATTGCGGCATAGCAAAACTAATGTTTTACACTTGGTATATTCCACGCAGCAGATTTATGCACACAATAAAACTTTTGTTATCCCTTGATGGAGAAAATTGTTTTTGTTTGTTTGTTTTAACCAAACTTTCAGCTTTAACATGGCATTGAGTTTCTAATGGGGAGGAAGCCTGAGTACCCAAAGAAAACCCCCGATCTTTGGGAGGAAAACTTTCAATCCTTGTCAATTAAAATTGGAGGTGTGTGCCTGCAGTGTTTGACTCGAACCTGCAACCTCAGTGTTGACTACCTTAACCACTCTGCCACCAAGCCTCCCCAAAAATGTTTTGTAATTAATACAAAAAAAATAGTTTTTTAAACAAATTACTTACATTAAATTATTAAAATAAACTCAACGTTTTCATTTATGTTATTTTACATTTTTAAAAAAGATCAAAACACAAACTGTAAGTGTTAAGTGGAGTAATATATAATGTCAAAGTCCGCATGTCTCCATTACCATGGTTTTTTGGCCGGATTTCACGGAGTGAAAACCTGGGTATTAAAATGGTGAATGTCGTGCGGGTGGGGAAAATATTTTCATAACAGTTCTATCAGCAACTACTAATCACAGCCTCTTGAAATTTATTATGCATCATCAGCATTGGCCTCCCATAACATGGGATTCGATTTCATGTCTGTCCCTCACCTACATCCTGTTGAACGAAATCCAGTCATTTCTGTCTTTGGTCGATTTTTTTCCATCTTCTGAAAAGAAAATGTTTTCTAGCCAAGCAATATTCAGTATTCTGGTGCAAATTTTTTATTTTGGAATACACATAAAAGACACTTTTGACATCTGACAAACTTATCTGTTTTTGGGTGGCCATTTTTAATCTTATTGATTCTCATGACTGTACACAATGACATTTACATGTCCTTTTTTAAACAAAAACTGTTTTCATTTATTAGCTCACCGGGTCAGGTGGGCTATTGCCACCACTTGGTGTCCGTTGTCATCCGTCGGCGTCGTCGACGTCGTCGTTAACTTTTATTCAAAAATCTTCTCCTCCAAAACCACTGAAGGGATTGCTTTGAAACTTAGCATACATCATCAGTAAAATGCCCTCTACCAAGTTTGCCCAAATCATGGCCTCAGACCAACCAACATAGCCGCCATGGCTAAAAATAGAAGGGGGGGTCAAAATACAGTTTTTTGCTTATAGTTCAAAAAGTATAACAGATACAGGAAAACCAAAGAGACTTTCCTACTTCAGCATCTAAAGCTCTACAAAACACTCCAAAGTTGTATGATGACCCCTTGTAGGAGTTATTGCCCTTTAATTGTCAAAATTGATGATTTTTGCCATTTTTGCCTCAAAATCTTGAAAATTATTAGAACTAGAGAAAAAGTTATCATTGCTTAATTGTTCTGCTCTATGAGGGCTACAAAAATGACTTAAGGCTCAAGATTGTCTGATTAACCGTTTAAGAGTTATTCCCATTGAACTGTTTTTTTTAATCGGTTTTAATTGATTTTTTAAAATCTTCTCCTCTGAAACAACTGAAAGTACTGCTTTGAAACTTTGTACACATCATCTGTCAAATGTCCTCAACCAAGTTTGCACCAACCATGGCTGCAGTTTAACCAACATGGCCACCATGGCTAAAAATAGGAATGGGTGGGGGGAGGGGCGGTAAAATACAGTTTTTGGCTTATATTTAAAAAAGTGTAACAGATACAGGAAAACCGAAGAGACATGCCTTCATCTGCATCAAAAGCTCTACGAAACACTCCATTGGGTTGAAGTTGTATGATGACTCCTTATAGGAGTTATTGCCCTTTAATTGTCCAAATTTATTATTTTTGACATTTTTGCCTCAGAATCTTAAAATTATTAGAACTAGAGAAAAAGTTAGCATTTCTTAATTGTTCTGCTCTATGAGGGCTACAAAATGACTTTAGGGTCAAGATTGTCTGATGAAACGTTAAGGAATTATTCTCCTTGAACATTTTTTAATCAATTTTACTTAATTTTAAAAAATCATCTCCTCTTAAACCAATGAAAGGACTGCTTTGAAACATTGCACACATCATCTTTAGGATGTCCTCTACCAAAATTGTGCAAATCATGATACCTGACAATCTACATAGCTATGTTGGATTAAAATAGAAATAATGAAAACAAGGGGGGGGGGGGGGGGGGGTCAAGAGAGTTTTCGACTGATAGTTAAAAAAGTATAACTGGTACAGCAAATTTGAAGTGAACCTCCCTTCTCCCTCTAACCATCAAAAGATCCTCCTTATAGGAGTTATTTCCCTTAAAAGGTCAAAATTAATGATTTTTGCAGAAGTGTTGGGCAATTCCTTATAGCAAAGAAAGCTGGATAAATAAGGGTTGTTTGGTTTCAGGTTCAGGTGAGCGATACAGGCTCCCGGGAGCCTCTAGTTTGTTTTGGCAACCAGTAGGCATCATTAGATGTGGCCTTAGCATTTTTATTTTTGACCACCAACTTTTATATTCAGACGCATAGCTCCCATACAACCAAAAAACAATTTGCTTGCACATCAGATTGTCAAAAAAAATTTAAAATCCTGAAAAACTGGTGTATAGTACAGTAAAACCTGTATAAACCGGCTACCTATGGGGCCGAACAATATGGCCGGTTTGGACAGTGGACCGGTTTGTTCGGATTTGGAAAATCACCGGAAGTAAAGATAAAAAAGGGGGGGGGGGGGGGGTTAAAAGACTACGGACACCTTTGATGCACACTCGTTTTATATGCAACGGAATACACGAAAGAAATGTAATAAAATATATTATATGAAATAAAACTTATAATACACACAGATATTTTATTGATATATACGAGAATAATAATTATTCAATAGTTTACCGCAAAATACATGTCAGGGGTTCCTTGTCTTTTCTCCGTTTTTCTTCGCAAGATAGTGTCCTCTGTTAGTGATTGCATAAGCAAATGAAACTACAGGTAACGATAATCTTTACTGTTTGCAAAGTTTATCATGTATGCTATGTGGCGTTAGATATCCTCAGAATTAAATCTTTACGAGATCGCTTGGCGAATGAGTGTTACTTCATCGTCAAATTTCCGCTCTCCATTTTTACTTTTGAAATTATTGGTTTTGAAAACGAATCACATCTATCTAAAACATCGGTTCATTAATAGGATTCACTTTTGAAAATAATGCAAATTATGAAAATTAAATTAATGGTTTTGAAAACAATTCACCTTTGATGTACGCTTTGGTTCATTAATTAAATACGCCCTCAAGGAGACCTCACAAGTCATGTAAATTACCTTGTTTTGATAGCTATCAATTGATTAAATAAATACATCTGGTCATGTACATTATTCGGTTTAAACAGGTAAATTTTAATTGGGAAATGTGTATTGGGACTGGACATAATGGTCGTAATTCGGAATACACGAGGTCCGGTTTATACAGGTTAAATTAACGAAGGACTTTAAGGGGAAAAAATGGGACCTAAATTTTCGACCGGAATCGACAGGGAACCGGTTTATTCAGGGGCCGGTTTTAAAAGGTTTTACTGTATCTTTAAATTGCACAAAAAATCTTAGTTTTATACGAGATCCATTTGTTAAGCATAATCTTACATAGAAAAGGTAAAAAACGTCCGTTTTTGTCATTTAATTTATGTATAGATTAAACTCTTCAAAAGCCCAAAATGCTGGAGCTTCCGGAAGCCCCTGGTTCCCCTACCAGGGCTCAGCCCTGGACCAGCTGCAGACATAAGGCGGTTCCCAGACTCCTAGCCTAATTAAATTTGCTTGCACATGGCACAAAAGTCAGCTACACCCCTGATATTTGTGTCTTTCCCAGCTTTGACACTAGCTTTTAATAATCATTTTACAGAGATTAATGTAAAATCATCATTTTTTGTGGTACTCCCTACATCATCATTATTTTATGTGGTCTTTATCAACTTTTGCAGTCCAATCACAATTAATTATTTTTCTCCTTTTATAACAGGAGCAATAAGCACCTTGGCAGCAGAGCTGAACCCTGACCCTAACATTGATCCTGTTGAACCGAGTGTTGCTTACAGGAAGAACGTAGCATTAGGATACCTCTATAGGGTAGGCTGGCCTAGTTCAGGCCATTAAACGAGTAAATCTGCAGCTTGTCACACTGTTTTCTTTACACTTTTTAAATACAATAGTATGGTTTCAGGAAGGAGTGTCAGAAATGCACACAGTTAATTTTATGATTTGTTTTTTTAACTTGCACATAAGAGGACTTGGATTAGATAAAGGATTATCAACTGTATCAAAAGCACATGTATACTCGTTCAGTTTAAATTGCCAACATGTTATTTTCATTTTATTCTTAGTGCTGAGCGTAAACGAATATAAAATATTCAAACTGTTAAACTTCAGATTATTTATTTAAGAAAACAGCTCATGATTTGGCATATCGAGTAGAAATAAAATCATCACAAAAGTCTCAAAATCTATTTTATCAACATCTGGACAGTCTCAAATGATCCATAAATCTCGCATCCATTAATCCATAAGACAACATTTTCCAAAATAAAAGTTTATCAAAAACAAGGTTTATCTACAATGTCTAAATGGCTCCACAATGTACACAATACAAGATTATAATTAAATGGCTCCACAATGTACACAATACAAGATTATACCTATCATTCATATTATACGAGAGCATTGGTTTGGGGAGCGAGGGGAATAGTGATATAAAGTGCAGTTTATGCCACGGAAGAGCCTCGAATGATCAATGCTAAACTAAGCACCTATTTATATTACATAAATATAAACTGGCTTTGCATGACACAGTGCAAACTTTCTACTTCATTAGCTTAGTTACTATGCCATAAGAATCGTCTAAGAAAACCATGCATGTATTGATCAAAGATAAAGTATCCAGTTGCTATTTGTTCATGCAAATCAGTCTCTAGTTCTACAATAAAATGTTTAATTAATTGTTATTACAAACATTCTGCAACCTCGAAAATCACCATCTGACATTTGATCAGGCATTTCTTACCAAATAAAAATTTTTGCCAGACACCAATTCAATTTTATAACATATTTGTGCCCGACCTGGTCAGAAAGGTTTAAAACTTTCTTGTTGAAACTGAAATTTGCCTGTCATGTCCAGTGGTCAAGCCATTTTTGGAAGACTGTTATTATAATGTTGTCATCCTTTAATTTGATGCATGTTTGTGTTTTGTTTCCTTTAGGACAAAGGTTCCTGTGATACTCTGTAATAGATTAGAAAATTTGTCATAACAGGACATAAAATGTAGTCATTTTTTGCTTCGCTGCTTGTAATCTATTTTTTTTTAATTAGAAGAATTGACAATTGTTGACCAAATCTTTGTGGTTTATACCATTAAAACAAACATGGTACCCAGGAAAGGCACTTAAAATTGTAGTAACCGAATATAGAGGCAAAAGTTACATGTTTTAGTAATTTAACAAGAAATTTTAATTACTCGCCATAGCAACAAGTGTCTTTTCCTGGTGTTTTGTATGTTTTTAGAAACAGCTTTAACCTTACATTGAATAAGAATGATCATAACATTTATTTTCAAGTTCATTTTGGAAGTGTTGGGAGACACGGCAGGAGCTATGTATAGAAGTGGGGCTTTGCCCCTTGACAGGCCTCTGTCATCAGGACAACAGTCATATGATACCATACCTATGGAATGGCCCCTCACAGAACCTCTGATGAAACTAGAGGCCTTGAATCAGGTAAAACAAATCTATGATTGATTTGGAAAAACAATTTTTTGCTACCTTACTGGAAATTGTATATTTGTGATAAAGCAATGTAGATCTGTTATTAACAGTTCCTGTCTAGTGTTATCTTGGAAATATAGGTTCTTACAAAGGAACAAGTCTATTATTGAGATTGGAGAAATTAGATAATCTAAGAGTACTAATGTAAGATCCTTTTTCTCTATTAAAAAAAACCAGTAAAATTGTGAAATGATATACAAATTTTCCCAAACCAATTTCTTGGCCATGACTTAATATGCAGTAAATGGCATTGGTTTGTTTATGACATTATTTTAAGACGATCAACAGATCATAACAACATATTCACTAGTGGTTAGAACTATATTTTCCACACCAGTCAAGCCGTTGGAATATAACATCAGAATTGGAGAAAGTATAATTAATTCAGACACTTCTGTAAGAAAACTTTTCACGAGTGAGACATTATAAATAAAATTGAACATGTACAATATCATAATACAAATAATCCATATTCTGTTGTGCCTAACATAGCAAACACATATGCAATATCCATACATTGTCAGAAAAAAGAGTTTATTTGTGCAAGCCTTGGAAACAGGTAAAAATACTGGACGGTTTTGAGATGTACCCCCAACATCTTGATTGACATGGATTAACATTTTCCTGCTGAAGGCTGGGGTTGTTTACCAGGTACTCAAAATTTCTTCCCAAAATAAAAACTGGATGCCGTAATATAGCTAAAGAATTGTTGATAAAAACATTCCATTTTATACATCTGACTTTTGTTTCATTAAAAGAACAAAATATCAGATTTATTACTTTGTATGTGTAATTTAAACAATTTTTATTTAGTCAACTGGCAAAGCAGAATACATCAATGACATACCCGCACGACAGCAAGAGCTACATGCTGCATTTGTCATCAGTACAGTCGGTAATGCTAAATTAAAGAGTATGAACCCCTCTGCAGCTCTGGTAAGTTTGTACACGAGTCAAAGTAATTCTACACAAGTCTTTCCATACATAATTTTTTTAACAGGTTATAAAGAATTACCTCTTCAGCAGTTTTAAAATATTCCTTATTATTTAATTTTAATGATAATACTAGACAATTTTAAAAGTAATGACATCATGAACTGTTTTAATTTTCAATTGTTTAAGAATAGGTCTTGGGATCAATGCAAGTTATATCGAAAAGCTCGGGTAAACCTAAAAGGCTGAAGTCCTCGCTTTTTGGTAAAAATGAGTGAAAAAATGACTGAAAAATCTATTTTTTACCATTTTTGTCTCGCCTGTGACTCGCTGGAGACGAGACATATGTATGGGAATCCGGCGGCGGCGGCGGCGTAAACACTTGACATCTTGCTTCATATCTTTGTAAGCCCAAGCCCTAGGTCCATCAAATTTGGTCCAGAGGTAGCTTATGATGAGTACTTGCCAGTCAGTCACCTGTCACCTGACCTTGACCTCAATTTCACGGTCCAGTGACTACGTTAAAGTTTTTGGGTTACGACAGTTCCTCTGTAACTATGCATGGTAGGATGACAATATTTGGTGTATAGGTTGCTGATGACTAGTACATGACTGTCTGGTAGGTGTCACCTGACCTTGACCTCAATTTCACGGTCCAGCAACTACGTTAAAGTTTTTGGGTTACGACAGTTCCTCTGTAACTACGCATGGTAGGATGACAATATTTGGTGTATAGGTTGCTGATGACTAGTACATGACTGTCTGGTAGGTGTCACCTGACCTTGACCTCAATTTCACGGTCCAGCGACTACGTTAAAGTTTTTGGGTTACGACAGTTCCTCTGTAACTACGCATGGTAGGATGACAATATTTGGTGTATAGGTTGCTGATGACTAGTACATGACTGTCTGGTAGGTGTCACCTGACCTTGACCTCAATTTCACGGTCCAGTGACTACATTAAAGTTTTGGGGTTACGACAGTTCCTCTGTAACTACGCATGGTAGGATGACAATATTTGGTGTATAGGTTGCTGATGACTAGTACATGACTGTCTGGTAGGTGTCACCTGACCTTGACCTCAATTTCACGGTCCAGCGACTGCGTTAAAGTTTTGGGGTTACGACAGTTCCTCTGTAACTATGCATGGTAGGATGACAATATTAGGTGTATAGGTTGCTGATGACTAGTACATGACTGTCTGGTAGGTGTCACCTGACCTTGACCTCAATTTCACGGTCCAGCGACTACGTTAAAGTTTTGGGGTTACGACAGTTCCTCTGTAACTACCCATGGTAGGATGACAATATTTGGTGTATAGGTTGCTGATGACTAGTACATGACTGTCTGGTAGGTGTCACCTGATCTTGACCTCAATTTCACGGTCCAGCGACTGCGTTAAAGTTTTTGGGTTACGATAGTTCCTCTGTAACTACGCATGGTAGGATGACAATATTTGGTATATAGGTTGCTGATTAATAGTACATGACTGTCTGGTAGGTTCCACCTGACCTTGACCTCAATTTCACGGTCCAGCGACTATGTTAAAGTTTTTGTATTAGGACAGTTCCTCTGTAACTATGCATAGTATGGTGACAATATTTGGTATACAGGCTGCTGCTCATAATTAATGCTATTAACGTAATGCTTATGACGAAATTTATTTTCGTTACTGATGCGGAATTCAGGCGAGACTTTTTTCTGTGTCCACACTTGTTTGTAATTTTAACCAATATCGCTTGGTATAAAATATTGACAAATATAAGGTCTTACCATGTTCTAATTTGCATAGAGCCCACTCGCAATAATCTATTTCTTAAAAAAAAATACAAACAAATTGGTCTGAACATTGATTTTTGATGTTGCATGCACATTTCTGTCACAATCATATTTTTATGAGAAACTCCTTGTGAAAAATTTTCATTGACCTCGTATAAAATATCATATATTTAAATGTTTAAACCTTAAGGTATCTATTAAAAAAAATAATAAAGATCAGATTATTCATAGCAGCAATAAAACATGCTTGCTTTATGATATAGTTTTTTATTAAATTGTCAATTCTAACTTTTATAATTATAACCAGCCAATAAAATAGGTGAGTGTGCACTGTAAGACAAAGTGTAAAGTAAACAAGATAATAATATAGCATGTGTAATATAGTAGATCTGCAATTCTTTTTTACAGCAGAACACCCAAACATTACAACAAAATATTTGTCATATATTAATCCTTAACATATTTTACTAGTATTTAATTGAATAGGTTCCATTCATAGTTGCATTCGTCATCGCTGCTTACGATTATTCCGTTTTGTGTTATTTGGGAGGAAAATGAATATACATGTAAAAGCATGTGCCATTGCACAAATTTTAGTCATAGACAGCACTTGCATACACAGAAGAATATAAAAACAGCCTAAAATGCATTTATTTATTTGTCATTTTTCTTTTTATTTCCTGTTTAAAGTATGTTTCTACATCCGGATTATATTTGTTGTATTATATCGGTTTCCTTTCTATTTTTCAAATAGTTTGATTTCATTTGCAAATAAAACTTACACTTTGGTTATTAAAATTCCTGGAATTATATGTTCCAAACTATAAAAGAATGAAAAAATTAAGTTTTATTTTCGCGCCGTTAAATACAATTTTTGCTTTATTACTCTGAAGAATTATTGTATACTTTTATTAATAATTTTCCATATGGGAGAGGAATACATTTTCATCGACATACCTCGATTATCATTTGTATTACAGAATTCGTGTTCATTTCGTTAGCTCGAGTGCCATGTGCCAGAATACACAGCGTGTTTAATATCTTTTTGGTAATGGTCACTGCTGATCACTGTTGTGTGAAAGATTGTTTCTGTAACATAAAAATTCATATATGTATCCAACTTTACTTCCACGACATTCATTAATGTCAATTTGATCAATAAATCAGCCATATCTGCTATACAATGTACATTGCAAATATATATGTTTATTATTAGCTACAATAATGAAGCTCTTTTTAGCTAGTTCATTAGGATTGACATACAACAATTAAAATTGTCATATGAAAAAAAATAATGTACTTATCTAAGTATATTATCGTACAGTGTTCCTATGTATTGTTACCTCAAAAACCATATATGCATATAGATTATTATGTAAACTCAGTTGTATTTTAAATGTACAAGAAACACATTTGTTTGTGCATGAGCTGGTGGAGAAACATATTAAATTGTGTGATGAAAATTTATTAGGGCGCCGCCACTTTGTGGCGGATGCCCTATAGTGATCAGTCTGTCCGTCCGAACTAATCGTGTCCGGGCTGTAATCTTTTAAGGTAGGCTTTTGATATTTGGAATGTAGGTAGATAATATCAAGGCGATGTGTCGCATAATGTGGTTGATAACCTTTGACCTTGAACTTTGACCTTAAGGTCACATTATTGCTTTCTGTATGACAAATTCATGTCCGGGCTGTAACTTTTTTATCTTTTGAGATAGGCTTTTGATATTTGGAATGTGGGTAGATAATATCAAGGTGATGTGTCGCATACCTTGGTTGTTTACATGTGACCTTGAGCTTTGACCTTAAGGTCACATTATTGCTTTTTGAATAACAAATTCATGTCCGAGTTGTAACTTTTTTATCTTTTGAGATAGGCTTTTGATATTTGGAATGTGGGTAGATAATATCAAGACGATGTGTCGCATACCATGGTTGATGACCTTTGACCTTTAGGTTACATTATTGCTTTTTGTATGACAAATTCATGTCCGGGCTGTAACTTTTTTATCTTTTGAGATATGCTTTTGATATTTGGAATGTAGGTAGATAATATCAAGGCGATGTGTCCCATACCGTGGTTGATAACCTTTGACCTTGAACTTTGACCTTAAGGTTACATTATTGCTTTCTGTATGACAAATTCATGTCCGGGCTGTAACTTTTTTATCTTTTGAGATAGGCTTTTGATATTTGGAATGTGGGTAGATAATATCAAGGTGATGTGTCGCATACCGTGGTTGATGACCTTTGACCTTGACCTCAAGGTTGGCGGGGCCCACAGGGATGGGTACCATCTCACTGATATCTAGTTATTCTTCTGTATTGATATGCGTGCTTTCATAAGAGAACCCATGTTTCGTTTTACTGAGAAAATAGTATGGTTTTATATATATACATGTATCATATTTCAATTTATGTATCTTATCATCAGCTTGTTGAAAATTGAAAACCATAAATACATGTATTTATTTTTCCTGTGTTCTTTGACATAACTTTTTATTGTATTGCTTTACATTATTTGTATTACCGGTTCTGCATGTTCTGTACCTGTTTTTTGCCCATTCAAATGCAATTGTGAGGTATAAATTTGAAACCGCCGCAGTAGTTTGTTTGTTTGTATGACAGTGATTTTAGGTACCCTTTGTAAGAATAACTGCATGGTTAATTGTACACATTTTTGTTTAATTAATACTATAATTTAGAAAGAAAGTTTATTCATCATAGACAAACAGTCATTTAAAATTTAGGCCTCTGGTTCTATGTCTATTTGAAAGTGTCATTGATTTATGCAAATAGTGGAAGATGGTCAGCTTTCAGCTAGCTTCTAAGATGAAATAACATTCCTTAAATAGCTTTGCATTTCCTTTGTCTTTTGGCAAGTGACCACATTTTGCATTCATCCCATGGCAACACAGAGGTTAATATACAGTATTGCCCAATAAGCAATAAGCATGGGACAAATTTAAGGTATTTTGTTTTTAAATTATCTTTGGCATCTGGTTAAAGTCCTTTTTTGACTGATGTACTTAATATATTTAGAAATATAAATATCTGTATTAGCAAGTTACATCCATACGAGGGGAGTAAAACATTACAATAATAATAATATTCTGAACAAATGACATCAAAACTTAATTTAGGCGGTTTCATATTATTACATATGCATATATTTGTTTTGGTACTTGCAACTTATTATTTTTACAATTCTTGAAATTGTTAATTTATAAAGTCTTCATTCACAAGCAAAAGTTCCCAGTTATGGTCTAAATTATGTAATATTTTCCATCTGCCTTCTGGATACTGGGAGGCTATCCAGCTGTCGATCCAAAGAGCTGCATAGCACATTTCATGGTGGCAGATACGGTTTCCTGTAGTTCATTATATTTTTAGAATGTGGCTAAAGTTTTTTAAATCATTATATTTTCAGAGTATGCCAGGAGTTTTGAAGTTCATTACAGCCAAAGATATTCCAGGACAAAACAACTGTTTTCCACCCCTGGATCCAACCTTTATGGTAGAAGAGGTGAGGACAAATGGAATAGTAAACAGGGAAACAGTAACAGTTTGTTCTTCTCTGTTCTCACTTATAGGCTAGTTTTGGGGACAAATATTAGCTTTTATATGGCAGGGCTCATCTGATAAGTTGGCCAACATTTTCATAAATTGTATCAGTCTGTCAGATGGTAAGTGGCAAAAATGACTGTCTAAAGTAAAGGTTGCCATCAGTAAGTAAAATTTCATGATAAAAACTTCAGACTTGTTTATGTTTTTATAGGTAACAGTAAATGTTGTTTTAGCACAAAAATCCCACAAGAGCGCTTGTTTCCAAATTAATTTCAAATTAAGATTGTTAACAGCAAAAACTGAATTATATTTCACATAGTGTTTGAAATGTGTCAAACATCTTGGAAAACACTACAGAAACAAGTGTTTACAATTACTTAAAATGCAATAATGCAAAATTAGCAGATGACTGTAGATTTTATAAGACCCTTGATATTTGTTTGTTTTGGCTTCCATCATTGCCATTGTCAAAATCTTCTCACATTCTGCTAAGTTACCTGGTAGTTTATGATTTAGAGTTTTGCCTCTTATGGATTAATCTTCTGTATCTGCTAGGAAAGTTAGGGGAAATACAGATTTTCTGCCTGTTCGTCTGTCTTCATGGAACTTGGTATACAGTTACAACAAGAGGTCTGTTCTGGTAAAATTCTGAAGGGCCATGTCAAATATTTCGCGCTTAAGTTACCTTAGAAAGTGAGGTCTTTACCAGTATGTGCCAAGACACATTTTTTTCAAGAGTAAACATCACCTCAAAACGATAAGCACACTATTACCAACCATTCTTTCCAGGGGTAAAAAAACTGTCAGCTGAATCCATATACATGTAAAAGATTGCCTTTTAAGGACTTTTTTTGTTTTATTTGTGTTTTGTGTTTTTAGCTATTATCTTGAAAACTAAACAAGATAAGAAGCATAATTCAACAAGACAAGATTTAAAATAAGACATGAACAAAATTGTCAGTCAGCTTCTTATAGGAGTTGGGGGGCAGAGTTGTGAAGGTAGCTCATCTACTATTGATCATGTGGTCTGTCAGCACTGAGATTGTTGGTTCGAGTCTCACTGCGGTCAGGGTGCACTCGGCTCCAATCTTAATTGACAAGGATTGTCCGTTTTCCTACCAAAGCTCAGGGTTTTTCTCCTGGTACTGCGGCTTCCTCCCCAATAAAAGCTGAACGACATGATATAGCTGAAAAATTGCTGAAAGTGGTATTAAAAAACATTCAAACAAACAAAACTTATAGGAGATGATGCCCATGGGTTACACCTTTTAATAACATTTTTGCTTTTTCGGGGGTTTTGTTTTGAAAACAAATATAACAAGAGAAACAAAAAACTGCTTAAATAATCGAGAAGTCAAGAACTACAAATTAGTCAAGAGACAGAAATTGTCTTTAAATTTTTGCCCTTTAAAGACTATTCTTAGATGCTTTAGGGTTTTGGCTATGAGCTTGATAACTGTAATAGATAGAAACTGAAAACTGCAAAAATGATCAGCAGCAAGATAGCAAGGAAACCAACAGAACAACAAGAGCCAAAAGTCATGTGACAATTGCAATTTAGATTTCCACAAACCTTCACAACCCAAATAAAAAAAAATCATGGGTGCATTCAGGTGCTTGGGAGGAGTAAGCAGTGCATGCCTTTAATTAGACACCTGTTTGTTACTTATTGTCATGCAGTGTGGGAATTAAACGATTATTTTTTCCAGCTTGCCATCCTGGCCAGTACCAAAACAATAGAACTTGCCAAATTTATGATCTACCAGCCTAAGTTGGCGAGTAGGTTTTCAAAGTTACTCGCCAACATACAATGTCAATAAAAATGAAATAACATAAACAACCATGTTGAGATTGAGAGTTGTTAGTTTTCTCTTTCTTTGAAATGAATCTGTAATTCTTTCATTTTTTGATTGATTAAAAACTTTTCCATATTTGAGTTTAAATTTTGGCGCCCATAGCACTTTTTGCCATAAAAAAATAAGTACTGCATTTCCGACCTTGTACCCCATTAATGAAATCTGTCTATTACTTCATTTCTTTTAATTCTGTAATAATTTTAATTTCTAATATCATACTTCACCTAGGATTAGTGGAAAATCTAGATATTTCGGTAATATAAATTGTATTAGATAAAGAAAGTAAAAAATAAAATTACGATTATGGCAATCCGAGATAGGGATCGCCACAAAGTTTTTAGCCCTACCGGTGTAAAAACCGGAAGTTAAGACAAGTTTATCATGGTCAAAAATTGTTTTATTTATAATTAAAATGAAGTTGATTACTCTAAAAAACAAAAAAGAGAAGCATCGCGAATAACATCGTTAACACTCAGTTATGGTACATTTATCATCAAGTAAGCCTGGATTTTAACATTTTCTTAGAACTCGCCAGATAATTTCAGCTCGCCAAACTGACGGGTAACAGTTGATCTGAGCTCGCCAAAAATCTTCTCTACTGGCATTGGGCGAGTTGGCGAGCGGTCGTTTCCCACACTGCATGTCTAGGAAAAAGTCAAATCCTGGAATAGGGAATACTACCTTTGACTCTGTGCAATATGATCAAATTTCGGGATGGATTTCTCATAACGATCAATTAAGTCATGGTGACATCCATGGAACATCAACCTAGGTTGAGTATTATAGTCAACAGCAGTGATTGGTCTAAAAATTCAGAATACCGTTCGCTGGATCTAGCAGAACATATTAGTTGTGAATTGTACACATCTTATGGCATAGATGCTGGAATGTTGCTATCGATGAACGGTCATCGTGTTTGTTGTCGAGTCTGGTTTGAAGTTTTCCTGAGTCTGTTTCTAGTAGTAGGTCTAGTAAGAGGCTGACCTAAGTGTATTAGTGGTGTCTTTCATTTCAAGCTCGCTGAGGTAGATTGAATGCAGATAAGTAACTGAATTTAACATTGTTCAGGACAAAACATCATCAGTAAAGCAGAATATATCATATAGCAGAATGTGAAATTAAGGTTCTGGGCCCGAGTTTTTTCTTTCTTCTTCAGCAGACAATCTAGAAACTCAGCGGCACATGAGTACAAAAACAGTTTGGTGAGGAGAGGAGCACAATTCATACAAATTGTAATACCAACAGTCTGTTGAAAAACATGTTCTCCAAACATGACAACTATGGTGTCAATCATAAAATCTAACATTTGACAGATTTCATATTCAGTGTTTTTATTATCAGATTTAGAGTCTGATAAATAAAGCAATGCTTTGTCAACATCTTCATCTGGTGTGAAGTTTATTGTGCTCCATGTGAGCGGTGAATGAATCCTAGATCCTTTAAGTTATTGGTGAAGAGGCAATTTTAATATTTAAGCCATTTTGACATGTAGCTTGTATTTACAGGTGCTTTGCAGTGGGACTGTGGCATTTGCAGGTCAGGCATTAGGGATCATTGTGGCAGGTACGACTCTAATATTAATGACACACAAGCATTTATATACAATATTTCGCTCAGTCCAATGTCTAAGACTGGACTCAATTATGCATGAGATTTGATGATTTTGTGTTATATTTTTTGTTAAACCTTGATTGTGTATTATAATTAGTGTAATTTTTTTTTATCGTTGTTTCATCGTATTGTTTTATAGTGTTTTTTTCTGTTGTACTGGGTCAACCTTGTATTGTACATGTTTCTCCTATCTTAGAGTTCTTGTTTGTGTTGAAGTCTACCACTGTGTGCAATACTAAAGTCAATAAAACAAGCAGTATAAAATGCATGGTTGACATTAATAACACTAATGAGCTGTTGAAAAATCATTATCTATTATTGTCCTTTAATTTCAAACTAATTTCTGTTTAATTTCGACTAATTAACTTCATTAAACGTGATTTGTTTATTAATCGTAGGTAAAATAATCAATAGTTGTCTCATGCCATGAGAGCATGTGGAACTTCACAGTTATGTGAGATTTTGTCTCATGCTGTAAATATCACATGTATGCACACAGTCTATTTTATGTAAAACTATTGTCTATTTCTTTTCCTGTCTGTCATCTGAGTTTTGTTCATCTCAACTGTTTATGCTTTCAGAAGCAGAAGGCTTTTAACTTTTAGCCAATGGAAAACTTACATGCTGTGTCTTAACTATGTAATTTGTCAGAAACAAGTCCAGATATTAGTTATATCTTAGCTGAGTTGAAGTTAAAATTCCAGTTCTGGCTAATGAAAACTAGAAAACTTTTATGTAGATATGGTAGCTTGGCAAAATTCAAAGTTACCAATAAGTCAGAGATTTGTTGAGAAATCCTGGCCAAGTATTAGAGCACAATGACTTAGTTACTACTGAAATGCACTATAATAAATATAGATGTATTAAAATTAGTTTATGTCCTCAATTTTGTAATTTCTGTTTTGTGAATTTTGGCTGGGTGTCAAGAAGTGCCAACATGGGTTATAGTATGGTGAAGTGTGGCAGATGGGCGGGCATGGACAATAGACTATCTATGTTGTGTAATCAACTTCTCCTACATTTTTCAATCCAGATGTCTGAAACTTCCCAGAAAGTTTGCACATGTATTGAAGTTTTGCACCTGCTATTATGGTATTGTTCAAGGATTTTTTTTCCTTATTTTCCAGCCTTTGGAACTTAGTCATTTTTCAGAGCATTTGCAGAAGAAGGTACCTTTTTTGTGTAATCAACTCCTCTTGAATAAGTTTTGTAATGTTTAATTTTTTTTGTTTTTTATACAGTGGATGAAGACACAGCTATTAGAGCAGCAAACCAAGTACAGGTGACATATACTGACCAACAGCCTCCTATCCTGTCAATAGATGATGGCATAAGGGTCGGATCATACTTCCCACATCCCGGAGATGAGGTCAAAAAGGGGGACGCTCAAAGTAAGTACGCTATTGTACCTAGACATTTGTTTAGGTCTTGCTAAGTCAATAGAATGCTTTGTTTTGGGCATTGGCTATGAGTCATCAGTGTTCACAATCACATCTGATGAAACAAACACATAAAAAAAATTGTAAACATTCCTCATCTCCGCCATGTTTAAATGAACAGTCCTATTAACACGATATAAAACCTCTCAGGTGAGCATTTTTTCAGAGATTATTGTTACACCTTTGTCAGTGTTGTGGAACCCAGTTTAAAAACTGGTAACCGGGTAGTCATTTTGATGTTGAACCAGTACAGTACACATTTTCTGTAAATTTAACAAATTAAGCAGTTAAATGTTGATGATACATTGGACTTCTTTTTACACTTATTTACTCCTTTTTTGGTTCTTAACAGATTTCAAGTTCAGTTGTTAATCTAAATCATTTTTAGGCTCAATCTTAGAGCTATCCCGAACACCTGAAGATAAAGAATGTCCTCTTTATGAATGTTTTTTAATTTAAAAGAGGAAGCCTGGCAGGATTAACAGAGTAAAAGACCTCTTTTGTAGCTGTTTGAAATGAGTATGCTCATTGTAGTTGCTACGGAAGGTATACTCCTCATTCACTTCAGAGGTCTTCATATTTTCTTGGTCCATTTGAATCCTCAAATAAATTTATTATTTTGTGAACTTATGCTGGTTGTAGTTCTCTTGACCATCAATTTTTCAATCAATCAATCAATCAATCAATCAACCATTACGAATCATGGTTTTTCCTCAATTCATAAACATGTATGGTCTTTTTCAGCTGCCATTAACAACAGTCCCAAACAGATTTCAGGAACTATTAGATGTGGCGAGCAGCAACATTTCATGATGGAGACACAGGTAAATATGCAAATACTCTTTCAGTCATAACTTTTCCCACATGTTACTGTTTATAAAACAAACAAGTCAAAATGTTCATGAAACTTTGTATATTGTAAGATCCTCACATTAAGATGTGCACATTGGTATGGCATCCTGGTCTGTTGATAAATCTCAGAGTTATGTCCCTTTAGAAATTATGATTGGTTGTTTACTAGCTGTAAGCATTGTTTAAGTTTGAATTTGATTAAACATGGCTTTCTTTGCTTTAGTCAACCATTTGTGTCCTTTGAACATAGATTATAAATTTTGTTTGTTTAATTGTTATTTAGCACCACATTTACATCGTAACATACAGTTTTTATTAAACTTTTAAAATTGAAGTATTGTAAAGCGTCAGTTTTAAATTACTTTTTTCATAGGTTTATAAACAAGATGCTTGATAAATTTTTACTGTGATCTTTTTATTTGCTTTCCACCAAAGTCTTTTTAAATTGTGGTGTTTGGGGTACCGATACATTTTTTTAAAAATCTAAAAAATGTAACAGGTGTTCCGATTGGTCATTCAAATCTGCTTTAATATTCATGAAAACAAAGGTACCTTAGAATGAACCCATTGGTGATAAAACAAGGAATGTAATGTTATTCGTTTTGACCATAGATATGTGTATGTCGACCAACAGAGGATGGTATGGATGTGGATACTTCCACACAATGGTTAGACCTTTCCCAGCAGTCAATAGCAATGGTGT
The DNA here is from genome assembly GCA_944474755.1 of Limnoperna fortunei. Lineage (NCBI taxonomy): Eukaryota > Metazoa > Mollusca > Bivalvia > Mytilida > Modiolidae > Limnoperna > Limnoperna fortunei. Next base: position 51,036,499 of record OX104120.1, read on the forward strand.
TAGGGGTACCAGAAAGCAGGTATACAGTTGGTATTTTGTTTGTTTAAATATGTTGAGCAATTTTTTTGCTCTTTCGTGGCATTCAGTTTTCGTTAGAAGAGGAAAACTGTACAGATTATAGAATAATAACAGAACAGCTATTTACTTTTGAAGGGGTTACCAAAAGCAAGTAAACAGTTTATATAACAGGAACAGGATAGCCAAATATATTTGAAGGGGTTACCAGAAGCAAGTAAACAGTTTATATAACAGGAACAGAATAGCCAAGTATATTTGAAAGGGTACCAGAAGCAAGTAAACAGTTTATATAACAGGAACAGAATAGCCAAATATATATTTGAAAGGGTACCAAAAGCAAGTAAACAGTTTATATAACAGGAACAGAATAGCCAAATATATTTGAAAGGGTACCAGAAGCAAGTAAACAGTTTATATAAATATATGGGTGCATTGCCATAATATACAATTATGGCTTTTTGTGAAGGTAATATCCATAATTATTAAATCAAGAAAGGGTTATTTTTCCGTGGTCCGCAGCCCATAACTGTATTATTATACTGAACTTAACACTAACAAGAACACATGAATACTGCGATGCATACTGTGTAATCCCTTTTAAATTTGGTGCACTTGTACACATCGAACAAATAACTAGTTTTTTTGTCTACATGCAAATTCCCAAATAATAATTTTACTCACCTGAAGTTTTGAGCGAGAAAAAACAGTTATTGCTCCTAATATCTAATTTATTCTATTACCAGTTTCTATAGTTAGGTATAATAATGTAAGACATTAAAACTTATTACAGTTATGTATATGTGTAAATTTAACCTATATTAGAGACCACCTGTGAAATGAGACCACTTTCAATGCAATTTATTTATATTTTTCTTTCCTAGAGATATAAAGGGTCAAAAAGAGATAAATTTGTGCTTTCACCATGTTTGCAATGTCCATTGATGTGCTTTCAGTAGTCTGTCAACAGAATTTTCATTATCTTTTAAAATTTTTGAGATATTAGTCGTATGAAGTGCCAGTTATTTGTTTTCACGATTTTAATAACAAAAGATTTATTTTGATAGCATTAATTCTTTGAATTCTTTCAGTTTTATGTCAACATATTTTCCTCTGTCAATGGCTATCAGTATTTTTGGGCTCAAAGGGGCACAACCTCTGTAATATCGGCTTGAATATAGTGACAAACCATGTAGTAAGATCCACACATATTTTTAATTTAAAGTGCTCCTTAGTTGCAGCCCCATGTAAAGGAAAGACATTCGGTAAATTAAAGAAATCTGTAAATACATTCTTTATTTCATTCAAAGTCTTTGTGATTAACATGTATATATGTTATTTTTCAGTATAAATGTGAAAGTTAAAAGACTCGGTGGAGCATACGGCAGTAAAATAACGAGAAACTTTATTGTATCAGCAGCGTGTGCTATAGCAGCTCATGTCATGAATAGGTAAATTCTGTGCTTTTAATGTTGTGATTTTTCTTAATTTTAGGTTTAGGTTCCCAAATTTTCTTAAAGTACAGTTTTTTATTAAGGGAGGAAGATAGATGAAAACAAGGCAAGCACCCAACGTGTCAAGAAAAACTGGTAATCCTTGTCCATTATGGTTTGAGTCAAGCAGAATCTTGATCTTGTCAGAAGTCAGACTCCCATTTATGCACAACTCTATTTATTCCATAACAAACTGAATGGGGTTATGTTAGATTATGTTAAATCTTTTATATTATGAACAAATCCTGCTAGGGAGAAATTTCAGAGTTTTTGTACAATTAAAAACAAATTTTAAGAGTTGTGAATTTTTATCTAAAATTTCCAAAAAGTATATACCAGTATAATTTTAAAAAATTGAGCCAGCTCACTAAAGCAACCCATGAACACTTGTTCATTCTGTTGTATTTTCAGACCTGTCAAGCTCAATATGGAGTTCCATACTAACATGAGAATGATTGGTCGAAGATTCCCATACAGAGCTGACTACACAGTAAGTTTTATTAACAGCTGATCATCATTCATCTTATTCCTTGAGGGAATATATCTTCTTAGGTCTGTCTTGAAACATTCTGGGAGGGTTTTTGAATTTTAACAGAAGCTTGTAAATGAAAAGCACTAACTTAAATTCAAAGATTAATTTGATTTTAAGATGTTCTATTCTGCTTCGTACAATGAAGAAATTGATAAGTAATTACTCTCATTTCTTCTGTAACAGGAATGCTCTTTCCCAGGCCACTATTAAAAAACTGTTTGTTTGGCGTTTGCCTACCATACCATGAATTTTTTTTTGGTGGATCCATTGCAAAATTTATTATGTATTCTACATATATTGTGTATCGTAATATTGCTATGGTTGCATATGAATCCTTGAATATATGGTAGACTACAGGTAGTTGGATACACAAATATTCTATTTCCCAGAGTATCCGATTTTGCCGGTCATATATTTCATGACAAGTGGGCTCAAAAATGTTGTGATCAAAGTCGAATTCTGTTCCGTGCATACATAAAAAAATGCGTAAAACATGAAATTTTTTTGTGTTGGTGGCATTCTGCATGGTCGGGTGGCTAACGTAAGAAATTTTTAATTATGGCTGTTGGTTCATATGACATGCAATTTCTGTGTTAGTGCAGATCTCTTTCTGCTCTGTTGTTAGAAAGATGGATTATGATGTTAGATTTTAACTGGTTTTAACCATCAGGGACATGACAGCTTTCAAGTGAAATACTCTATGGTTTCACTTCATAGATTTATATCAATAATCACTTAAATTGTGTGATCAATAGCTGATACAACTTCTTAGACAACTCTGGAACCTTATTGCCCTCAATAATATACAATCAAATAAGATAGTAAAATGCTGCGGGCTGCTGTAAAACAAAAAAGGTTTGCTATCTGCACGCTATTCTTATGTTTCGGTCACAAATCTAAAGGCTTTACATGATTGATTGATTGGTTTTATGTTGTTATACATCTAGCAAGCAATATTTCAGCTAGGATGCGATTTATACGACAATAAAGTTGATTTGTTTATATAGAAAAAACATAGAAATATTTCACTTTTGCAGTTCCAGTACTTTAATGTATAAACTATACTAAAAGTCACACACCCTATCATAATGAAAAAAAAAAACTTCTGCATATCAAAACGCTGTTAAGATATGAAAAATATTTGTTGAATTCAATTAGCTCCTTTTTAGATCCACAAAAGGACCATAAGCTTAACCATATGATGTAAGCAGTTTTTATTTGTCACTCAGAAAACCTTTGCCAAGGTACGCTTACTATAAACAATGGTTTCGTATAGATTGCTTGACCATTTCTTATTCTTTCTTTTATTCTTTTCAGGTTGGCTGTAGCAACCAAGGAAAATTAAATGGAATAAAGATAACATTGTATTCTGACTTGGGCTATATTCCTAATGACAACACTTTGCCTGTGGCATTCAGCTTTATTGATAATGGTAAAAAAATTGGACAGTTTGTCTTCTGGATTAATAACATCATTTATATGTCAATTTAAAAAAAATATATGTGTTTTGATTGGTCATTTTCTGCTTTATTCCTTCAATTTGTTTACTTCCTTCCATTCCTCTCACAAAAAATTTACCGTTGAATTATGATAGGTAATAAATCCATTTATATCTGTATTTTTTTATATATACTTTGTCCAATATGTTATTTGCTCGCTGTTTTGTAATTCAAAATTTAATTTTCCTTAATGATGAATAAACCAAAGAAATATGCTTTTTAAAACTGTCCGAACATCCCTCACCTATTTTGTATAACAAAAGGGGGAAGGTGAAACATCAGAAAGTACAGACTGGCTAAAAACAAAAAGAATGTCCCCCCAAGTTATGGGAAACTCTATCGTATACCCTTTTTTACTTAATAAATTTGAGGGAAACATTACTTTTAATGGAGCAAAATTCACCCTTTGGTTTTAAAATATTTTCCACTATGAAACTGCTGTTTTGTTTAATAATTATTGTGGAAGTGTATTAATTTGGGGAGTCAAACCAGTAAAAGATGGTAAAATAGATAGTGCTATGAATACAACTACAATAATACGGAATGACATTTTTTTTACTGAATAGATTCTGCAATTCAAATTTGGTAAACAATGCTATAATTACAAGTAAAGTGTTAAAACTTATTAGTAAAATGGCAGAGACATCAAAAAAGTATAAAGCAAACTAGGGAGACAGTTTAACAGCTGATAATATGCATAAAACCACCGTGTGTGAATTACTCCCTGCACCCCCCATACTAGTAATGGGACCTCTTTGTAGCTCCTCTAAGATAACAAAAAAATTCAGAGGAGCTGCATTAATGTAGCTAATAGTGGAGGAAATCACATACTCATTTTAGAGTGCTCCTTACAGTGGAGGAATTTAAATAATTAAAAATAACATCAATGCTGTATTTTTTGCTTTTCATTTGTGTCCCATTAGTTTTATTTATCCTTCTTTTAAAATGAACAACAATTGTTATTTTCTTATTTTCTCTCATTTTATACCTTTTTTGCAGTTTGTACCCATTACTTTATTATATTAGGTGTATGAAATTACATCCAATACCTGTCTGGATTTACACCAATTCATTCGCTTAATCCATAAGTCAGTTAGTCTTAGATATGAGCATATTGTCCTGTCCGTCACAAAGTTATTATACCCCCTGCAAACTTGTTTGGGGGTATATAGGAATCACCCTGTCTGTCTGTCTGTCCGTCCGTCTGTCCACATCCCTTGTAAACCCTTTACTCCGAAACCCCTTCACAGATTTAAATGAAACTTTACATGGAGGAAGTACATCATATGTAGATGTGCATGAAGAATTTTCGTCGCTGTCAGATATTATTCAGGGGAGATAATTGGACTTAGACTTTTTAAATATAGTATTTAGTGCGAGACCTCGTAAGCGCAACTCCTCCTAAACCTTTTGACAGATTTTGATGACACTTTACATGAAGGAAGTACATCATATGTAGATGTGCATGAAGAATTTTTGTTGCTGTTGGATATTAATCAGGGGAGATAATTGGACTTGAAGCGAAGCAGGGGGTATCCCTTTGTGAGCGTGCTCACAGTCCACACTTGTTCTGCTCAACTCCTCTGAAACTTGGTATGTAACAAGTACACCATATGTAGTTGTGCATATTACCAGGAAATTATTATCCTAAACATTTTGTGGGAGTTATGGCTCTTTGAACTGAGAATTTTTCCAGAAATTCCTCACAAATCATGGTTTCCACTAAACTCCTCTGAAACAATTGCACCAAATTTTAGGAAACTTCGTATGTAGTAAGTACACCTTATTTAGTTCTGCAAATTACCAGGAAATTTTATCCTAAACATTTTGTGGGAGTTATGGGAATTAGCCAATTACATGACCTCTTGTTATCCTTTGTACGGTTGTTTCAGCTTACTATTGTGAAAACTGGGACTTGATTCCTAAAGCAGTGAAAACCAACAAACCAATGAACACAGCTTGTAGAGCTCCAGGTATGTACTAATTATTTAAATTGCTTTGTAATCTGAAATCTGATTGGCCAATTTAAATGGAGCAACGCAGGTTATAGGATAAAACAAGTTGGTCACATGACATACTCTTACTCCATTAAAGTTTAAATAGTTTCATGATGTCATCGCAGTTTTTATCATTAAAATTGTCAAGTATTATTGTTAAAATTAAATTATAAGGAATATTTTAAATTTTTGAACAGGTTATATCTTGTAACCTGTTCAGAAATTTGAAATATTACTTCTATAATTTAAGTTATGCTCTGTAACCTGGTTTGGTTATGTTTACACTGTAAATATGCTTCATGTATGGAAAATTTTTGGAGATTTAATATTTGGAGTATGCAGGTTCTGAAATATTAATTATTATATGACTATAAAAATTCTGTCATTTGATTGGCTTAAATGCCTTCAAAAGTAATAATTTAGCATGAGAACAACCTGAAATGGGCATAAAATTATACAATCTCTCAAACCAAGTGCAATGAAAAGTTATTTCACCCTGGTGTATCCTAAAAATAGTTTCCAGAACCTTGGCAGTATGCTGCTGTTCTCTGAATTAACTTTGCACTGGATATTGTTACTGTCATATTAAATTTATTAATATATTTATAAAATTAAACATTCATCGACTTGACCAAAGGTCGACATCGATTTTTAACAACCCTCATACAAATATATTTATCTCGCCTAACGGCTCAAAAATATATAATTTTTTTCTTGTTGATAAAAATAGTTATCAACCTATGTCAAAGTCAATATTTATATAATATCTCCTTTTTGTCATCTTTTTGCTTTTGCCTAGTAATTAAGGTAATTTATTGCCAACCTGCCAACAGCGTGTTCAGAGTTTCCGCTTCACTGTCAACTTCCACCTTAATTGTCATCGAATGCCAGTTTGCATGTAATACTACACTTCTGAAAAGATAATGTTGAAAACACGTATGTTTTACCTGGCCGAGTGGTTAAGGTAGTTCGTCTACTATTGATCACGTGGTCTGTCAACACTGAGATTGCGGGTTCTAGTCTCAATGCAGGCAGGGTTTACTCAACTCCAATCTTAATTGACAAGGATTGCCAGTATTTCTGCTGCAGGATCGGGGTTTTCTCCGGGTACTCCTGTTATAGAGTTACTTTAGGCCTTTAAATAAGGTAAACTCACTTCCATGGGTTCTACATTTTATTTTGAATTTTAGATTCCATGAATTACAGGTAAACAATCAAAAAGCGCTGTAATAACAATAATATACAAATAAGACTAAATATAATAATATTAAGTATCATGAACTTAAGCAAATGATTTACATTTTCTAGCTGTTTTAAAAATATTACGTTTGTCCCATTATAATGTTAATTTAAAATGTGCAAGTCTACTAAGTTCATATGCTTGTAATTTTATACGAGCAAGAACCAAAATAGGTTTAAATCTGTAAATGACAAAACCCAAAATATAAATACACGAAAACAAGCAATTAAATGTTAAAATTGAACAAGACATTAAAGTTTGCATGCTAACTAGCGAACTATCACAAGTGGTTAAATACAGCATATAACACATAGAAACATACCTCACGTGTAGGTGTAAAGGCTCTTACAAGAACTTCAGTAACATTGTGTCAATGATATATACAATATTCTCTTTGACCTGAAGTATAAATATTTGTGACCTTAAATATTGTATTAACTATATACAAATCTGCAAGTCTAAAGTCTAAAAAACTGTATTATCTCCCTTTCTTGATATAGAAAATTAGATTATATTCATTATGTACACAAGTTAAGTATTATCTGTCATTAAAACAACTAGCTGAAATTACTGATATTATAGGTTATGTAGTGAACTATTAATTTAGTTTTAAAGTTGAATTATCAATTTTATGCGCCCGGTGCGGGATCCGGGTGGCTAAAAGAATAGACCGCAGTCGCCCTAGCTTGTCGTAAAAGGCGACTAAATAGCGCCCAGTACCCTGACCGGCGTGTCAGGTCGGTTTGCCTAAAGACCGACTGGGATGTGTGCCCCAGGTGGTTGAATGGGGTACCCCTGGCAAGCTGGGGTTGTCAGGCCATAATACGGAAAACCTGACCGCAAACCATATTAGTGCACCGTGTTGGAAAAAATGCCACGTTCCTCGCACGTTAAAGAACGCTGCTGTAGTATTCGCTATGAGTAGGGATTTTGATCCCGCTACAGGAGGCTAAATTGCCCGACCCTATCCATCCTCCCATTTGCCAGTGGCAATCTAAAATCCGTTACCCCTATTTTTCCTTGTGTCCCATCCCATTTTCATTCATCATCATTTCATGTTCATTTTATCATCCATTTCATGTTCATCGCCTGAATATAGCTGAAATATTGCTGCTCGCGCGTTAAACACCATTAATCAATCAATCAATCAATTTTATGCAATTCCTAGTTATAAATTGCAAGTTCTGCTTAGTAATCATACTATAATTTGAAAGCAAGTTTATTAGAAATTGGATTATAATGTTTAATAGGATATTAAACTTTCAATGCTCACTCACTCACTCCACCACAACACATACATTTTCTCAAATATCTTTTACACTAAAATGTTACAGGATTTGACTATTATGATACTAGGAATATTAGTAAAGACTGACCTTATATTATAGAATAGACTGTCCAACAAGATCCAAAATCCAAAGATATACAAAAATATAATGGCAACCAAAAATGACAACTAGTCAAAAGTATGAACTAAGAAAGAATGAGACTAAAACAATAGATTCCCGCCAAGAATAAGTTGACCAATAAAATAAGAAAATACAGTCACACCTAAACGAACACAAAGTATAAAGTACTGCAATTGAAATAATATGCAAATTAGTCAGATGTTAAGATAAATCATAAAATATATAATATTTTATGAAACTAATAACACTACAAACAAATATAAAAATATGAAAACTGTAGCCCTATCACACACTCCCCCCAGCCATAGAATGACGTCCCGTCATTCTGCTTAGCAATGGTGATGGACTAAATCTAAAATGGCTAAAGCTGTCTCTTTCTGTAAAGAAGAAAATAAAGGTGTATTAGTAAGAGAAATAATATATTCAGTTCTCTTTTGCCATTCTGGTGTTGGTTCTGTTTGGACAGTTGACGTCAAAGGTCTAACAGAAGAATTCACAGCTGCTATGTCGTACTGACCGGAAGAGATCCAAGCTGGTGGTTTTCTATCTCTTCCTGATCGGCGGACAGGAATATAGGTGGTGAAACAACTTGAGGCGACTCATCAAGTGTGTTCTCTTGATGTTCAGTTGTCTCAACAACCTCAACAGTAGCGGAAGCGCTTCCCTCAGCAGTCGCATGTTCCTCTCCAAGATTGTCCTTGGTCTGAGCGTCCTCACGTGGAACAGTGACATACTGTGCTGGTTGTATCTCCAAAGTAGTTTCATCAGTGAGTGTTGTTTCACTGTCTACTGTTCTTTCCAGCACATATTCCACATCAAACATGTCAGTAGATTCATCATCTGAGTCATCCGTGGCATTATCAGAAGTGGATTTCTGGTCTGTAATTTTCTTCTGTAGCTTCCTGCCCCCAAAAAAACTGGAGGCCATGAAATAGCTGAAAAATTGCTGAAAGTGGTTTAAACATCAAACAAACAAAACAGATCATATGTTTTACATGATCATGCACTGTATTTTTGTTTACTTTTAATTGTTTATCATAATTTTGTAAATGTACCAGACAAACTTTAAAGTTTTCCCCTTATATGTTTTGCAGGATCCACACCAGGGATATTTATCATGGAGTCCATAATGGAACATATTGCCAAGGAGCTCAACATGGACCCGACCGCTCTGAGAATACTTAATCTTTACAACCAGGGACAGGTGTGTTCCAAAAACTTTCTGTACAGTTATGCATAGCAATTTTAATGGAAGCATAACAGCCCTTTATAAGTCACTCGGCATTGTGAAAACATTATTGAATTGTTCGAAAATATTTTCCCTATGATGTTAATCAGCAGAACCTCCAGAATTTCTCACTTTGACATCTTTATAATATATGCCTTAAAAAAATGTAGAAGGAAGTAGATGGAAACTTTAACTTTATACATATCATCTTTATTTAAAGTATTTTACATAACATCGAGTGATCTTTCTTATTTATCAGAAATAGTAATGAAAGCAAAGAGTGCAAATCCTTGTTAAGAAAAACATGTTATACTGTAAAATTGTTCAGATTCTATTACAACTACCTTTCTTTGTACAAGGTGCATACAGGTAACAAAATCCTCAAAAAGTTATGTCATACTTAAAATGAAATTCAAAGACTTGAAAAGTCATGGACTCCCAAAAGTCATGGAAAAGTCATGAAATTCCCTGTCTGTAAAAAACATTACTGTCGGATTTTAGCATAGCCAAGGAATGTTATTATTTAGAAGCAGACTACAGATAATATATCAATTCATTTACTGTAAAATTGCAAGTGTCAGTGACACTGTCATGCTAGAATCAGTCATGGAAAATGGTCACTTGTAAAGTAAATGAAAAGTCACGGAATTCTGAGACAATAGTGATGTATAAACCATGCATGTATACGCTGTCAGAAAAAGTAGTCACAATTCTAATATGACATGCTCTAAACGTTTTGAGACCACAGGGGTGGTAAAAATTAATTATGTAAGAGCAAAACGCAACGAGGAGGACATGCCTTGAAGAGTTGTTCCAATAACAAAACCATAACTCCCACGGTTGTAAAACGATAAACCACAGCCTCTGTGATTATTTTTTAAATAAAATGTGTCCAAATTGGGCTCAAGTTTTTTTTAGTATTTGTAAGCTATCATATTATCAAATCCTGCAGTTCTGAGTAATTTGGGCCTCTTGTTTGTGTTTTTTTGTTTGCAGGCAACTCCTTCAGGTAGTGTGCTAAGATACTGTAACATAAGACAGATGGTATCAGACTTGATGAGCTCATGTGACTTCAGCAATAGACAGGCATCTGTCCAGTCTTTTAACCAGGTATAGTATATGGTTGTAAAGAGAAATAATGCTACAGAGAATTGATTGGTTTATCCCCCCTTTATATATTTTATGGTTCATCACCCCTTTATATATTTTATGGTTCATCACCCCTTTATATATTTTGTGGTTCATCTCCCCATTATATATTTTGTGGTTCATCTCCCCTTTATATATTTTGTGGTTTATCTCCCCTTTATATATTTTGTGGTTTATTTTCCATTTACAGTCAAACCTCAATAAGTCGAAGTTTGTGGGACAAAAATAACATAATGTCTTTAAAGAAACAAAACTTAACCACATATATTGTTGATCAGATCAAAAGAAATTTTCAATAATTATCATTTTTAATTAAACATGACAAATAATTCCGACAGTAATAAGCGCATCATCAATTAACATGAGTAATGCATGTACTGCACTTGGATTATCAATTCGTTTTATTGTCTCGCCTGCGACGAAAGTCGCTGGAGGCGAGACATATGTATGGGAATCCGGTGGCGGCGGCGGCGGCGGCGTAAACACTTGACATCTTGCTTCATATCTTTGTAAGCCCAAGCCCTAGGTCCATCATATTTGGTCCAGAGGTAGCTTATGATGAGTACTTGCCAGTCAGTCACCTGTCACCTGACCTTGACCTCAATTTCACGGTCCAGTGACTACGTTAAAGTTTTTGGGTTACGACAGTTCCTCTGTAACTACGCATGGTAGGATGACAATATTTGGTGTATAGGTTGCTGATGACTAGTACATGACTGTCTGGTAGGTGTCACCTGACCTTGACCTCAATTTCACGGTCCAGTGACTATGTTAAAGTTTTTGGGTTACGACAGTTCCTCTGTAACTATGCATGGTAGGATGACAATATTTGGTGTATAGGTTGCTGATGACTAGTACATGACTGTCTGGTAGGTGTCACCTGACCTTGACCTCAATTTCACGGTCCAGCGACTACGTTAAAGTTTTTGGGTTACGACAGTTCCTCTAACTACGCATGGTAGGATGACAATATTTGTTGTATAGGTTGCTGATGACTAGTACATGACTGTCTGGTAGGTGTCACCTGACCTTGACCTCAATTTCACGGTCCAGTGACTATGTTAAAGTTTTTGGGTTACGACAGTTCCTCTGTAACTATGCATGGTAGGATGACAATATTTGGTGTATAGGTTGCTGATGACTAGTACATGACTGTCTGGTAGGTGTCACCTGACCTTGACCTCAATTTCACGGTCCAGCGACTACGTTAAAGTTTTGGGGTTACGACAGTTCCTCTGTAACTACGCATGGTAGGATGACAATATTTGGTGTATAGGTTGCTGATGACTAGTACATGACTGTCTGGTAGGTGTCACCTGACCTTGACCTCAATTTCACGGTCCAGCAACTATGTTAAAGTTTTTGGGTTACGACAGTTCCTCTGTAACTATGCATGGTAGTATGACAATATTTGGTGTATAGGTTGCTGATGACTAGTACATGACTGTCTGGTAAGTGTCACCTGACCTTGACCTCAATTTCACCGTCCAGCGACTACGTTAAAGTTTTTGGGTTATGACAGTTCCTCTGTAACTACACATGGTAGGATGACAATATTTGGTGTATAGGTTGCTGATGAATAGTACATGACTGTCTGGTAAGTTCCACCTGACCTTGACCTCAATTTCACGGTCCAGCGACTACGTTAAAGTTTTTGGGTTACGGCTGTTTCCCTGTAACTATGCAGGATATGGTGACAATATTTTGTATACAGGCTGCTGCTGATATTTAATGCTATTTACGTAATGCTTATGACGAAATTTATTTTCGTTACTGATGCGGAATGCAGGCGAGACGTTTTTCTGTGTCCACACTTGTTAAATTGCCAATTCAAATTGTAAAAGCCAATCAATAATCGGGTCACGGTTTGACAGGTGTGTAAAATAAATAGATGCGAATTGAGTAACAATACAAATGAAATTGTTAGTTTTGACATATGATATCAAGAGAAAAATTAACTTCGAGACAATGAGGCTAAAATTACACTAATTAATATTGTACAGATCCATCGAGTTAAGCAAAATATCAACACATCAGAGGAAGAAATTCATTGTTGATATGGGAAAAAATCCTAGACTTAAACATTATATCAACATAACAGAGGTATCGAGTCAACCAAGTTCGAGACAACGAGGTTCGACTGTATATATTTCTGTACTAAGAACGTAGTCAGATAAAATGTGATGGGGATATTTTGGCTCAGAAGCACTATGCAAATATTATTTGATGTGGTTATTGATGAAGGGTGTCCTCTCATAAGTGCATTCAAACAAGTGATTAATTTTTGAATTCCAAATCAACAGGTTGTTATAAGGTACTACATGTATGTTGAATGTGTCAAAATATTTTACTATTTGTAAAGACAGAAATGGGGAGGTTAGGGGGAGTTTCTGACACATCTTACATCAATAAAGCTTAAATTACATGAGTAAATAATACAGGCAGTATTAAAATAAATTATATTACTAGTATTCCTTTGTCTCTCCAAAATCTTAATGGTCATGAAGAGTCAAATCTATGCTTAAATCTTATTTAAAAGGACCTTCTATACATGGCTTATTTATAGCTAGATTGAAGTCAATATAATTACAGTTTTAGCTTTTTATTTCTAGGCCAACAGATGGAAGAAGAAAGGCCTGTCCATTGTTCCAATAAAGTTTGGTCTATCCTATGCTGGCGCTCATTATAACGCTATTGTAAACATTTATGCTGGTGATGGTAGTATCTCAGTGGCACACGGTGGAGTGGAGAGTGGGCAGGGTATCAATACAAAGGTAGGATTTTATAATTATTCCCACCCCACGACGCCATTTGCATTTTACCCAAGGTGAAACATCTGCTATTTTCATATCTGTTTTAATTTTTATTTGTCCTATATAATTAATATCATATTACTAAAAATAATTTGAGTAAAAATTTATTAATATCATTTCAAAGTATACATATAGAAGTTTATAAAAGATTCATGTTAGAATATTAAGAAAATACCACACATAACACAACAACAAAATGGCGACCACCAGTGACAACAATCAACAGGTAGAAAAAACTCTACGGAGTGTGTATTAACATATAATCTGAATGGTTCTTTCTAGCTTAGATTTTAAAAAAAGACTGCGGACAATACAACCCTTGTAACTGTACTCCACTTATTTCAAATTTGGATGGTGCTAGTGAGCAATGTAACGTTTCTTGCTCACTTGTTTCCTGAAGAGCCACATCTTCTTATACTCTTCATATTTTCACTATACCTAATAACAGAATTTGTGTGACAGATTTCTTAGCAGCTGAAGAAACGATGATTTGCGATTTGAAATTTGGCATAAGTTGTTAGGTCCATTCCATTTTTCTCGTCTGTTGTATCCTATTTACAGCTGTTAAATGCCATGCCATTGAGTTGTGTTGTTGTTTCTTATAACTATCTTTAAACCACATTTACCAAAGAATTTTAACAACATGTACATCCATTGTGTATAAAAGCAGGCTTGTGGATGTGCAGGTAAAATTCTCTTGTTGGATGTTGCCAAATTATAATATGGAATGCCTGCTTGGGGACCACAGTCTGTGCCAAGTTTTGGAGAGTGCTACACTTCTTCCACTTAAATGAACACTTTTGAAGATGTCAAAAGAAAGAGTAGGCTCATTGTAGCTGCAAAGTCTATATTCATTCTCATCCCTCTCCATACTTTTCTAGTGGCATTCTAAATTTCATATCAATGTTCCATCCCCTTTTCTCAATTGATTCCTTGTTTGTTAAATTTAAAAAAAGAGGGCTTTGTATTGTTGGGGCATATATATAAGGGGAAGGTACGAGATTCATTCACAACTTAAACCCCACCAAATTATGTCTTAACTGTTCAAAGCCATTTGTATTTGTCATGAAAAGTGGCAGTCACCCTTCGCTGATCAGCCTGTCTGTTAGCTCATCTGTCTGTTATCCATAGAAATTCTCGCCAGGGCTTTTACTTTTTTCTCTTTTAGGGTAGGCTTTTTTTAATGTTTTGCATGTGGATAGATCATTTCAGGGCAACATTGCTGCCTATGAAAAAACATAAAACTGCTTCTTCTCAGATTTTGTCCTACAAATTGCTGCTGATTGAAAATTCAACATAGCAACATTCATTGAAACAGCATCTTCACATAAAGTCTTTTGCATTTAATATCAAAATTTGTAAGAAAAGTCATGTCTCTTAAAAAGTTTTTTGTAAGTATATATATACACATGTATATTAAAGATGTGAAAACAGTGAGTGATATTATGAGATTTTTTACAGTTGTTTTTGTTTTTTTTAGGTAGCACAGGTGTGTGCTTATGAATTGGGAGTACCCATGAGTTTGATAACTGTCAAGGCCAACAATACTGTAGCAAATGCTAATGATGTAACAACAGGAGGTAGTATTACCAGTGAGTTGTGCTGTTTGGTAAGTACCAGAAAAAAGAATAACCTGAGGTAGCATTACAAGTAAGTTCTATTGTGTAAGTACCAGGAATAAGAATAGCAGGTGAGTTGTGTTCAGGAATAAGAGTAACAGGAGGTAGTATTACAAGTGAGTTGTATTGATTGGTAAGTGCAAGGAGGTAGTATTACAATTGAGTTGTGTTGTTTGTTAAGTACCAAGTCTGCACTCCTAACTAAATATTCTCAATAAATAAGTGGACTTCATGGTCTAATATATAGTCATGTCACCAGCACTGAATCAAGTACAGTTTTGAACCGGTTTTCAACATGTGAAATACCTCAAAATTTCTATTAGTATTAACTGTAAATGACGTTATTCAAATATAAAGCATAATGACATAACATCGGGCATATCAAATTCAAAATAAAAAAAAACGCTGATTAAAAATGCTATTGTAGATTTTTGCCTTAATTGTCTGTGGAAATAACTGTATGGAAAATGGCCAGTATAACTACCTTCTTTATTAAAGTTGTATTCTGACAGACTTTTACAACTGAAAAAAACACTGGAAATATTAGCTAAAATATAGCATATAATAAACAACCAATCAAAATGGGTAGAAGACTGGTGGTGACCTAGGGTTAGATTTGAAAGTGAAGCTTGTGTAAATGAAAAACATTGCACCAAGTGTCCAGGTTAGGTAACTACCAGGAATAAGAATAACATGGGGTAGGATTACAAGTGAGTTGTGTTGTTTGGTAAGTACAAGGAATACAAATAACAGGAGGTAGTATTACAAGGGAGTTTATAACAGGAAAAAGAAATATGTGGTAGTCAGTTATTGTTTTATTATATTGTTGTACTATAATTAGTAGTGTTAGTAAGAATAAATTATTATTTGTGTTTTATTTCAGTTAGTGCACTTCATATAGTTCACTAGAATAATATTTTGTAAATAAAGTATTACGAATTAATTATGTTTTAGCTTATTTGGACATTTGGACTTGCCGACGGACGACGATATTTCGTATTAGTCTGGATCATTTATTTCATGGTAGTTAACTTCAAAGTATTCTGTTCCATGGTTCATTGAACCACTCACTGTATCTATTTGTTCATTGGTCGTTATATTTTCTCTATTTTTCTATTGGTAGTCATATCTTGGCGCGATATTTCTATTGTTCACAGCTTAAAACCTAAACACTTTTGCCTGAGATATTGACGAAACTGGCTGTTTACTAAACTGCTCCAAGATTTATACTTTCTGTGAGTTTGAAATTTCCTATTGAAAGGTCAATTTTATGATGTAAATGTAGTCCATATCATTCAGAAGACCTTTGCACCTCATGTGAGGGTTATAATTTATTGTTAATAAATTTCACCTGATGACGATGAAATAAACTTACGTAACCCTAGAAGTGTTCCTTATTTTTAACTTTGGACTAGAAGGAGCTACTACAAATATCTATTTGTAAGTTCACCTAAATATCTCTTTTGCATTGTAGACAATATGGCATAAACGGTATTTCATAATTCTTTAGCAAACATGACAACAGTGCAGTTTGCACTTTGATTATGCAGATGTCTTCACATCTTAATGACACTTGATACAAAGTTACATGATTATATGTCATATCACATGTACAATTCTGTAAGGCTTTGCCAAATATTTCACACTTGAGTAAACTTTGAAAAAAAGGGAGGTGTTTTACCAATATGTACCAAGTGGGACATCAGTGTTGTTGAGACACATTTTATTGTTTGAAAGAAAAGTAAGTTTCACCTTTTGCTTTGTTTTAAAGGAAAAAAAACAAGTTAGCGTGGTAACTATGTTGTTAAACATTGTGTCAAATTCATTCTAGGCAGTGATTCAGTGTTGCACAGACTTAAAGACCAGGATGGCTCCAGTGAAAGCAAAAATGAAAGACCCCACATGGCAGCAGTTGGCACAGCAATGTATTGTAGAAAAAGTTGATTTGTCATCAAGATATTGGTAAGCCCAATTCCCATCTCATACCCTTGTCTCGCTGATATGTTGAACATATCTTGAAAAATATTAATAATACATTGTAATCTAAAAATCAAATTTACTGGAAATTTTACAGTTTAAAATCTTTGCAAATTGAGAATATCTTTTACTTCATTTCAAAATTAAGGTAGTTTGTTTACAAATTGATCATGTAAACACTGAGGTTGCGTGTTTGAGTCTCACTGCAGCCAGGGTGTACTTGACTCCAATCTTAACTGAAAGGATTGCCAGTTTTCCTACCGAAGGTCGCGGGTTTCCTCTCCCAATAAAAACTGGACGCCATGATATAGCTGAAAAATGGCTGACATTTTGTTTGTTTGAATGATGGTTGATGCCCCTTTAACCATCATTCAAACAAACAAACAAACAAACAAACATTTCAAAATATAAAAAAAAAAGACATTTCATTTTACAATATGCTAATTTCAAAGACATGTCAGTAGATAACTGGATTGCAGGTCTTTGCACCATTTGATTGTTGGTGTTGGGGCTAATTCCTTGCCAATATTTTTTTTCATCACTTTTCCATTTATCTCTTTGTATTAGGATAGCAGCTTTAAAGTTATTCCAGAGCTTTATTTTTAAAATGTTTACAATGTCAGAGCAGTAAAACCTGTCAAAATTGAACTTTTCCTAAATCAAAATCCCGTGAAAACTTTACTGAAATGTCTGATTGCTCTGAATACAAGTTTCAGTCAAAAAGGAGATAGGATGTGCAGGTTTCAATGTATAATGCTTCATTTTTTGCAGCCAGTTCCAACCAGGCTCAGCTGATCCACAATATTATACCTACGGAGCAACATGTACAGAAGTCGAACTAGATGTCCTAACTGGACAAAGCTTAATAAACAGAGTAGACATACTATATGATTGTGGTGAGAGGTATGTGTATGAAATTTTTGTATGCCCCCTTGACTACATGTCAGGGGGGGGGGGGGGTTTACTCATGTCCGCCAGCTTTTCTCAGAAACTGTACATGAGAACAATTTGAAATTTGGCAGGGTGGTTCAGTTTCAAGTTGTACGTCCTACTTTCAGATCTGTCGGACAACACTTTGTGACTTCATTTAGCAGGGGCATCTGTGTCACATGGACACATTCTTTGATTTTTTTTACAATGAAAATCTTGTCCATTTTAGGGCAAATCATGGTAGATTTATGCAATTAAAAGACCTTGTATATATGTTTGTCTAAAGATTTCTCAAATCACTTTGGTTTTAAGATAAAAATAAGTGAATGTAGCATAGAGAATTACATGTAGTCCTATCGGTTAAGGAGTCACCATTGTGTCAACAAAGCAGTTGGGAGTATCAGGGTGACAAAGGGGGGGGGGGGGGCGGCACAGAATATTGGATTCAACCAACATGGACCAAGGAGTCACCATTGTGTCAACAAAGCAGTTGGGAGTATCAGGGTGACAAAGGGGGGGGGGGGGGGGCGGCACAGAATATTGGATTCAACCAACATGGACCAGAATTGTCTTTGTTTTCTGTCTATGGTTGAAGCTCTCAATGGGTATTCTATTTTCCTGTCCTCACCTATGCCCCCTCCTCTAGATCTAATACATGTTCTTACTTCTGAAAGCTCTGGTTGAAGCCTCCTTCAAATAAAATTTTTTTTCTGAAAATAGGAAATTATGTTGATTGATTGGCTTCTGGTGCTGATTCCCAGTTCTTGACCCATAGAGCATCGTAGTGTGTCCCTCCTTATGTGGGGACAGAGTATTGATTTCCTCTTGCTGGAGTTGTCTGGTTATAGTACAAAAGGTATGGTTGCAGAGCGTAGTGGGTACTGTTGTTGGAGAGTGCCTTGCACTTAAAAGAACCCTTTTCTATATGTCAAAAAAGTAGTAGGCTCATTGTAGTCAGCACAGGAGGCTTAATTCTCAATCCATGCCATACTCTATATTTTTACAGTTGCAGTATTGATATCCTTTATAGGGCCATTTCCTTGATTTTTTGTTTTCACTTCCTGAATATAGCTGTAACACTGCTTGCCGGACATTATGCAGTCATACAATCAGTCAACTAATTTATTAATTTACATTTACAATAGTATGAATCCCATGATTGATGTGGGACAGGTTGAAGGAGCCTTTGTTATGGGTCTTGGATACTGGCTTACAGAACAAGTGAAGTTTGAATCGACAACAGGACAGCTGTTGACTTACAGTACATGGGTAAGTTTGACATCACATGTTGACATGATATGATAAGCATGTGAGTTGCGATCTTTCTTTTGATTTATGTTAGGCAGATAATTACTTGTAATCAAGAGTTGATTGGTTATTTATTCTAATCAATAATAAGGTTCAATAAATAATCAGTCTTAAACAAAAAAAAAAACAATGGAAAACTTTGTATTTATTCAGAATAAAGTTCAAGACTACGTGCCTTCAAAAGTTCTTTACTGAGAATTTGTTTATTTGCAATTTAATTCAATCAAAACTTTTGATTTCCTCTATTGTCATGATAATTGAGAAAATTCTAATGCTGAGCAAAACATCTTTACTCTAAAAGGATTTATGGCACTGGGGCCTGACCCATTTTTGTGAGATGCACTACTCGTTTGTTAGAATTGCAAACAATTTTAATAGATAATCAATCCTGATCTGAACTGATTTACCAACCCTACAGTTAGCCAAATATTTTTTGGTATAAATAAAACCATTCAGTTAAAATTATGTCCGTCCCTTGCTTTCCTTACTTTTGTATTGCTTCTTGAGAAAGTTTAGTAATAAATAAACCTAATAGAGTATTTAAATTTCCTTATTTTCAAATGTATTTACATTTGCTTACAAGAATTTGGTAATTTTTTTCTGCGGGAATGTAGAGCCTAGGTGACAATTTGTATACAGACGTCCTCTGGATCTTGACACTGAAGTGTTTAAAATAATTGTGATCAATATCAGCAGAAAGCATTTTGTTTGCACTGATTATTGGTCATTGTTTCTTGAAAAAGTAAAAAAAAATTATTCATTTCTTTATCAAACACAGAATGAACAAGAACTAGAACAGTAAGACAGTGTCTTTCAACTCCATGTAAAACATTTTTTAGCCATTACATGCGCTCTGCCATTTTGACATATTTGCCATTTTGTTTTTTAATAATCAGTAAATTAAGGATACATTAGAGGTTCACAAGAATTTCTTCCATATCTTTATTGTGTTACATACATTGATCATTTTGTTTTTTGTTGGTGTTATAGGGTTGAGGGCTTGGAATCCCTTTAACTGGTCATGTGATTGTTTCCAACCACTGGTTTTTAGCTCACCTGGACTGAAGGTCCGTGAGCTTTTGCCATCACTTGGTGTCGTCAACTTTTTCAAAAATCTTCTCCTCTGAAACCACTTGGCCAATTTTTTTCAAAATTGGCCACAATCATCCTTAGGGTTCCTAGTTTCAAATTTTTACCCAGGGTATTGATCAATAGACAAAGGTGGCCATTGTTACTAAAAATAGAACATGGGTGTCAACACACATTTTTGATCATTATCTCAAAAATTAATGACAATTTTTTATGAAATTTTCCATATTTGTTCTGTAACTTGAAAACTGTAGCAGCTAGATTGAAACTATAAATTGCACAAATGATCAGCAATAAAGGCCCTACAATTCACTTGATTGGTCTGGAATTGTTGTCAGACAACTCCTTAAATAAGTTATTGCCCATAAATGACAATTTTTTATGAAATTTTCTGTTTTTGTCCTGTAACTTAAAACTGTAACAGCTAGAGTGAAACTTTTAATAGCAAAAATGATCAGCAATACAAGCCCTACAATTCACCGTATATGTCTGAAATTGTCAGATGACTCCTTATAGGAGTTATTGACCTTAAATGGCAATTTTTTATGAAATTTTCTGTTTTTGTCCTGCAACTTAAAAACCATAACAGCTAGAGTGAAATTATAAATAGCAAATATGATCAGCAATAAAAGCCCTACAATTCACTTAATTGGTCTTAAATTGTCAGATTACTCCTTATAGGAGTTATTGCCCTTAAATGACAGTTTTTTATGAAATTTTCCATTTTTGTCCTGTAACCTGAAAACTACATAGCAGCTAGATTGAAACTGTAAATTGCACAAATGACCAGCAATAGAAGCCCTACAAACGATTGCTAAGTTCAAAATGGCAAGATGACTCTTTATAGGAGTTATTGTCCTTTAATTATGAATTTGGACAAGTGATCAGTTTTTGTATTATAAATTAGTCTATAATACACCTATTTCTAAATTACCCTAAAGGACATGGCCTACAAACCATTTAATTTTCAGAAATTGTCTGATGGCACCTAATAGGAGTTATTGTACTTAAACCAAAATTTTTGAAGAAATGTTTAGTTTTTGCACAGTAACTTACAAGCTATTACAACTAGACTGAAACTGTAAATTCCAAAAATTTAAATATAGTTGAAGTCATTTGGGTTCCAGGTGAGCAATTACAGGCTCCTGGGAGCCTCTAGTTTCATAATTTATTTGTAAGTTTTCTGCCTTTGGGCATCTCCACTTTATTTTCTATATTCCATTGTAATATCTCCTTTGATATTTTCCTTTCTTTTTAATTTACTGAGTTTTATTTATTGAAAAATAAAGTGCTGTGTAAAAAGACAATGCCTTTTGTTATTTGGGTGATCAGTCTGTCCGTCCGTCCGAAGCTAATCTTGTCCGAGCTGTAACATTTTTATCTTTTGAGGTAGGCTTTTGATATTTGGTATGTGGGTAGATGATATCAAGGCGATGGACATACCATGGTTGATGATATTTGACCTTGACCTCAAGGTCGACGGGGCTCACACAGATGGGTACCATCTCTGATATCTAGTTAATACACAAATTCAATGATTAAACTAAATTTTTGATTCACTACACCTGCCTTGAATTCTCTCTATGTGGAGAAAAAATAAAAGTACAATCTTCATTTTAGATTAATAACTTTATAATACATATACGTTCACCATAAATAAGGTGTTCTACTTAGTTTTTACCTTTTTCAGGAATACAAACCACCAATGGCAAAAGACATACCAGTAGATTTTAGGATACAGTTGTTAAAAAATGCTCCCAACCCATTAGGGGTCCTAAGGTCAAAAGGTTAGTCAGATATGTCAATTATTGAAAAGAAAATAAAACTTAAATAACAAAGACGAGCTGGGCAGTCAAGTTTAAGCAATTATTTAAACCCGTACATTGTTATTTTGTAATGTTTTGTAACCTGGTGCAAATGTTGTTCTTGGAAAAATTCCTAACTTCATCTTAAAAACATGGCCACTTTGATCAATTGTTATCTCTAATTGGTTGAAATTAAATACCTTCCCCTAAAACAACATAAGCTAATGGATTGTGACTTTGCAAGATTGAATTATAGTAGGTTCTCCTTTAAAAAGATTAATCACTTTGTTATTGGACTTAAAAATCTTTTTATCAAAAGATAGCTCAAATTTGAACAATATGTAGAATAAGATAACTTCTTGATCTACTGCAGATTTGTTTTTAACCAGGTTTATAATGAAAATCCTGGTTATTAGATTAGGGTATGGTGGGCCGCATCAAACAGAAGGGTTTACCGTCAATAACTTTAGTTTAGATAAATCAATCTTGCTGAAACGTTGGATATAGCAAGCTTGCATAAAGATCTTGCTTAGGATTGGATTTGTGGCTAATCAGGTCAAGGTCACTGTTCCTAAAAATAAAAAACAGTTTCTGCTTAGTCTACTGCTGAAATTAATTGGTAATTGGTTGAAAACCTCGTTTCGTGGCATAGCAGAAGAAGCATCCAGTTTTGTTTTTTAGAAAGCAATAATCATTGTATAGACTATTTAGTGGAATATTTATACTGAATTTATATAATGAAAATTATGCTCAAAAGCAATTATTTCATTGTAATGATCATGCTGTTAAAAACATAATCTATTTTTAACTAAACAGCTGTCGGAGAACCACCATTGTGTATGAGCTGTTCGGCATTGTTTGCCTTGAAAAGATGTGTTGAAGCTGCACGAAAGGACATACAGCAGGATATCTTCTTTCCATTAGGTAATGATTTAGTATAGGTATTCTCAAGAACCAGGCATTTGTTATAATGATGAAAGTACCAAATATGTTTCCAGAGAAAGCTGGGGGTTCATCTTATAGGCGCAGTAGTCTTATTTTTGGTTGAATGGTGTTTAAATATAACACCACTTTCAGCAATTTCTACGCTATATCATAGCATCCAGTTTTTACAAAGTTTTTTTTATTTTGATCAGAAATCCAAGATGGCTGTCATTGCATGACTTAGTTAGCAAAGAAACCTATGGGGAAACATGTTTTAAAAGTTTCCTTTATGAAACAAAACTTAATCAGCAATATTAATTGGATATTCCTCTACAAAGTTTGGACTTGGTTTACGTAGGATCCTATGGGGAGAATGTTTTAAATGAGTTCCTCTTAGAAAATGAAAGATGATTGAAACATTACTGTACATCAATGTTTATTAGATTGTCCTGTACAAAGTTTTTGATCGAAATTCAAGATGGTTGCCACCACAAGATTTAGTTTAATATAGAAACCTATCATGTCTTATAAGGCTTATCTTAAACCAGTTGAAACCAAACATCAGTATTTATTGGCTAGTCCGCTGCAAAGACTTATTTAAATACATCTTCTTGCCTATATAAATTGAGTAGCAATACAGTCTGTTCAGGTGGTTTGAGCCTCTGGTTTGTATGAAGTGCTCCTGTGTTTATATAAAATTTGCTCTTTATATGCCAATGGAACTACATGACACAATCTATTCCTCATTGTAAATCTTCACTTTTTATTTCAGATGGTCCTGCAACTGTTGACAAATTGTGTGAATTATGTCTGACTCAACCAACCCAATTTATTATTTGAATAAACAGAGATAGAAATTTCCTGTACTTTCTAATTGTTTATTTTTGATAATTTATATAATTTTTGTAAAAATATATATATATATATATATTGTTTAAGATTGTTATCAGAGTATTGTATTAACTGAGTAGCAGAGAATCTGGTTCCACTTTAAGACACATAGTGAACTGGTTGCCTTATAAACTGTATTTGGTTTGCTCATTATTTAATTTTTTTAGCACAAAATCCACTTTAGCTACAGTGTACAAGATAATTCTGGATTTGTGTTCTGTTTGTGCAATATCTTAAATGTTTAATAAGATTATGTTTTTGGCATATATTTGAACTGTTACATTTCAGTTTTCAGTTATAATTTAAGTTTTTTTATAGTGTTACCCGTTATTGTGAAGACTATTATTTTAAACTGGTTAAACTTTTTATATGTTATTTTTACAAACACTGTTACAAGTTTACTTTTCAAAAGGTTGATACTGTCTGTGTGAAGTCTAAATACTAAATAAATACTCAATTTGTTTGTATATTTATGTACTCGAACAAATTTTGTTGGACAACTAATGTGCAATACCCATTATTTAAAGATATTTACTGGTTGATTTGAGATTTGTTTTATTTCACTTGTAGTAATTGAAAATCAAAATTTGAATATTGTTTATGTCCCGCCAATGGAAGTAAGGGAACCTACAGATTTTCGGTCTTCCTGTTCGACCCACTTAAGGTTTATCTTCGCCTTGAAGCTTTTTTTTATGAAGATGACTTCACATCTTTATGAAATCTGATTCACAGTTACATCACTGGCAAAATTCTGTAGGGCTGTGCCAAATATTTCACATTTGAGTGAACTTAGAAACTGGGGATGTTTACCAATGTGCCATGTAGGACATCAGTGTCACAGAGATGCCTTGTCCTGTTAATTAATTAACTTGTATTAATATTGAATGCAACATTTACATGTATGTACTCTAAAGAATTTAGCTAGATAATTATTTTGCAATACTCAGTGTTTGCATCAAGATATTATTGGTTGTTTCGAGATTTGTTTTTTTTTTACTTATATTTAAAATATTAAATGACCTATAAAACTGATTGGAGTTTTAAATGTTCTGGTTCAATTGCAGATTACATTTCCTGTTTTGAAAAACAAACTTTAAAACATTTCAAGTATCAACATTAAACTATAGATGACTTTGTTTTATATAAAATATTTTTTTCATCTCCAATTAGATAAAGTATTTCTATGTTTAGTATATATTTTTTTTTTTTTTAAATTAATTGTGAAAGCGATAACATTAATATCACTACTAAAATTCTGTATGTTTTGAATAAACACAACCTTGTCTTTTCTGTAAATAAGATATGGTAAATCCTGTTATCTCTAAATTTGTTATACATTAACGGTAGAGAAAAATCTTTGCTTTATTCAGCGGTATCCCAATAAACTCTTGGGGTATTATTTTCCTCATTTCCAATGATATTTAGTATTCTGTGCTGGTTCACATCATGTTGAACACAATTTTTGTTTGTTATGTCATATTTATCAAGATTATGTGGCATACTTTTTTATGACAAAACAAAGCTATGTTTACATGAAAATGTTTATTGGTACAGACAAGAAATGCCCGACACAGCCTGTCATTTCTGTGTTAAAAGACTTGTAAACTTTATATTTTTCAGATGATGCACAATAGTTTATTTAAAAAAAAACATTGTAGGCAGAATGTGATTTTATTTAATATATCAAAAATGTTATATTTCAGGTCATTGTTAAGGTTGTCTGCGACCATATCTACTATTTATATTGATTATTAAAATGTCACCATTCATTGTATTTCTATGATAAAATTTTTTATATAATGTATTTAGAATAAACTTTTGTTGTCATTAAATGAATAACTGTTGATGTATACAAATAAATAAATATATCCTGTTATGGTTTTAGAATGTCTCATTCATGTTCATATTGAGGGTCTGAGTGGTTGATATATAGGGTTTGACAAGAGTCTACTAGTTGGATTGCCCGGAACAACTGAAATTTACATTCGGACTACTGAAAAGAAGTATGTGCCAGTCAGATCAGACAAGTTGAAATTTTGAAATACTACATTGTATTATCTTAAAAATGACTTTGTGACTTCACTTGGGAATATCGCTGCAATGATCTAAAATCAAATTTCAAATCATGTTCCCTCCTGCCATTGTCGTTGTTGAAAGTTATTGTTTCACATTTTCTAAGGTCGGGGTTTTTCATCTGGTACTCGGGCTTCCTCCCCCATAAAAAATGGATGCCATGTAGCTGAAAGTGGCATTAAACCACAAGCAAATACACATTTCCTCAGTATTAGTGTATCTACTTGTAACCTATCTTTAAATATTGACCAAACAAACACAAAGACATTTATACCCTAGTTTTTTTCAACCAATCAATTTTTTGACCTTGGAAGTCTTTGTAAGCCATTGTTTGTTGTTAAAATGCAATCCTTGGGGAAAAAGTTTTTGGATCAAAGATTACTGGAAGTTGAAGTTAATTTTATGTAGCCCAAGAATACTCTGCCATCCAACACATTTTTTCTTTCTTTTTTTGCATAGTGTTTCATGGTATAAATTAATAATGAAAAAAAATTGATGTGTCAAAATCTGGTACACATGACAGCTGCATCACTAGGTCCAAATATGCAAGTCTGCTGAATGATCATTTTAATTAGATGTGCAATGGTCCATCAGCTGACATTAAGAGAATTATTTTTCGGGGTCTAATTCCAGATAAACATAAATATGATGCTAAGCATACCTAAAATAAAATAAGTTCTGACGTGTTTTTAGTCGAGCTGGTGTTTGGTATTTATTATAGAAAAGTTGGTCCAAAACTTTAATAACAAATGCAGATCTAGTTAGTCATCTACTATTGATCACCAGCATGGCTTCACTAAGGCTGCAAGTTTACTCTTTAATGCTGGCAGGGTATGATCATGCAATGCCCAACTTGAGTGGCAATGATGGACAGTTTTCTTGTCAGAGATTTGGGAGCAGGGGAATCTTTCCACCGAAAAAACCTAAAGACGGCTGGTTGCCATGAAATATTGTGATCTTTTTATTATCAATTAAAATCAGGGGCCTTGCTGGCCGAATGGTTAAGGTAGTTGGTCATCTACTACTGATCACATGCCTGTCAACAGTGAGGTTCGAGTCTCACTCTGGGGAGTGTGTGCTCTGTTCCAATCTTAATTGTCAAGGATTGCCAGTTTTCTTACCTAAAAAAAAAAATACCATGATATAGCTGAACAAATGACTGAAATGTAGTGTTAAACACCATTCAAACAAAAAAAAATCAATTTAAAGAATGATTCATTGTGGATCCATCAAGCATCACAATACAGTAAATTTATTTTCATCTAACATTTTAAAACAATCCCAACAAGTAACATAAATTTGTTGTGCTTGCTATGTTTGATCCAAAAGGCCCACTGGCCACAGCAAGCAGCAGAATCAATTGAAAATGAATCGTGATCAACGAGTTGCTTTTTTGTTCCACTGGTGACATTGTGTGTGTTGGTTTTCACCATATCAACACCCCACCATTGTTCATGAATGTCCATTTCACAATATTTGTTATCTCGTCTTAAATTGACATCTCATAAAAGAGTAATTCTCCTCTTATACATGTACCAAACATACAGTTACACTAATGTTTTTCTAATCAGCTTCTTTCTGTATCCACCATAAGTTATCAGATCCCAGTAGTATTTTAATATTTTTTTTACATCGTTTTAGTTTAACAGATTGAAGAACTACTTCAAAGAATTCATTATTTTTTTTTAGAGTGACCTCGCATACCGACTCGAGTAAAACATATCATATCTGTGTCCCATCTCCTCTGTCTTTTTATAAGTTCCATGTTTAATAGAGTTTTCAACTTCCGACTTTAAAAATGTTTCAAATTTCTAAGGTGCATCATTTTTAATTATGTCAACAATAGCTTCTGTCAAAATCTTATCCGACTCTGATCCATTGGCAAGAGCCTTCAACTGTAGATCCAGCTACTGAAGGCTTACTAAAGATATTGCATTATTTTCTTACTCGATACTTTTTCTTTTCAAAACATTCTTACCAATTTTGCTACATAACTCACAGTGATCAATAGTAGCGTTAAAATTTAGAATATTGCAACACGATTTCGACCGCCTTCTTATTTGTATTGTTTCATCCAATATTGTGGACCATTTTTCAGTGATGTCTTTTGCGTTTTCTTCATCGACTTCTATGCCCTTGCAGAATTTTAGGTTTTCCAGTAAAAAAACTATGCCATTCACATTGTGTTGTGTCAGTTTTAAAGGAAATGTCAATGAAATTCTCTCCCCACGCACATTAATTGAAGTAGTCTCAACACCAAAAACAACAGAGCACGTCAGTTGTTTACCATTTACTATATATTCCCTTCTGCATATAATTTCAGTTTCATAAGATGGAAGAATTTTGTACACACAATGTGCAGGAACAAAAATTTTGTTATTTTCTGACACAGATGTTTGTCGTGATATTAAATTATTATAAACAGTGAATTTCTGGTTTTTTACGCTAAGTATTGTTGAATGTAGATTAAAAAGATTCTGTACGAGTTTTGCTATCAACTCCTTGGATGGTGGAAGAATTTCATGACTGTTGTAATACTGTCGGCACTTACAATACAGGTCTACCAGAAACGTTTTTTGTCCGGTACAATTCTCTGTTTCAACAACTTCATAATTTAATGCCAACCTAAAATTAAAAATATTTGTATTGAAATATGTGAAAAGGGAATACAGTATCAATAATATTACAATCATAAGCGGATTTTGAATTAAATATAAGTAAATACACATATATTGGTCTTTTAAAATGTTCATACAAACTATAAGATAGGTAAAACATCCCGTTTTAATTGCAGCTAGAAGCTTTCAATTTTGTTTAGGATAGTTTTCTAAAGTTAATCACCCAGTGAACCAAGTGGAACATTTATTTCTGAAATATTTAAAGTATTTGGCATTTATTGGTTTTAAAAGCAAATAATCTTAAAAATATTAGATGAGTATAACATTCAAAGTTCCAAGAAACCATAGGCTTTCAAGACACTGTATTGCTCACCTGATTTATATACATATAGCCAAATGAAGAATAATTCCAGTAGTTTTTAATTTTTTACTGGCATTAATAACATTATCTTTGTTGAGACCATCCTATTAAAATATTGCTGTTTGGTTTCAACTGGTTCAATAGTTTCAGCTAGGAAGCCATTTTAGACCTTTTCTTATAGGTTTCCTACAATGGCAGCCATCATTGATTTTCAATCAAATATACAAGCGTAAACGTTTAAGAGAACCATACAGTAAACATTCACATACAATATGGCTTCATTCAGGTTTTTAGTGTCTTCCTTTAGAGTCCTTTGTTAAACTGTCATTACAAACACAAACTTTAGAGAGGACCATCCAAACAATATTTCTAGTAAGTTTTGTTTCAATTAGCAGCCATTTTGGTTTTCCAATCAGAATAAAAAACATTAACTTTTTAAAGATTTATCTAATGAAAATTGTGACCAAGTTTGGCTTCAACTTAAAATTTTACAGACATCGACAATTATGACGATGATGGTTGCAAAGTGAGGACAATAGCTCACATGACCCTTTGAGTCAGAAGAACCAGAACAGTTCAAGGTATTCAAAATGTTTAATAAAATCAATAAATACACAAATAATTAGTCTAAGATTCCCAGAAGCATGTAATTTCTTCTAAGTCTATTTAAAATTTGATCTCAGATTGCTCCCATTTTAACTAATATCTTTCTATCTATTCAAGTTTACAAGTTAAGATTAAGGGCACACACTAAAAATTTCATAAACTGTAAATATTAAAGTCCAGTAACTATATATAAGCACTCATCCCACAATTTTCAGACAACTAAATGATTTGTAGGCCTTATGTCATAATTAGTTTTGCTATTTAAAGATTTCCTCTAGCTGTTAGTTTTTAATTTCAAAGACAATAACTGATAATTTTGTCTAACATTGTCATTAAAGGGCAATAACTCCTATAATGAGTCATTTGAATACATCTGACAGTTTTACTTCAACTAACTGATTTGAAGGCCTTGTCTTGATAATTATTTTTGCAATTAATGGTTTCCCCCTAGCCATTAGCCTTAAAGCTATAGGGCCAAAACTGTAAACTTCTTTAAAAAAGTGTCATTAAGGACAATAACTCTTATAAAGAGTAGTCACACAATTTTTTATCATCTGACTGACTAGGCATTGTCTAGATGATCATTTCTGCATTTTACAGGAAGGGGGGGATGTTGCCTAAATTAGGAAATGCTAAACTACAATTTGCCTTAGGAATCAAATGGCGTTAGAGACAAGAATAAATAAATATAAATAGATATATGTATACATACATATATATAAAGGCTTGGTTATCCTACCTGCTGTGTAAAGCCCACCAAAGGTAGATTAGAAGTTATTTGTATCTTTGATGCAGTTGCCACCAGGGGGTGGTGCCTAAATTAGGATATACCAAGCAGTGTTATTATACGTGTACAATTAATAAGGAAGAAAGAATATACTTGTATTATAGATTCGCAAAATATCAATTAGAAATAAATGGATAATGATCAGGGATGGTGTTTAAGTATAAAAGTGCTAATGACTTGGAGTAATTCTGAATTTTCTACACTAAATAGCCAGATAATTTTATTTTCACCGTTTAATTTATCGAAATGTTTATTAAGAGTTATGATACTAGATAACATAACATTTCTGTCTTACTCGTATTTTGGACAATCAAATAAAACATGAAGCTCATCTTCAATAGCATTTTTGTTGCATTTAGTACATACATGTAGTCTACTGTGCCTGGGAGTACCTTGTATCTTCCCATTTCTATTTGTAATCTATGTGAGGATATGCGTTACCTCATTAAACTTCTTCTCTGCTCAAAATTTTTAATGGATATTAAATAATTTTCTAAACCAAAATTTGTTTTATACCGGTTATAGACTTTAAGTTTGCTATCTGAGAATTTATCAATTTGTTGTTGCCATTCATTAGTAAATAAAGAGAGAAGCATAGAATTTATAGTCTTTTTAAATTTATGAAGAGATTCACATGATTTTGTAGTCCTCACATTTGTATATTCAGCACTTAGCAATTTCAATGCACCATCTAGTGATCCATACCATGATTTTTTATTTTCCTGTTTAAGTATTTTTGATTGAATTTATGCTTCATGTAATGATGGGAATTTAGTGTCTAAATTTTCCAAGCGGTACCAATATAGTAACATGCTTTTAACTACATTAAAGTAATGTGGAAAGCCCCAAGTTATGACAAAACAGCAACATTGTATTCATTCTTGTGCACTCCAAGAAAAGATTTGCAGAATTTTAAATGTACCTTTTCACATGGCAAACCTGAATATAAATTTTGTAGGGATATGGTTTCTTTTTTACATTTGGAGGAAAGAGGATTAAATGCTCCCCATATTTCACTCCCATATATATAGGTGTTATAGTATGATCAAAAGTATGGATGCTGGTTTTAATAGAGTGTAATGATAGAAAATCTTTTTGTAATTTGAAAAAGGCTTTTAAGGATTTCTTATATAATTCATTTTGTGCATAGCTAAATGATCCAGATGAGCTAAAATACAAGCCATATATTTATAGTTTGAGATATATTCAATAGTTGTATTCTTAAATACAAATGTCTCTTTGATATGTCTGCCTGCTTTGTTGAAGATCAAAACCTTGGTTTTGTTAATATTGACATTAAGACACCAATCCTTGCAATACAAATTAAGAGTGTTAAGTTTTTCTTGTAAACCTTCTGCAGATGTTGATAACAAAACAATATTGTCAGCATACATTAAACAGTGAAGATAAGTGTTATTAATTTTTACTAGGTCAGAAGTACTAGATAAAAAATCTGGAAAATCATTTATGAATATTTTAAATAGATCAGGACTAAGATTGTCCCCTTGTTTGACACCAATATATAGTGGAAAAAATTCACTGACTTGATTTTTTATTCTGACACATTAACTGCTGACCTCGTACATTTTTTTAAATATACACCTGGCCATAAGTTAAGCAACACCTACAATTTTTTTTATATAATTTCAAAAATCTGAATGAATATTAACTTTGTGTTATTTATGTACTAAAGCCATCATTGGAGCACTGGAAAGTTACTTTAATTAACTCTTCAGGTAAATCTTTAAATAGCAAAACCAGTTTGTCATACGGTAGTCGAGCACGCCTAAAAGCCTTGTTTTGCTTAACGATTTAGTGTTCATCTCCTGGTCTTTTTAGACTTCATCTTTACATTTTTACAATGCCTAGACAGAAATTAAATGAAGCTGAGAATAAGCAGATCGTTGGAATGCGTAATAGTGGACAGAGCTTGCGTCAGATAGCACAACACTTTGGCATTCACTTTAGTATTGTATCCCGGCTACAGAAACGTCATCGAGATGATGGAACTATCCAGGAACGTCCTAGGTCAGGTCGACCACCAAAAACATCTGAAAGGGAGGATAGAGCACTCGTTCGTGTAGCCAAACGCCAACCGTTTGCTACTGCAAAATATCTTTGTCACGATTGGAATACTGCAACCAGAGTTGCCGTTCGAACAGTTAACAGGCGTCTAAACAATGCAAGGTTGAGAGCTGGTCGTCCCTTGAAACATCCACTGTTGACACAGAGACATCGCCAAGCACTTTTAGAGTTGGCACGATATCACCGCTTTTGGAATATTCTAAGCTGGCGACGAGAACACTGGACCGACGAAAGCAGATTCCTTCTTCGTCATATTGATGGGCGCATGCACGTTTGGAGACGAGGCACTGCTTACAACCAGAACAACATCCTAGGCACTACAGCGTTTGGCGGTGGTGGTGTTACAGTGTGGGGAGGCTTTTCATATGACTGTAAACTGAATCTGTATGTGGTTGATGGGACAATGACAGGGCAGAAATATCGAAATGATGTCATTAACGCTATTATTGTGCCACATTTTGACAATCATGCAATTGGTAACAGACCCATCTTTATGGATGACAATGCAAGACCTCACCGAGCTGCAATTGTTGGTGATGTTTTCGAAAGGGAAGCTATTGAGCATCTTCCATGGCCATCCATGTCACCCGATATGAATCCAATTGAATATTTCGGTGTAATATCATTGGCCATAAAATCAATAGCAGAGCACCTGCTTGTCAAAATGTCCAAGAACTATGTGTTACCATTCAAAATGAATGGCAAAATTTACCACATGCTACACTTCTTCGTTTAGTCAACAGCATGAAGAGGAGAGTTAATGAACTGTACCGGAAGCGTGGTGGTTACATGACTTGGCAAGCTGAGTATTTTTGCATTAAACACATTTCAAAGTGATGCTGTGTTTTCTTTAAGTTCATTAAATTGAAGTATGCAATCAAACTTATTTTTTTACTAATGAAAGTTATATTTGCAGTGTTTTTTGATATCTTTGCTTTGAACATTTTTTCATCAAAAAATAAGTAAAGCGACTGTAAACATGTTGTTTGTATGTTTCATTTGTCATTTAAATGTTCAATAAATTTCATTTCTTTAAAAAATATTAAAATATATAAAATCTTAAATGAATCCCTGGAAAATAATAGGGTGTTGCTTAACTTATGGCGAGGAGTATAATATTATAAAAATAACACCCGACTCCAATATATAGTAATCTGATCATAATGCCAGTATGTATGACACTGTCAAAAGCTTTATGAAAGTCAACAAAAAAAGCATACAATCTTCCGTCCTTTGAGTTACAATATTTGTGCATAAGACAATTTATGACTAACATACATGTATGATCAACAGTTCTGGCTTTTCTAGTAAAACCAATTTGGGAATCATGAATAATATTATTTTTCTGGAGGGAACTGGTATAACCTCAAACTCAGGATTCTGTTAAATAACTTTCCAACAGCACAAGTTATAGTTATTCCTCTGTAATTGTAGAGACGTATAATTACATGTAATTGTCTGCTTTTGGTACAAGGATGGCAAAGCCTGTCTTGTAGCCTACTAAGTATTTCACAAATAGAACTAACTATACACATTCTTATATAACAAGCATGTATCTTCTCGCCCTGGCTGTACATGAGCCCACACACATTAATTAAACTTACTATAGTTACATGTATATATACTATGAATCTAGTCTTTAGAATCTACTCTTTAGATATAGTGCAACCTTAAAATTAGTATTCATTGTTACTATGTCTCTATTGTATGTACTGTAACATGCCCCTTGTGGGCCCATTCTTTTGGACAATAAAATATTCTTCTATATGTCTCTGCTGAGACTAGTATAACTATTTGATTTATAGGTTCCTGGTCTCTGTTATTACTTATTAAATAGGAGATTGTTTTTGCAATTTCATTTTCTGAAATAGGGGAGCTAGTCCAGCTCATTAAAATTTCAAATAGTTTCTAATTTCTTCAGATTTTCAATAAGTTGTAGATATCTGTCATGAAATTCAATATTGGTCTGGGATACATTTTTAAAATGTGAAATAATGCAAGATGATGGTATATTAATATTGTTTGGTTGATTATTTTTACCCTATAGCTCATCCAATATATTCCAATATAACTTTGGATTCTCTTCCCGTAAAGAAGTCAGCTGATCTAGTAAGGATTGCCTGTATTGTTTATATTT
Source organism: Limnoperna fortunei (assembly GCA_944474755.1). Lineage (NCBI taxonomy): Eukaryota > Metazoa > Mollusca > Bivalvia > Mytilida > Modiolidae > Limnoperna > Limnoperna fortunei. The sequence goes on from OX104120.1 coordinate 51,071,084, forward strand.
TAATTTCTTAATATCTATCTCCCTCATTGTATACTTATCTCCTTCATTGAAAACAAACAATATAATTTATACACATGCACTCCTTCACTATTTTTTGTGAAGATGGTGTTTCAGCTTGAACTGAATTAAATGACCTATATTATTTTTCAATCTATGATGCTATATCACTGCTTATAATAGCTTATAAAGAACTAAACATATACCAGCAAGCTGTGTTTAAAGCGTGTTCCATGTCTTCGGTCATGGGTTGCGTCCCTTTATCGAAAACCACGTGCAATTTTTAACACATGAACAGAAAAAATACTTTACAGTCGTTGTTAGATGTCGCATGCTTTTACAGGGGCGATCAGAAATTCGGGCTGGGGGGGGGGGGTGGGGGAGGGCGAAATTCGGGCAAGGTCTGGGCACCGCAGCGCCCTGGTTGGGGTGGGGAGTAGGGGGGAGAAGCTGGTGAGATTTAAGCAATTGATGAGGGTGTTGAGGACTACAAATTGTAACATTTTTAACACACTCTCGCTCGCTCTTTCCTTTCTCTGTTCCTCCTCCTTTTTTCGCTCACTTTCTCTTTCTTTTTCCCTTTTAGGGGGGGGGGGGGGAGAACGTCCCCTCCACCCCCCCCCCCTGGATCCGCCACTGTTTTAAAATAAATTAAGAACATAATTATAGAACTTTTCTATATACATATAACGGTTTATTATCAAATTATGGTTTATGACAAATTAAACAAATATCATCGGACCGCTGTCCAAAAATTATCCCTAATGAAAAGTGCACACGTGGGGGAGTGGGGGGGGGGGAGCTGCCACTTAGCATGATCTACGTTATTGGTTATCGGCATTTCTAGTATTTTTAGTATACTTCTATTTTTCTATAGTATTGACACTCACAAATATGGTTTCCTATACTCTTTAGAGCTGAACGTTTGTATTAATTTTGTAAAAAAAAAAAACCAGCTACAAATGGTATCATTATGATTATAGATCATTTTATTAATAGTGCCTGTAACATTTATATGTATTTTATTGAACAATATGTATGCTTGGACTAGTATGTGTTGATCTATATAGGTTCCTGATGTAGGCTGGACAATCGACCCATTTTAATAGGGTTTATAAATTCCATTAAATAAATAAAAAACATTCCGCGGTATCTGAATTTATGCTTAAAAAATTATAAACTGTACACTTCTTCAGGTGTCAAACTGTAAATTATAATAGATCGTGATAAATCATAAACTTTACATGTGTATGCTTCAAAACAGACACCTTCGATATTCGTCTGTAAAATACGACAATTTTATTGTTTCCCTACTCTGCCAAGTCATCAGAAATTTGTCCGGATAACTGGATAAGTTGCTTTATCTCTCGTTTTGAATAAACTGTCGTTGACGGACTGGACACATTGGGTCAGACGCTTTCATATCATTCACATAAGGACTCCTTGATTAAATTAGAAGCTCCCAGGAGCCTGTATCGCTCACCTGAACCTGAAACAAAGCAAGCCTAACACTTCTGCAAAAATCATTAATTTTGACCTTTTAAAGGAAATAACTCTTATAGGGAGCAGCTTTTGATGCTTAGGAGGGAGGTTCACATCAAATTTGCTGTACCTGTAATACTTTTTTAACTATCAGCCAAAAACTCTCTTAACCCCCCCCCCCTTTTCTATTTTAAGCCAAAGTAGCTATGTAGGTAGTCAGCTGTCATGATTTGCACAATTTTGGTAGAAGACATCCTAAAGATGATGTTTGCAATGTTTCAAAGCAGTCCTTTAATTGGTTAAAGAGGAGAAGATTTTTTTAATCAATTAAAATTCATTAAAAAAATGTTCAAGGAGAATAATTCCTAAACGGTTCATCAGACAATCTTGACCCTAAGTCATTTTTGTAGATAGAGCAGAACAATTAAGCAATGCTAACTTTTTCTCTAGTTCTAATAATTTTCAAGATTTTGAGGCAAAAATGGCAAAAATCAATTTCGACAATTAAAAGGCAATAACTCCTACAAGGAGTCATCATACAACTTCGAAACAATGGAGTGTTTTATAGAGCTTTCGATGCTGATGAAGGCATTTCTCTTTGGTTTTCCTGTATCTGTTATACTTTTTGAACTATAAGCCAAAAACTGTATTTTGACCCCCGTTCTATTTTTAGCCATGGCGGCCATGTTGGTTAATCTGCGGCCATGGTTTGTGCAAACTTGGTAGAGGACATTTGACGGATGATGCGTACAAAGTTTAAAAGCAGTTCCTTCAGTGGCTTTGGAGGAGAAGATTTTTAAAGAAAAGTTAGCGCCGACGGACGACGACTGACGACGACGACGCCAAGTGGTGGCAATAGCTCACATGACCCTTCAGGTCCGGTGAGCTAATTATTTAGACAAATATTCTCTTCACCAGTCCGCTCTCAGTGCGGTACTGAACACAAACATACTTCAGTTAACTGGGGATTAAGTTATACTAGAAAGATTTTTGTGAACACTTTTACAAACAGTATAGAGACTTAGTTTTCAAAAGTAACGTTGAAATCGATGAAAGTTTATTCGGACGTATACACATGTAATGGGAAACCCCTCCGGAAGCCGTATATGGATTTTCGGTATTATTGAACGTGAATCTAATAGATTAATAATGTACCCGGAGGATAAAAGAAATACCGAAACTTTGATTCCTCTAATTCAGAAACATGTTGCACCTGATTCCAGAATATTTTCTAAAAGTTGCGTTGCTTATCTGAAACTAAATGAGCTTGGTGTCCGCCATTTTTCTGTAAGTCACAAAGCAACATTCAAACAAACTTACAAAAACACACGCAAACGGCTGAAATTGTTGCACAATTGCTGCACAAATCGAATACATGGGGTACAGAAGTTAGCGAAAGATCATTTTCGCCGTATTAACGGTACAAATGAAAAGATGTTTGAACAACACCTGGCTGACTGAAATTATTTAGCGTAATTATGCTGCATGTAGCCGTAACAATGAATATGTTGCAATTTTTTAACTTGTGAAGGAGATATTCACTCTTAATGAAGATCCTGCTTTTACATATTCTACACCCTTGTTTTCAACATGGACTCCAACATCCAAAGAGAATCAACATGCCATCACAGTTGTTCAAGAGAGATTGCGAAATAGTCTCGCCTTGCACTTCTGATACCACTAAATCCGCTCAAAACTCACCTGAAACTGACGGATATCCTGAGTGTGCACAGAAGGCTAAAAAAATGTCGATTTCTCCAGTGATTCTGAGAGTGATCACGTTTCAATGTTGTTTTTTTCCGATGAATTTAAACCCTTTAAGTGTAGCACAGCGAAAAAGAAAGATTACGAAAACCAAAAAGGAGCAACCCTTATTCCAAGTCCGCATTCAAATACACATTTTCAAGCAAAAGTGATTAATTTCTTTTGTGTCTGTCTTTATAAGTAATTGTGACGTGTTGGTGTACTTTAACATTATTATGTGTGTCCATGGAGCTTGTATTGTATGCCTGCTATTTATGTTGATGTCGGGTAATAAAATAAATATAGGTAATGTTTTAAACAACCCTTTTCAATCGTTCTACCTTAAATGTACGGTTGTATAATTTTACTAGAAATAAACATTATTTACCCCATTTCTGTCTAGCGTAATTTGCTCTGTTTAACTACTTCTAACTCTATGTGTTTCCCAATTGACTTTATTTTTTGTTAACTTGTTCCCTTCCTGAATATAGCTGAAATACTGCATCAACTGTATGCAGTTCAAAAGGAATATGTATGTAAAAACATACACAATAATAGGCAGAATTTTACTGTTTACTGCCGTTATAATCCAGTGTTAGTTTTGTGATTTGTTGGATTAACCTCGCCAAAAAGCGAGGGTACGATTATTCGTTCTAGCCCAATAACTGAAGAACCTATACAAAGATCAAAACTCAAAATGATTTGGCGATCGATTTATTATTTAATTCGAATTAAGACAACAAGTTAAACAAAAACTGTATGACATATTATATGATGGTTAAAGTTTTGTTGTAGTAAGTATTAATATTTATTTCCTCTTTTTGTTTCAGGAATTCCGGTACATGTGAGTTGGAGGAACAGACATCACTTTCAGAGAACAATTATTTTGTAACTTTTTATAAATAATGCAACGTCTGTATTTGTTGAATCATTAAATTAAAATATTTTTCATGTTCTGTTGCATTCCCTTCGTTGTGCTCTGTAGTCTAGTCACATTTAAACTGGACTCACGAATAGACATTACAAGTGACAAGGTGTCAAGGGAGACGTCAGTGTCGCAAAGACACATATTTTTTAACTAGTATACAACTAAGGCCTACATATTCAGTTCAGGATTAACAGTTTCTCCTGTTTTTTATATCGACCAATGTTTTAAAAATTAAGTAATAATTTCAACATGACACAAGATGTACACATTAGGTGTACACTGATACAACTACAACTGTACAAGTGTGCAGAAAACTTGAATCTTTTAATGTGTAATGCGGTTATTTATATAACATTTCAATTTATCATATTTTGAAGTGTTTTGTATAACACAGTTGAGATTTTGACACGATAAAGAACTTGAAATACTCCATAGGCTATTTAAAATGTTTTTCCTGTTAGGCGAAAGGAAAATATTGCTCGTTTCCTCAGCTGTTATATACACGTGAATTCAAAATTACACTACGGTTTCCTCCCTACCTCTCTTTATGCTATTTAACATATTATAAGTGTCCCTCCAAAAAATATCAAATAAATAAAAGAATAAAAAATAATAAATAATTGAAAAAAAAATAGTTTAACACGTTTAAATGACCAGAATTGTTTACTTTTATGGAATTTTTATCTGTTTAACAGTGAAAAGTTGGATAAGATGTTTGACCAAGTTTTAGAATATTGGCGACACACAAAAAGGTCTTTTGAAGGGAAATTAGTAATATAATATAGGAAATTTTCTGTAATTGATTTACATTCAAACTGTACGGTAACCGATCCTCACGCTTGTACTATAGAAACGAGGTACCTTAAGTGTTACGGTATTAATGAGTTCAAGAACACCATCGTACTCTTTGTACAGGTTAGTGAGTTATCTTGTATTTTTCAAGCTAAATTAAAGTAGTTAGAAATTTAACGCATGGTGTTGAAAAAAATAAACATTTTGCTCTTTCTTTTAATCAGAGTTTATATGGGAAATGTTTATAGCTTGCTTATTCAGTTCATAAGTAAAATTAAAGGTACACAATGTCGTTACTGGTCAAAATACGGTCTACAGCGGTTAAACGATGTGTCACTATTTATTTGTATTAATTATTTATTTTTAAGAATTAGTATTGCTTTATTTTATGTAAAATTAATTAATGATAATTGTTATATTGATATAATTTAATTTGCTTTGTAAGCTGAAATCTGATTGGTCATTTCAAATCGGGCAACCCATATTATAAGCAATAACTTGCGTGACCTAAGTTCCACGACGTCATCGACGTTTTTACCGCAAAAATTGATAAGATTTATAGTTATAATTATATTATAAGGAATACTTCAAATTTCTTAACAGATTATACGATATCTGGATATAATATGGTTTGGGTCTGTTTACACCATTCATAAACCGCGTAAACAGACCCAAACCATATATAACTTTTTCCTTAACCTTGGCCTTACACGCACTGGTTCATTTTCCCGGTCACACTCTATACACTTTTCTTTATCCACATTTTGTGCACTTTTTAACTGTATTGCTGGTGAAACATAATGTCTGCTTGAGGTTGCAGAATCTTCAAACCGATTGCCTTTCTCTCGAATACACTCGAAACAGGGGTATAACTTGACGGGCATTGAAGTGGAACAGTATAGAGAAAGCATCGGTAAGTATTATTTAGTAGCTCGTTCCGTGAAAAGTGATAAGCGCTTGAACTTAGCCGATTTTGTTTGTATTAATCTGATTGTTATACATGGTACCAGGATAATTCCATACTTAATATTAGCAGATACTGTATGGAATACAGAAAGTTTATCCCGTACAAGCAAGATACGAAAATGTTTAGACTGTCATTACAAACGTACAGCACAGATAAAAACCTCTGATTTTTTATTCAAATTTGGTATACTATTTATTGTCCTTTGTATCCTATTGATAATATCGGGGATTGAAAAAAACCCAGGCCCATTCGATTATGACTGCACGAACAGTTCTGGTAGCGAGTTAAATATTAAAACAGAAGTAAGCGAGCTCATGATTAATTCATTTTCATTCCTTCATCTTAACGTCCAGAGTATCTTACCCAAGCTAGAAATTATATCTGCCGAATACTCTTGCCATGATATACTCTCATTCACTGAAAGCTGGTTAAAAGAAAGCACATGCACCGATCCAGATCGTCTCAAAATTCCTAATTATAAATTTCCACCATTTCGAAGGGATAGGCAAAATAAAGTAGGTGGCGGTGTCAATGTATATGTTAAAGACACTGTTATTTGTACACATAGACCCGATCTTCAAGTAGGAAGTCTAGAATCTATATGGTTAGAAATAAAGCTGAAAAATAAAAAATACTTATATGGAACATTTTATGTTCCACCCAATAGTGATCTTCAAACCTGGAGAAATGTTGAACTTTCCATTGAACAAGCCCTAAATTGTAATCACGACATAATTCTGACGGGCGACTTTAACATCAATCAACTAACTAATAATATAAATGATAAGATTGGTACGCTTATGACCCAGTTTAGCTTGCATCAACTTGTAACTGAACCAACGTACATTACTGAACACAGTTCATCCTTATTAGATTTGATTCTTGTAAGTAACCAACTCAGTTTAATCTATACAGAAGTGGGGGGTCCCCTTATTGATCAAACAAGATATCATTTACCGGTGATCGGTTTACTCCGACACCCAAGCAAAGCCCAAACATCCTTTAAAAGGAAAATATTTCTTTACGATAAAGGTGACTTCGACTCGTACAGACAACTACTTTTAAACGTAGACCAATCTAATTAAAATTATATCTTCACTTGGCTCCCCCTTTTTGCTATTGTCGCCGTGAAGATCTAACAACATTCCATTACAGGTCATCTCAGATTGAACTTCTGTATTGACCAATCAAAAACTGTCTTACCTAACTTTTAATGTTGGGGAATCCTCTGTCATTGTTCGGAATCTCTCTGGCATTATTGTACCATTTTCATAAATAAACCCAAAGTTAAGATAAAAGCTTACGTTTGATTGGTTAATTTTTTGGGGAATACCCAATTTTTTCATTGGATAATATTTATATCAAAAGTTCAATCTGAGATGACCTGTAATGGGATGTTGTTAGATCTTCAGAGCGACAATAACAAAAAGGGGGAGCTAGTGAAGATTTAATTTTAATTAGATTGAAACGTAGACTGGGACGCGCTATTCGTCCACAAAGACATAGACAAAATCACTGACATTTTAACAAATACAATCTTAGAAATAGCAAACCAGACTATTCCCAACAGATTCATAACAGTGCGTAAGGACAGTTGCCCATGGATCACTACCAGTATTAAAAAACTCATACGTCGTAAAAATCGAACCCACAAAGGAGCTAAAAAAACATCTTCGACAAGTGACTGGGAAAAATACAGAACAGTCAGGAACAAATGTAATAATGTGCTAAAAAATGCTAAGAAGGATTACTATTCTAAAATAAATGAAAAAAAATCACTTTGAATCAGCTGGTTCTAAAAATTGGTGGACTCTTGTTAAAAAATTACTTGGAACTAAAAATGACTGTTCAATACCGCCATTACAAACGGACGACGACTTGGTAAGCGACAATTTTGTTAAATGTGAACTTTTCAATGACTTTTTCAGTGAGCAATCAAACCTTGACGATTCTAATATGACAGTACCGGAACCGACCAACCCACCGTACGACAAATTGATACATATACATATACTGGAAAATGACATAGAAGACGTATTAAAATTACTTGACGTGACAAAAGGTACCGGACCGGATCTGATCAATCCCAGACTTCTTAAAGAGGGTTCCTCTATTTTAAAACATCCTCTTTGTAAACTATTTAACTTGTCATTGGCAACTTGTAAATTTCCGACGCGATGGAAACAAGCAAATGTAACTCCAGTGTTTAAGAAAGATAACCCTAGTAAAGTAAATAATTACAGACCAATTTCCCTCATTAGTGTTATAGGTAAAGTAATGGAAAGGTGTGTCTACAAACATATTTACAACTTTTTACACAAAAATTGTATTATTACTGAACATCAGTCAGGTTTTACTTCTGGGGATTCTGCAATTAACCAACTTCTGTGTATTACTAATGAATTTGGAAAAGCCTTAGACGATGGAAAGGAAATCCGAGTAATTTTCTGTGACATCAGCAAGGCTTTCGATCGGGTCTGGCACATGGGCTTATTTAACAAGCTTGAAAACATTGGGATAAGTGGTTCTTTGCTATTTTGGATTAAAAATTATCTTAATAACAGGAAACAACGAGTAGTCTTAGATAACGCATATTCACAATGGCGTGTTATAAACGCAGGTGTCCCCCAAGGATCGATTTTAGGGCCTCTACTCTTCTTAATTTTCATAAATGATATTGTTAGCGAAATTCATTCGTCAATAAAGTTATCTGCACACGACACAAGTTTGTATGTTATTGTTGACAACCCGCAAAATTGCGCAGAAATACTGAATAATGACTTGTCAACGATACATGAATGGTCGACCAAGTGGCTGGTAAACTTTAACGCTCAAAAATCAGTAACTATGACAATAACGAGAAAAACAAAAAAGCCCTCCCACCCCCTCTAACTATGAATAAAACCATAATAACAAATGTTACAGAACATAAACATCTTGGTTTAGAAATTTCGCATGATGGCAGCTGGGAAAAGCATATTGAATTGATAACAAAAAAGGCGTTTGCTAGAGTTAATATTCTTAGACGATTTAAATTTACTCTCGATAGAAAAACCTTAGAGAAAATTTACTTAACATTCATTCGACCAATTTTGGAGTATGCCGATGTTGTTTGGGACAGCAAAACACTTTTTTTAATAAACAAATTGGAAAGCGTTCAGATAGAGGCTGCTAGAATCATCACTGGGGCGACTCGACTAGTTTCTGTTGATAAGTTGTACAAAGAAACGGGATGGGAAAAACTTCAAATAAGACGTGAACATCACAAACTAACATACTTTTATAAAATGGTAAACGGTCTGGTACCTACATATCTAAGTGACATAGTCCCTCAAAATTTTGGAAACATCCACGATTATAACACTAGACAAACCTTATGTATACCACCAGTTAGAGCTCGAACTTCTCTTTATCACAACTATTTTCTGCCGTCTTCGGTTAGGTTATGGAACCAGGCGCCTGGTGAACTAAAAGAAAGTAGTTCCCTAGCATCTTTCAAATCCAACCTCAAATCCAGTCGTATCAAAATACCTAATTATTACTATTCAGGAACCCGACTCGGTCAAATCCACCACACGAGACTGCGAACATTATGTAGCTCCCTCAATCATCATCTATTCCTAAAAAACATCGTAAATTCGCCCAACTGTAGCTGTCAACAAGATGTGCCCGAAACAACTTCTCATTATCTTTTTCACTGTCCTCGATTAATGAGTCGAGAAACCGATACATCCACTCGATTGATATTCCTCGGAATTTGACAGTTGATCGTCTATTATTTGGATCACCTGATCTCACGGACGATCAAAACGAAAAACTGTTTTCATGTGTACAAAACTTTATAGTCAGCAGTAAACGTTTCACATCATAGACTTCAGCAATACTAAACCTCTTTAAATTTCTTTTTCTTCTATGATCACACCTCACCCCCACCCCCACCCTATCCAAATTACACAACATAATTTATTAATTGATTCCTAGTGGACATCCTCCTAGAGTAATTCATAACTATTAATACTACTAACTCACACTGGATAGGGATTAATATAAGTTCTTGTAACTTGTTTCCCAATCCTATTAATTATTATATAATATAATGTAATGTAATGTATCAATATTGTACTTGTATATATAATTAATTAATAAAATATGTTTAAACTAAACCATATTATATCGTATAATCTGTTCAGAAATTTGAAGTATTCCTTAAATATAACACTTTGGTGTTACGGTATTTAAGAGTTCAAGAACAACCTCATTCTCTTTGTACAGGTTCATCCTGTGCTATTTCCCCACCCAAAGCTGATCAGCAAGATTATCAGTTCCGCAGAGCTGATAACAGGTGGAACCATCACTTATGGAAGGGGATATCCGCCAAAAATATGTTCCTTTGATCTTTGTTAATTGGTAGACTTGCAGTTCCTTACATGTTCAGTTATTTTTTTGTCCATTGTAAATTCTTCAATTATTTGTTTGAGAAATGCAATTTCCAGCTTGGTAGCCTGTATTTACTACACGTTTTTCTATCTATAAATCGTCATAACTTTTGAAGTAATAAAGATATTAACAAACTTAAAACTGATTATTAAAATAGACATTATAAGCTGTAAAATGACATACCTATAACTTTTAACAAAATACTTTTCAATAGGATAGCACAGTTATAGCATCAAGTTATTAAGCTGATAGCCACTCATACTAACTATGCAGTATGGCCACATTGATCATCACCCTTAGTCCTTATTTACTTGCAACTGAAACACATAATTATACCCCCGCAAACTTGTTTGGGGGATATATAGGAATCACCCCGTCTGTCTGTCTGTCCGTTCGTCTGTCCACATCCCTTGTAAGCGCAACTCCTCCTAACCCGCTTGATGAAATTTAATGAAACTTAGCAAAACTGAAGTAATGTATTTCAGCTATATCGAGGCGTCCAGTTTTTATTGGAGAGAAAGCCGGAATACCAGGAGAGAACCCCGACCTTTACAGGACGGATTTTGTTACATGAAAAATTGACCAAAAATTGAAAGGTTACCATGTTTCACGATAAATATTGTACAGAAAAACTATTGTATGTCAAGAAATGTTTATATATTATTGAAGCTCAGATCATACAGATTCCAAAAATATAAAGTTTGATAAATTTTGATACAGTTAAATTTAAAAAAAATCTTGACAGGACGGGATTTCGTTCTGATGACATACTGAAATTTTTTTTCTATAGATTTCAAAGATTGAGGCCTTGTACTTTTTAAAAAAACAAGTCTGTCAAAAAATTTTTCTGCTGAAGTTGAGATCGTGAAGATTACAAAAACTTAAAGTTGAAAAAAGATTTTTGTTTATTTTACCTTTATCAAAATTTACCTAACTTTATATTGTTAGAATCTGTATGATCTAAGCTTGAATAATATATAACCATATTGTAAAATATTTATCGTCGAGGATGGTTAACCTACGAATTTTCGGTCTTATTCATGTAACAAAATTCCGTCATGTCAAGAATTTTTGCCTTGTAATGTGTAATTTTTTAAAATCTATATGTCATTTTACAGCTTATATTTTTTTACTTTAATAATCAGGATACCCTATTTTCCCTGCCCCACATCACCATACTATAACCAGGTTTTACATAGATCAATCCAACCAAAAATTACTTCATAAGCAACATGTAAATAGCATCAAAATATATAATGCATGGTTTAATATAGAGGAACTGACCGAATCAAAAAACTTAAACAAAGTCACTGGACTGTGAAATTAAGGTCAAGTTCATGTGACAGTTGATTGGCTGGCACATACTTATCATAAGCAACCACTGGACCCTATTTGATCGACCTACATGTAGTTGACAGAGCAAAGTTTTATGTTTTACCCAGATGGATTCCCATATATATGTCTCGCCTCCAGCGACTATCATCTCAGGCTAGACAAAAAAAAATAAATGCTTAAAGGATGTCAAACACTATTCAGATAAACAAACAATTAAAATATTGGTTGTTCAAATATGTACCTTAAATATAGATTTTTTTCTTTTCCAAGCATAATCAGCTGATTAAAATGCATAAAACATCTTAATAAATCCATCAAATAAAGGATAGTTCAGACAGTTTTGGACCAACTGTGATTTGAAGTCATTGTCTTGCTGATCATTTTTGCAATTTACAATTTCAATAACACATCAACAAGATAATTTACCAGATATTTGCTTCTAAAACTTAACGAACAGTTCAAAGTCCCACCAAAGTTTCTAATAGGTCACGGACTTCCTTTGGCCACTCTCTTATTTATTTTCATTTGCTAGAAATACAGTTATACAATAAGAAACTTTTTGGAAAAATTAAAAATAGATAAATTATTAAGTTAATATACATTTTATAATAATGTTAAAAACAACTACTTCACAGTAATTTTATTATTGATAAGATGTTAAAAAATATTCATCAAACAATTTAGATTTTTTTGTCTTGGCTGTCGGAAGAATCTATAATACAACATAATATTGTCCATCATTTCTCTCATCAATGCTACATTTTCTTCAAACTTTGGAAGATTATCCAGTGCAACCATCAGTTTCATTATTTGTATTCCCAACATCATATACAAGTCATGCATACAATTAAGTGACAAGTGACCATAATTCCAGCATGGATAATTCTGTATGTTGCTCTGAAATATATACAATTTAACTTTATAAACATTATTTAAATAATACATGCCTAACAAACTAATTACTCCGAGTTTTTATTTGTAATCTAACATTACCTTATAATTACATTAAAAAACACTAAAAATACAACTAATATTAATTATCATTTTACTGTAATAAAAGTATACCTCACATTTATTTACAAAATATTACACAAAATTTACAGGCCAAGTTGTCTTTTTGTAGGTCCGAGTTGTCTCCTTGTATAAACAATGTACAACATTACATTAACTCATGTGACTTAACACTTCAGGGCTGAAAAGTTAAGGCTCGCTTAAAACCTATCTTATACTTTTTTCATATTGGACATAACAGATATAACATTAACATAAACTTTTTTGAGAGGGCCTCTGTGGCCAACATGTTAAGGTAGTTCACCATGTGGTCTATCAACACTGAGATTGCAGGTTTGAGTCTTGCTGCGGGCAGGGTGTACTCGACTCCAACCTTAATTGACAATGATTGTCAGTTTTATTCACAAACTGATTTAAGGTCCTTAATTACATGCAATTTGTATTAACCTTGTTATCATCTTCATAAAGTCCACTTCTCCAGTAGCTGGTTAAAATATCTTTTAGATGGCCTGTAGCTTTGTTTCTTTAATTTTCATCATCAGCTAGAATACACATACACAGAGAAATATTGTTCATGTGAAATTCACGTGAAATCAGGATTAACGTGAATTTCACATGATTTTCACGTTAAACGAGTATATTAACGTGAAACTCACTTGAATTTCACGTTAACTTTTTCACGTGAATTTCACATGAAAATTCTGAAAATGAGAATTTATTTCTAAATATTTATAGAATTGCATGAAAGTTAAAGAACATTTAAAAATGTTGAGAACATTTTTTCACGTGAACTTAACGTGAAATTCACGTTAAATTTTTCACGTGAATTTCACATTAATTTCATGTGAAATTCACGTGAACAAAATTTCCCTGTGTATATGTGTAAAAGTTTGTGTTTGGAAAATATACATTTTTGATCTCCGAAATATGATCTAAGTTGGTACTTGTACTAGTAGTAGAACTTTAGTTCATGCATAAAATTAAAAATGTGTAATTTTGATGTACATGTATAGGCTAGATTCATTAGAACTTAATTACAATATACCAGTATACTGTGGGTGGTTCCAAAAAACCATGCAGGGACAGTCTATATTTTATCTCTTAGATATAAAGTATATAATGTCGCTGCAAAAACCGGCTGCTAGTTTAAAAGCATCAATAGAAATTGTTGTTACTCACCAATCTGAGAAGACACCTGATCTATTAATGGCTATATGTAAATTTTTTATAATAGGTATGAACACAATCCTTAGTGCAATTAATCCCTCTACCTTTTCCTTAAAAAATGTGGTGTTTTGTTGGTTTGTTTTAAGTCTTCTACACTTATTTGGTGTGTAGTTTGTTCAGAGCGATTATCAGTTCGTCATATTAACTTACCAGAACCTGTGATGTATCGGTGTTGTTTGTAAACAAACATTGACCAGGGTGACGATATATTTTGCATACATTAAACATTGTAAAAGGTCACAAATTATAAAAATAATTAAAATTTAAAATAAATTATATATTATCGATAATTTTTTGTTTTATTACAAAAGACACTGACCAATTAAAAAGACATCACATACATTACTTATAAAAAAATTCAAGATTTACTTGTAAAATCAGATGAAAAAAGCTCAAACATTTGATGGATGGTCCGAGTTGTCCTCTATCTGGCTGACTTGTCTTACTGTGGTCCGAGTTGTTCTCTGAACCGGGCCAACTTGTCTCAAATATCGGCCCGAGTTGTCCCGGGCCGAGTTGTCCTCGGGCCGAGTTGTCTGGCTACCACTTTTAATGGGTTACCCACTTTTATATCAAAATATGATAAATATCCTTACCTTGTTTCGAAAAATAAATATGTACACGAATTCCTGAAATATAGTCCTACATTTTAATCCATGTTTTGGCTACATTACATTCCGTACCGCATGTATATTTAACTTTTACATCAAAATTCGACAAAACCCACTGGCTAGTGGAGAGTCGGCCATATTATTATTATTATTTTATTACTGTTTTTCGTTGGGTATAATGGTGTTTTGTGGTGTTCGGTGGTGGTCGGTGGTGTTCGGCGGTGTTCGGTGGTGAAAAGACCGACCCTTATTCGATTCCAAGTCATGTTGTTTACCGGAAGTACGTATGCACTCTCCGGCACAGAGAACATAACTAACATAACTGGTTCACAGATACAACCTCTGCCACACATCATCTTCCATTTACTGCGGGACTACATTTGTCGTCTGCTCGTGACGTTTGTAAACAAAGAACAATGTTTGTAAAATAATAAACGAGATCTTATTCATTTTAATATAGTCTTTTTATATACTTTTGATACAGTTTTACATTGACATTACTGCGTTTGTACGCGAAGCTTATCATCCATGAGAGATATCTCTCACAATGTAAACCAATGGTATGGCAGAGGTGATTGTGGCTGATGTAGGATACCCAGAATCCTTTGCGTGGAGATTGGTATGTATGTGGAAAAAAACCAAAATCCCGTGACCACGGGGTATGTAATTTACAAAAAAATTCAGAATACGCCCGACTCAAAAGACATATATTACGGTTACATTCGTTTGTGTAGTCACGTGATTCATATGAACAAACCCATTTCAGATGGTAGCTGACCTATCCGAAGACATTATTGTAGAAAAGCACTAGAGTTTACAAAAGGTAGATAACTTTAAAATGTTTATTTTTTAAGTAACGCTTGAAATGTTAGACAAATTGTATGCAATTTCTGAAACGTTGTATGTTAAAATTTACATTTGTGTTTATTTTACTAATGCAGTCAAGAAAAGAAATGGAGGGGTTTTATACAGATTGTCTGAGTTAAAAAAAAAATATCCATGATTTGCACGTGAAAGTCGACCCTGTTTTTAGCGGTACATCGAAAGTGTAAAACCCCCCAGAAAAGTGTAAAAACCCCGTGGAATAGTGTAAAAACCCCCATATCTGTGGTGAAAACCCCTCAGAAATGGTAGATATTACCATATATTATGATAATAATCCAATATTTGTGAAAAAATATTTACGCTTTATCCCACAGAATCCATTTTTGTAACCGCACGATACGTTCTATATTAGGTCAAATAGCTAGGGGGAGAGCACTCCAATTCATTGCAATAAAAGGTAGGAATGAAATATATTAAAAATTGATCCTATAATGCACAATTTGTTACATAACAAATGATTTTGAATAAGAATAAATGAATTAAATTAATATATAATGTAATTTATTCCCTTAGGATATGAGTATTATTTGATGTAAAAAATAGTCGATACATATGAATTGCTAATGTTGGACTACATTTTAATAGGAGATGATTAATACAGTAAGTTTGTTTGTTTGTTTATTTTTGTTTTATTAAATTTTTTTCATAATGGACAACATAACAAAGTTTCGTCAATTTCAATAAGAAACTGCCTATTATCATGAAAAGACAAAGCAGAAGACTGCAGAGACATATTTCTTATTATCAAACAACTTTCATACAATTCAGTCTATGAAGATTGAAAGAGTTGTAATTTTGTGTTTATAAATATATGTAAACAGAGACCAATAAAATTCAACTACCTGCTGTTTTTGTATGGATCTCTATGTATACTGTGTTATGAAATAAAAATGGTCTGGGATGTTCTAAATAAGGAACAATAGAAAAATCTGGAGATAATACATGCTAGAACAAAACACAAGACACTTTATACATAATATCGTCTTGAAAAAAAGTAACAAACATAACAAAACGTAACAAAAATTCATTCTGTCCATTATCACTATGTCCACTGCCCCAGAACTCGTCGCTTACGTTATGGCATACGTAGCCCGAGCTGTTGTAGAGTGTATCTAAACTGTTGGCACTGGACATATTTTAAGATTTATGCCACAATTGTTGGCTTTACGTGTTCCTAAGACTGACTTGTCCGAATTATCTTGCCTATTGCTTTCGCCGTCTTGGCATCCTTCGCTTGTATTATTTCAGCTGCAAAGACTGCTTGCTTGTGTTAGAGTGGTATCATCCCAGATTGCCGATTCCCAAACTGCCGACAATTAAAAGTTATATGTTATTAATGGTTTTAGAAAAAAATGTTTTGTCAGAGTAGTTTGTTGATATATAAATTTCATGAAATTCGTAAGATAATCGTTATTTTGCACATTCCAAGTGCGAATGTGTGTTTACCTTGAAAGTTTTATTGTATTTATGTTGTTTTTGACATTGTTTACGTGTTTAAGACTACATATCAACTCAATGCCAAGGAAACGAGATTATTTCTGTTGTTGTCTCTTTTACATGTACGTGGCGCTTACTCCATGCAGACACAGTGACTTCAGGGTGTGGTTTCATAAAGCGATCGCTAATTAACGTGCTCGTTATACCATGCAATTTAAATGAAACGGCACCCTGATCTGTATTGTTTCGTGTATACGTTATTTTTACTTTGTTCATAACTTTAAATAATGAAATAAACATTTAGATAGAACTATAATTTATTTAATTAATTTAACATTTAAGCCCCAGATTTATAACAAAGCAACTATTAAATTTTCACAAACACACTAAAAAAATTTTACAAATCGACTATTTCCTCTGTAGATTCCGTGTCATTTATAAACTTTTTTCTGATAAGTAGTAAGTAATTCCTAAAAGAAAATTTTTTTAGGATAAATTTGTTTTATTCGGCAATTTGGGAATCGGCCAATTGGACTCGGCAAGTTGGGAGTAGGCAAATTGGGATTCAGCAATCTGACATGGATTCGGTATAGAATGCTTTAATATTTTGATACAAGTGTTCCGCGCTGCGGTAGATCTCACCATTAAAATGTAATTGGCATGGAATAAAGCATCCTCACAAGTCAGGGTTTCTATGTCCACATGTGTACACGAAATCCTGACAAACTTAGCTAGGAAATTCCCGGGCTAGAAGATTTTCATATGACGTCAAACCTTCAAAATATCAACTAATGAAATTGCTTGAAAGAAGCAAGTGTTTGGCAGTAGTCATTCTTACTCATTCTTGAGTGGCAAGAAAATGTAACGCAACTAATAAATAACGCGGTAATAACAAACTTTTAACACTACTGTACAACATACACTGATTTTCACATGGTCTATGCAACACATCCGTTTGGTTCATTTACAATCGATATCGGGATATCCCCTAATCAAATCGTGAATGAAAGCGAGCTTTTGATTGGCTACATTAAGGTATGATGTAGCCAATCAAAATAGTGACTTCTAGCCCGGAATTTCCTGCTAAGTTTGTCAGGGTTTCGTGGACACTTACAGTGGACATAGAAACCCTGACTTGTGAGGATGGGGAAAAAGTTGGACATGACATCCCATGCTCCTTTTACATATATGATCATGGTTGTAAAAAAAATGTATTACTTTATTCTATATTTGGTAACATATAAAAACGACAAGCATGAACATTATAATTAATCAAAATGTCCAGTACAATTTCGTTTTTAACGGCTATTTTATAGATTAAGCAATGATTTCGAAGGTTTCTTTTTAATTAGCAAAATACAAGATGAAATAACTTTACTCTGTAATGAATACTCAAATAAATTTTAATAAAGTAACCCTCGCTGCAGCAAAAATTGTAGATATTTAATTGTTAATGTTGATTAGACTTGTTATTTGCCTTGTCAATTAACACCTAGTAGACAAACTTCTGGCACGTGCCGACAAATCAATCGATAGGGTCGTTATTATTTTATTTTTATAATATAGTTATATATACGGTGGTAATTATTTATATTTCGTTCGTTATGTATGTCCTCATACAACCATTCATGTTACTATTACAAAGCGACTTTCTTTGATTTAATTTTTTTTAATTTAAACATATACCTCTGTACTTTGTCAAGAAAAACATAAAAAAACCCATTAAAAATAACGAATGTAAATGATCAAGCATTTAAGTAGTATTCTAGCTAAGGATCAGGCAGTGGTCGGCACATAACAATTTTTTTGTTTTTAGCTTTTTTTGTCTTAGATACATGCATTTTGATATAAAACCAAATTCTAACAAGATTTTACATTTGAAAAAGTGTCAATTCCCTAAATAATTCTTGACTGGTTATATAGAGAAAATTTGGCGGCATTTTCCATTGTACAATTCAACTAAATTTCAAATGATTATATTTAAAAGGCAAAATAATTCGGAACTTTAATAAACTAGAATGTTGTTTTATTGGATAGTTTTATCAAATTCCAAGAAGAAAAGTCTGCATTTTTCCTTCATGTGCATGCCATCACATGTATGCATTTTCCCGGATTCTTACGTGGACTGATACTACATTATTCGCCTGATGTGGTGATATGTCAGATAGGCGGCAACGACTGCAGCAGTAAATTATTTGACATCTTAAACGTTCTAAGCGGCGTCATTGTACGGCCGATGTATATAGTAAACGGCGAGACGAAGTACACTAAATTTATAAGAGGAAAAGCTCTCAGTATTATTTTGTTTACTTTTTCAAGCCTGTTAATGTATACAGGCCAGCCATGAGGCGGCAGACGGTGTCCATTTCACTGAAAATGGATATCTTGCTATTCTCGTTGCCTTGAGAAAGGCACTTTGTTGGTTTGTTAACAAAATTGAATACCGCGGAACTTTCCCGGGTTTGGCGCCACATGATAATTTCAAGCAAGCAAAAGAATACATGCGAACACCCACCTCTGTAATGACAGAAATGTCCGATTTACTCCAGACAGACAATCCTTTAATTGTATACAGAAGAAAAAATACTATATTCCTTTTTTCGTCTGTAACTACAATCTGGATGCTAGTTTTATAGTGGTTGAAACGGCGATGAAACTTGAAATTTATTTATTTATTTATTTATTTATTTATTTATTTATTTATTTATTTATTTATTTATTTATTTATTTATTTATTTATTTATTTATTTATTTATTTATTTTTTGCATATTCATACTAAATGTACTCCAGAACTTTGACGTAAACTGATATATGTCTTTCATTTTCAGGAGACGGATTTATATAAGCTTTGTAGCTTGTTTCCGAAGCCTTGTCGTGTCTGTATTTTCTTGTAAATATAACGATATATGAATAGAAATAAAATATGTTTAAACCAAATGTATACAATAGGCTGACCGTGAAAAATGACGAATTAAGCGGAACTGCCAGCAGAAAACAGGTATATGACAAAAAGTATAATGACAAAAAAGATGCGTAAAAACGAAATGGGACATATATTTAGACGAGGAAATATTGCTGACTTTACAGGAAATAGACAGAATGATTGCAGACAAAGATTCCATAATGAAATCGATAATACGCGACAATGAAAAAGCGCCTTGTTTAATTCGTTACAAAGACGACCAGTTAACAAACATCAAGACTTTATGTTGTTCAGGACACACTATTTTTAAGAATTGACAAAACCTTCAACTTGTGTGACTTGCACGTTACTGTATCAAATTACAAGCAGATATAAATCGTTATGGACATCACACAAGAACCGCCAATTTTTCTTGAACCGCTATCATGGATGTGGTCCCCAGTCCCCTTGCCTGAATTTCGTCCCTCTAACTCGATTTTCTGAATCCGTCCCAGGATACTGATACACAAAACTTAGTGTTTGGATCAGACAAGGAAAATGGCTATAGTCAACGCCATTACATCAGCTTTCCCGACATCTAAGAATGCAAAATCGAAACTGGTGGACGACATAATTGATAAGGCCGACAGAGACTCAATACTGAACGACATCTCTGGTAGAGACGGATTTATCCATGCCGATGACCCGATATGTTTCGACGTCAAGTGCGACACTATGGAACAAAGGACACAGACATTATCTTCGAAATTTCACAGGTATTTTAAAACAAATCAAAACCAACTTTGATTTAACATCGGAAAACAGTTGATCCTATTGGTTACTTTGACAAAAGTTAGACAAATAATAATAGTGAATCCCCCGAGCGAGCCATCGACTGGAAATTACAACCGTTATTGAATTTAGTACAGGTTACAAGAGATATTGTGGACACCCAATAAGGATTTACTAAGATTATTGAATTCAATTGGACAGTACCGACTAGCGGACAGCCCTAAACAGTTTCAGGTGTCAAAATCGCTGTGGATGACCAAGACCGTCGAAAAGAGAACGTTTTTTAGAAGATTCCGTAACCACTTGCCGCCAGACCCTTACTTCGACAGACGGACTAATGACTGTCATTAAACCTTGGAAGGAATAAAGGTCAACTGAAGAGGAAAATCAACGAACTGTCGACGACTAAACATAAATGCGATTTAGATTCTGAGTGATATTTCAATGTTTTGTTCAATGTATTCATTTCTCTATTTTCTCAATGGGGGGGGGGGGCACTTAGTAAGTTTGCGGACAGCGATAATTAAAGCGAGATGTGTGCAGGTATCTTAATAATTTTAAATTTGAACATTAAAATTTAACTGATTGTTACGCGGACTACGACAGATGTCCGAAGCCTTGGGCAGGATATCTTAGTAGTTTAACTTCAAAAACAAAAAAACTATCCCTTGGTCTAGTTCAAACTTTTTTGCAATATTATAGACAATACCAAGCTAATAATAATAATAATTTGTAATTTTCTATAACAAAATTATTACTCCTATAGTTATAAAACAAAACGACTTAAATGAATAAATATATAAAATCACCTGACCCTCCCCCACATGTTCATAGCCTTGACTTGGCGTGGGGGCTCTTAATTATGTATAATTATAATTACAATTGTGTTGATTGACTGAAATGTCAATTAATCAATTCATTGTAATTGTAACTAATTTTGTCTAATATGAGCTACTAAAATGTATTACATATTTAAAATCTTTTAATAAGAACAGACATATAATTACATGTACAAAGAATGCAAAGCTTTTAATGAAATATATATCTATTTAAAAAATTCATTATAAAATTGTAGACATTATTTTAATTTCACACATTAAATCGTTTGTCAGTATTAACATTTTCAATATAATAACTTACAGTACTTGTAGTACTTTTATTGCAAAGAATTAGAGTACTCTCCCCTAACTATTTGACCTCATATAGGACGTATCGTGCGGTTACAAAAGTTTATGGTTACAAAAAGGTTACAAAAATCGATTCTGTGCGATAAAGCATAATTATTTTTTCACAAGTATTGCATTATTATCATAATATGTAGTAATATCTAATAGATATAGGGGTTTTTACACTATTCTACGGGGTTTTTACACTTTTCTGGGGGTTTTTACACTTTCGATGTACCCTGTTTTTAGTAATGCGTAATTTTAGTGTGTTCCAGATTTCGACCACAATCGTTCACGGGTGAATGAAATTAATGCTTTCACCTGGAAACCTTGAACTAAGGTGTAATTATGATGTTGTACAAAAAAAATTATTTGAAAATATTTATTCGATATTGGGGTACATCGGAAGTGTAAAAACCCCCGGAAAAGTGTAAAAAAAAACCGGGGAATAGTGTAAAAACCACCATATCTGTGGTGAAAACCCCTCAGAAATTATAGATATTATCATATATTACGATAATAATTCATTATTTGTGAAAAAATTACTACGCTTTATCCCACAGAATCGATTTTTGTAACCGCACGATACGTCTATATTAGGTCAAATAGCTAGGGGAGAGCACTCCAATTTATTGCAATGAAAGTACTTAAAGTACTGTTGGTTAGCAATACTGTAGGTAGGAATAAACAAGAAAAGATATGGGTTAAACCCATATCCAGAGATGTTCGATTTATATGTTATAGGTGTATCCGATTTGGTTTGATAGTTTTTTTTCAATTATTTAAAATTTCTTCATATGCTGTAAATTGTTGCAAATACAGACGATTGTAAAAGGCAAGAAATAATTATCTTGATTATAATATCTCAACTTCGAGAAGAGTACTGTAATAAAAAAGCAAAGTTTTGGAAAGACAATAAAAATACATTGACCATAGTCATGTGGTTCTGTGGGGGAAAAATGTGAATGTAAGATCGGCAGTTATTGTGTCCTCGGAAAATCAAAGAAAACATACCGACAAGTTACAATTTCTATTGATTTAATTTTACTGTAATTAAATTACTTGTTTCAAAAGATTTGCAATTAAATGTATTTCAAACGTCAAACTAGCATTCATGTGCATAAACATTGCTAAGAACTTTATGAAACTATCAGAATTTAAATTAAAAAAAATAAGAAGAACAGTCTTATTTTGCAAAACAATTTATGAGATTATTAACTTCTACAATTATTTTCATCAATATAAACTGTTGATGACCTTTATTCGAACGTAACTGTATTTGTTTTTCTTTTGATATATAACTTGCTTTGTTAAAATAGCTTAACAAAATAATTTTTAAATCTTGAATTAAATAAAAATCTATATCTTTGTGCTTTTTTTATTATGGAGAAATTTCTTCCTACTAATTTCTACGACATTTTTCACTGATTTAGACCTGGGACTAGTATAACTTGATTTATAGGTTCCTGTTCAGACATACATTTTTTTAAATAACATCAATGTTTGAAAATCTAATTGTCGTATAAAATTCAGTCTAAATTAGCATTTTAGCGGCTTATTATGCGAGTCTAATTGGTCGTTCATTTTTACCTTTCATCAAAGTTTAGTGTCAGGTAATAAATAAGCAATTAGCCAATAAACAAGGCAGATCTAATATACAATTGCATCATATAAATATCTCTGCACCCTCCCCCCCCTAAAATCACCACTACCACACACAAATCGTTCACGAGAGTTTGGGATTTCGAAACCGTCAATAAACAAAACCCACGGAAATTCAATTCAATTTTCAAGATTGAGTAATTTTCTACGTAAAGGTTCCATTTTCTACCTCATAAATTATGAATTAATCCAGAAATAAGATCATGGCTTTCTGGATGAGTGGTCACAAGCGCATTAAACAAAATCTAAAATGCACTTTTATTATCAAATTATCTAAGTAACTAATAAAAGAAAGAGAACAATTTTTTTAATCATGTTAAAATAAGAGTGCATATAAATCAGGAATAAATCCAAGAAATACAATTGAAGCGATGAAATACATTACGTAATATAACATAACAAAATTTTAAAATGCCTTATTCTTATCAAATTAAATAACTAATTAATAAAAGAAACGCAAGTATATACATTTTATAATGTCAAGAATAGAATTCATTAATAAAAATACTAGGCTTACCCTATAGATAGTAAAATAATCCAAAAATAAAAATTGAAGCGGTCTATTCATACTACCGAGATAGATACTGGTAAAACGCGCATTAATATGCAATTTTGTACATCTTTACTTCTTCTTTTTAGATCAGGACAAAAAAATATATTTTAAAGCTTGAAGGATTTAACAAATACGAAAAACTGTAAATGAAATATTTTCTTTAATATTAAATTAGCCATTTTATCACTTACAACATGAACTATATTGTAGAGTATGGAAAGCGATAAATGGCCAATCGTACCCGAAAACAATTATATATCATTAAGAGATAATAAGAAGAGATCGAACATAGGAATATATTAAAAATGGATGCTATTATACACAATTTGTTACATAAAAATGATTTTGAATAAGAATAATTGAATTAAATTAATATATAATGTAATTTATATCTTTAGAATATAAGCATGATGAGTATTAAATGATTTAAAAAATAGTCCATACATATGAATTGCTAATATTAGACTACATTTTAATAGATGATAAATACAGTTATTTTGTTTGTTTGTTTATTTTTGTTGTTATTTGATTTTTTTCAGAATGGACAACTTAACAAAGTTTCGTAAATTTCAATAAGAAACTGCCTATTATCATGAAAAGACAAAACAGAAGACTGCAGAGACATATTTCTTATTATCAAACAACTTTCATAAAATTCAGTCTACGTAGATTGAAAGAGTTGTAATGTTTTGTTTATAAATATATGCAAACATAGGCCAAAATATTTTAAATAGATAAATATTTCAGTAAAAGCTTCGCATTCTTTGTATTACATGTAATTATGTCTGTTGATATTAAAAGATTTTAAATAATTATGTCATTCATTTTAGTAGCTCATATTAGACAAAATTAGTTACAATTACAATGAATTGATGAATTGAATTAACCTTTCAGTCAATCAACACAATTTTAACTATACTTATAAATAATTAAGAGCACACCACACCAAGTCATGGTTATGAACATGTGGGGAGGGTCAAGGGATTTTATATATTTATTCATTCAAGTCGTTTTGTTTTTATAACTATTGGAGTTATATTTTTTTCTAGAAAAGTACAAATTATTATTATTATTATTAGCTTGGTATTGCCTGTAATAGTGCAAAAAAAAACTACACACGTGAACTAGACCAAGGCCGGGATAGATGTTTTTTGTTTTTGAAGTTAAACTACTAAGACATCCTGCACAAGGCTCGGAACAGCCGTCGTAGTCAGCGTAACAATTAGTGAAATTTTATTTTTCAAATTCAAAACTACTAAGACATCCTGCACAAGGCTCGGGACATATGTCGTAGTCTGCGTAACAATTAGTTAAATTTTATTTTTCAAATTTAAAACTACTAAGACATTCTGTACAAGGCTCGGGTCAATTTTTGCTGTCCGCTAACGTACTACGTGTCTCGCAATTGAAAAAATAGAAAAATGAATACAATGAACAAAACATTGAAATCTCACTCATAATCTAAATGGCAATTGTTTGTCTTGATGTCTGTCAACTGGTCGTCTGTGTAAAGAATTAAACAAGGCGCTTTTCCATTGTCGCGTATTATCGATTTGAATCTTTGGCTGCAATCATTCTGTCTATTTGCTGTAAAGTTGGCAATATTTCCTCGTCTAAATATATGTCCCATTTCGTTTTTACGCTCCTTTTTTGTCATATACCTGTTTTCTGCTGGCAGTTCCGCTTAGTTCGTCATTTTTCAGGGTCAGCCTATTGTATACATTTAGTTTAAACATATTTTATTTCTATTCATATATCAGTATATTTACAAGAAAATACAGACAAGGATTCGGAAACAAGCTACAAAGCTTATATCAATCCGTCTCCTGAAAATAAATAAATAAATAAATAAATAAATAAATAAATAAATAAATAAATGAAGGAAGGAGGGAAGGAAGAATGAATGAATGAATGAATGAATGAATGAATAAATAAATAAATAAATAAATAGTTTCATCTAAGTTTCAACCACTATAAAACTAGCATCAAAGTTGTAGTATTTTTTCTTCTGTATGTCTCTCGAGTAGATCGGACATTTCTGTCATTACGGAGGCGGGTGTTCGCATGTATTCTGTTGCTTGCTTGGAATTACCGTGTGGTGCCATACCGGGAAAGTTTCGCAGTATTCAGTTTTATTAACAAACCAACTAAGTGCCTTTCTCAAGGCAACGAGAATAGCAAGATATCCATTTTCAGTGAAATGGACACCATGCTGGCATGAATACATTAACATGTTTGATAAAGTAAACAAAATAATACTGAGAGCTTTTCCTCTTGTAAATTTAATTTACCTAAATTTATTTATACGATATACATCGGTCGTACAATGACGCGGCTTAGAACGTTTGAGAACTGACATGAATATCAGTGCAACATTCCATTTGTGGCATATTGCAATGAAACGATCCAGTTCATTCTCAAACGTTTTAATGTCAAATAATTTACTGCTGCAGTCGTTGCCGCCTATGTGACATATTACCACATCAGGGAAATAATGTAGATTAAATATTTAAATGCTTGATCATTTACATTCGTTATTTTTGATGGTTTTTAAATGTTTCTCTTGAAAAAGTACAGAGGCATATGTTCAAATTAATGAAATTAAATCACAGAAAGTCGCTTTATACGATGAAAAGGCAGAGAATCTATTTTAATACATTTATTTTTTGTGACAGGTACATGAATGGTTGTATATGCGGACAAACATAACGAAGGAGATTTAAAAAATAATACTATATTCTAAAAATAAAATATAACGACGCTATCGATTGATTTGTCGGCACGTGCCAGAAGTGTGGCTACTAGGTGTTAATTGACAAGGCAAATAACAAGTGTAATCAACATTAACAATCAAATATCTACGATTTTTGATGCAGCTAGAGTTAATTCTCGAATAAACACAAAGAATAAGATGTTTAAGTTGTAATTATGCAAAACATTTGTATTAAAGAAAGTAATATAAGATAAGTTCGATTTTTTTCTGAATTTCCAATCGGTTCGGAAAGTTAACACACGTCTAACCACTGTGGAAAATATTATGAACGATATGAGCGACAACAAACAACCATAGGGCATTTCCCAAGGAAACGTAAGACGAAGACAATGACGTTTTTAAATAAAAAAAACTAGGGACCACAGATAAATTATTGTAAAACAATCACACTGTACAAATAAATATGAGGACAACATCATTAAAACTCGGACGTACATGCATTTATATACAGATTATCATGGTATCGGATAATCATGTAAAATGAGTATGTGATGTCATGTCCAACTTTTCTCCATTACAATTACATTTCAATGGTGAGATCTACCCCATCGCAGAACACTGGTATCAAAATATAAAAGCACTCTATACCGAATCCATGCCAGATTGCCGAATCCCATTTTGCCTACTCCAAACTTGCCGATTCCCAAATTGCTGAATACAACAAATTTTTCAAAAAATAGTTTTTATTTGAGGAATTACTTACAACTTATCAGAAAAAAAAGTTTTTAATTGACACGGAATCTACAGAGGAAATAGTCAATTTGTTTTATGTTTTAGTGTTTTTGTAAAAATTTAATAGTTGCTTGGTTATAAATCTAGGGCTTAAAATGTTAAATTAAAATAGGTCTATCTAAACGTTTATTTTATTATTTAAAGTCATGAACAAAGTCAAAAAATAACGTATATACGAAACAATACAAAGATCTGGAGTATGCGCCGCGTACATGTCAAAGAGATAACAACACCTATAATCTCGTTTCCTTGGCATTGAGTTGATATGTAGTCTTAAATAAAACTTTCAACGTAAACACACATTCGCTCTTGGAATCTACAAAATTACGATTATCTTACGAAGTTCTTGAAATTTATTTATTAACAAACTACTTCTCTGACAAAACATTTTTTCTAAAACCATTAATAACATATAACTTTTGATTGTCGGCAGTTTGGGAATCGGCAATTTGGGATGATACCACTCTATCACAAGCATGCAGTCCTTCCAGCTGAAATAATACATGCGAAGGATGCCAGGACGGCGAAAGCAATAGGCAAGATGATTCGGTCTCTGTTTGCATATATTCATAAACAAAAAATTACAACTCTTTCAATCTACATAGACTGAATTTTTATGACAGTTGTTTGATAATAAGAAATATGTCTCTGCAGTCTTCTGTTTTGTCTTTTCATTATAATAGGCAGTTTTTTATTGAAATTGATGAAACTTTGTTAAGTTGTCTATTCTGAAAAAATTAAATAATAAGCAAACAAACATTTACAGTATTAATCATCTATTAAAATGTAGTCTAATATTAGCAATTCATATGTATGGACTTGTTTAAAAATCATTTAATACTCATATTCTAAAGATATAAATTACATTATATATTAATTTTATTAATTTATTCTTATTCAAAATCATTTTTTATGTAACAAATTGTGTATTATAGCATCCATTTTAGCTCACCTGACCCCAAGGGTCAGGTGAGCTATTGCCATCACTTGGCGTCCGTCGTGGTCGTAATCGGCGTCGTCGTTAATTTTTCTCTAAAAATCTTCTCCAAAACCACTGAAGGGATTACTTTTCACACATCATCAGTAAAATGTCCTCTGCCAATTTTGCACAAATCATGGCCTCAGACCACCCAACATGGCCACCATGGCTAAAAATAGAACAGGGGGGGTCAAAATACAGTTTTTGGCTTATAGTTAAAAAGTATAACAGATACAGGAAAACCGAAGAGACATGCCTTCATCAGCATCGAAAGCTCTAAAAAAGACTCCATTGGGTCGTAGTTGTATGTTGACTCCTTGTAGGAGTTATTGCTCTTTAATTGTCGTAATTGATTATTTTTGCCATTTTTGCCTCAAAATCTTGAAAATTATTAGAACTAGAGAAAAAGTTATCATTGCTTAATTGTGCTGCTCTATGAGGGCTAAAAAAATGACTTTAGGGTCAAGATTGTCTGATTAACCGTTTAGGAATTATTCTCCTTGAACAATGAATTTTAACTAATTAAAGGACTGCTTTGAAACATTGCACACATCATCTTTAGAATGTCCTCTACGAAAGTTGTTTATATCATGACAGCTGACTACCTACATAGCTACGTTGGCTTCAAATAGAAAAATGGGGGGGGGGGGGGTCAAGAGAGTTTTTGGCTGATAGTTAAAAAAGAAAAGTATAACAGGTACAACCAATTTCAAGTGAATCTCCCTCCTAAACATCAAAAGCGCCTCCTTATAGGAGTTATTACCATTAAAAAGTTAAAATTAATGGCTTTTGCAGAAGTGTTAGGCAATTCCTTATAGGAAAGAAAAGCTGGATAAAAAGGGTTGTTTGGTTTCAGGTTCAGGTACAGTATTGCTAACCGACAGTACTTTAAGTACTTTTATTGCAATAAATTGAAGTGCTTTCACCTAGCTATTTGACCTAATATAGGACGTATCGTGCGGTTACAAAAATCGATTCTGTGGGATAAAGCGTAATTATTTTTTCACAAATAATGGATTATTATCATAATATATGGTAATATCTATCATTTCTGAGGGGTTTTCACCAAAGATATGGGTTTTATTTTATATTATTCCACGGGGTTTTTACACTATTCCGGAGGTTTTACCCTTTCGATGTACCGCCGATATTGCGTTTCTTTGAGTGAGTATATGTAGTAGGATTGCTATCGGATGCAGAATAAACTTTACAATAAATCATTAAACCTGTATTTCAGATATTATGCAAATATAGACAGAAATGTCAATAACAGAAATATTGCTTTGAGTGTGCTTGGCAGTCACGGGGGTGGGGGGGGATGGATAACTAAGGATAATTTTAGATACACGTCTGCGGACGAACATTTGAAAACCCACCCTATTCATATATTTTTGGACATTATAAAACAGGATCTAATCATATATTGAATGCTTAAATCAGACCTATTCATATATTTTATAACTGCACATCCCCATTGACAAAATAGTACATTCACTACCAAAATGATAAATTGATGTTTATGGAACACTTTGTTTGTAAAATCACATAGGCTTAACATGCTAAAGATGAGAATTGAGGCATGGATATATTTAGATAATTTATAACTACCCAATGATATATTTTAAATGAAAAAAGCTACCTATTCATATATTTTGGAGAGCTAAAAAAGTGAGATATTCGGGCCGCACATCCGTATTACCCAAGTTACCCCCCCCCCCCCCCGAGTTGGCAGTATCAGTAATTGACATTAGATTGATATTATCAATTGCACTCACAGTTATTAAGACAAAGCCTACTTAATTGGAAACAATTTCATTGTATTGTGTATGATTGCTTGAGTATGCAGTGTAAATTATGTAATAATTCATTACACCTCTTTTCGTAGATAGTATTAAGATATCGACAGAAATGTCAAAAAAGATTACAGTGTGTGTTGCAGTATTGGTAATTGCCATTATTTACAATAGCATGATTCCTTGGTGTAAAACGTCACTGTTTGAAAACTGGATTAATGAACACAGACATTACATATGTGATCATGAATTGTGGAGGATGCCAATTTGCAGACCATTCAGTGAATCGTCAAATATGTCAGTAGTGATTTTTGATTCTAATAGCAATAATAGCAGGATAGACATTCAGAACGCTATTAAACATTTAATAAATATCAATAATACTGATGGAAAACCTTACATCACTGAGAATTTTTACATTCTGTTCGGTGACCTATTTGGGCCATCTGAAAACGCTCAAAAACTATTGCAAAAGGATGGCTTCGTACAATATGAAATAAAAATAGACAATGAAATTAAGCTAATTGATAATTTAGACATTTGTGACATTTTAGAGATAAAAATGGGTAAAGAAAAATTTGAGAAACTAGAAAGGAATGATCAAATTTGTTCCTATATCAATAGCACTTTGAGATCTGGTACCTGTAAAAAAAATATTCTTTCAACAATACTAGGACTGAATATTAGCTCTATGGATGTATTATTATCTGTAGAAAGTTCCACAGTAACAAGGGCCCCCCAAAACGTCATAAAAGGTCATTTTAACTTATTTGGTTCTCCATGTTTGTCGGACAGAGATTTTAATTCTCTTATGTTATTTGTGGTTGCCACTAATTTTTCAACAGGAAATTATAGCAAACATTCCCTTCCTCAAACAAATCGCAATATATCAATTTCAACTTTATTGGGTGAAAAGTTCA
The DNA here is from genome assembly GCA_944474755.1 of Limnoperna fortunei. Taxonomy (NCBI): domain Eukaryota; kingdom Metazoa; phylum Mollusca; class Bivalvia; order Mytilida; family Modiolidae; genus Limnoperna; species Limnoperna fortunei. The sequence goes on from OX104120.1 coordinate 51,102,209, forward strand.
TATCGTTTGATGGCGAAGGTTATTTCGTGTATTGGCATATTAAAAATCTAACAATACTTATTATATATGTTTCAGTAATGTATATATTTGTAAACCTTACAACAAAACTAGTAGAACCCCAAGAAATGTACCGTTATAGAGATGATGGCATGCAGCAATCTTTTTATATATGGACGCCATCTTTAATATCAAATAAGAGGTCTAACATGGGTATTTTAAAGGCATACTTTTTACAAAGATCCCCTTTAAATTGTTATTATTTTGCAAACATTCTTTTGAGTACTTTCTGTCTGTCTTATTATTTCATGGCTGCATTTTTCAGTATTAATGATATACTATTAATTATATTTGCTTATGCCATAACAGTTTCAGGATCCTTTTTGTTTTGTAAAATATTTAAAAGGAATACGCAATGGTTTATGCAATTGCATGCAACAGAACAGTCAATATGGATATGTTCCTTGCCACTAGCTGTCTGTGGGTGTTTTTGGCTAAAGAGACTACCAAAAGTAATACCCTTTTGTTGTTTAATATTATATTTTGCAATACTGTCATATGCGGGAATTATTGATTATTACCTCAAATGCGTAATAATATATTTTTATGAAAACTTACGGTCTGTAAACATTGATAACGCTAAACAGATTTTAGTAAACTGGTTTCCTATTTTATTGGTTATTATTCTGTATATTAAAGATGTAATATCATATCATCAAGCTGTTTACCATGACTTTATTAAATACCTAATTACTTTCTGTCATGGCGAGAATTTTCAATTACCCCAACTTGATGAAGGCGAAGATTGTAAGAAACAGGCAGTCTTGCATTGCTCCTTAGATATGAACAGAAATGAAATGCTGAATGGTGAAAGTAATCAAATTTACAAAACCGCATCCGGAGCAATGATATTTTACAACGAAGACGGTGAAATATGTATAACTGCAAAGTTCTTTTTTGAAGTAATGGGCCTTCGGGGGTCACCTTTCCCCATAAAAAGGATTATATTTGAGGAAACCTTGTCCATATTACAAAGATCTTTGCCTGCGATGATTGTCCTTTGGATTCTCTTCTATGTTTTACACGTTCCTATTGAAAGTCTGAACAACAAAAGTGAAAATGTAAACCTCCTGATGACAATCACACAAACAGTCATTGTAAAATTATATTCAGACATATTTTTTAAATTATCTCCCCGAGAAAAAATCAACTATAATGAAATGTTAGGTCTTCAAAACGCATTAAAAGATTTTGTGAGGAAAAGTAAGGATGAATTTTTTGTAAGTATGCAAGGAAACAAGTTAGATATTCCTTTCAATTTTAGTATTATTTTGATTATATTTGTGATTACCATATTTGTATTTTTCTTTATATCATGGATTATATGGTTTGTTCAGTTGGATCTTGGGTCATATATACACTATGGAACATTCAGTTTTCTCATATTAGCTGTTTTTGCACCGTTGTTCTGTTTCTTCAGTATTTATTTGCAATCAACTTAAATACCACATTCCAAATAACTGAATAAAACTATACACTTTCTCTATAATTTTAGTTCGCGTTAGAAATAATGTTAATAAAAAAAACTCTTTTAGTGTATTAATTTAATTAACTTTCTTACTATTTTTAGCTCACCTTACTATTAATGCATTCTGATTGGCTGCATTAAAAAATCCCACAAACCGCTAAGCAGATTGATTTTGAAATATCGCAGAAATGTACCTTAGATGGTCCTCTACAAAGGTTCATTTTTTTGTGACGATCCAAAATTCAACTTGGCCACCACCTTGAAACACAGCTTTACATGTGAAGAAAACATAAGCCGAATTACACAAAAATAAGAGTTGGATAGTTATTTTATAATTTTGAGTTTTTCGAGCCGATTAGAAATTCAATATGGTACTCGGAGCGGCAGTGCATTCTGATTGGCTGAAATTTCAAAATTCGTTGTCTTACAAACCGTTCTTCATGAACATAAAAAAGCTTTTGTCATCACTTGGAATCCATCCTTTCTCGCCGTCCTTCATGAACATAAAAAAGCTTTTGTCATCACTTGGAATCCATCCTTTCTCGCCGTCCTTCATGAACATAAAAAAGCTTTTGTACTATATTCAATCAAGATTTCCTTTTTACACTGTACAAAAATCAATTAGCAATAGTAATATAATATCTGGTAAAAACTGTACGAGGTGTATAGCTTCCCTTGTATATAATTGTAACAATAAGTTCGCAAACAAGGTGTTTACCGAAACTATTTTTAGAACACGTAATAAAATCGGTCAGGTAAAACCAGTTAAACACACGCAGCATACTCATTTAGAATTAAACACATAACTAAGTACAAGTCTCCAAACAAAATTAGAAGTATAATTTCAATACTTACCAAAATTTTAGGAATAGTCCATTCAACGTTGAAACTAAGTTACACGTCCTTGAACGAATGTAAAGAATATATCATACAAATCTTATTTTTCGTAAGAATGAATCACAAATTTATAACAGTATATACTACGAAACACGTAATGATTTTTGTCATAATTATAAATGTACAAGCAAGAAATTCACAACTTCGCAAAATACAAAGATGCATGACAATTCAAGTTGTTTATATCGAGGTTAATAAATGGAACAAAAACACAATAAAAAAGAAACAACGGACTGAGTGTTTTTCTCTGGTTATAAATTCTGTCATATTGATACATTACAACTTTTCAATAATAAAAGTGTACTATTGTGTTATTCTGTGTATTGCCACTTTGTATATATGTTATGTGAAAATTCGAGAAAATAATGCGCTGTGTATATTACATTTTAGAATTACAAAAAAAAAGGCCTGCTGTACTTTTATAGACATGAATGTAGAATTCGCCGTACAAAATACTTATATGTAGCATGCTATTATTGTTGTTGTTGTTATTATTATTATGTTACAGTAATTTTTATTTATTATGAATAGTAAAAATGTAATTAACATGTGCACTCTAAATGTAAAGGGGATGCACAACAGAGAAAAAATATCAAGAGTAATTGAATTTATTAAAAGGAATAAATGTTCAATAGCTTTTTTACAGGAAACTCATTTAGATCATAATCTACAAAAAGAAATTATAAATAATTCTGAATTCGATATATTCTGCAGTCACGGAACAACAGCAAGTAGAGGCGTGGCCATTCTGTTGAATAAAAAAAATAATTTTGAAATTTTAGATACATTTGCAGACACGGAAGGTAGACTTTTACTTTCAAATATAAAAATTAACGATTTACTTTTTTCACTATTATGTTTGTATGCACCAAACGATAAATCATCACGTAATTCTTTTTTTTAAAAAAACAAACAAATTTGTTAAAGAAAACGGAATCGGAATTCCTATTTTAGGGGGAGACTTTAATGAATCTATAAAACCTATCGATAGGAAAAGATTATTGCATAAACCGTTTATAGAACCTGTTGATAGTTTAAAAAAATTAATTAAATCAAACAAATTAGTTGATGTTTGGAGGGAAATGAACCAAGGGGTACAACAGTTCACGTGGAGTAGAAAAGACAGATTACAAGCCAGTCGAATTAATTATATCTTAATTAGTAAAGATTTTCAATCATTTATTCACTCATGCAAAATTAAACCAGCCCTTATTCAAACCACTGATCATCAAGGTGTATTTCTAACCTTTCAACCTGGAGTATCAGAAAGGGGTAGTGGGTTTTGGAAAGTCAACAACTCAATTTTGAAAGAAGAAAAGTATCAACATTTAATAAACAAATTATTAGATAAGTACATATGTTTAAAAAATAAAGATTGTAACTTAGATATTCAGTTATTATGGGATATGCTAAAAATAGAAATCAGGGAAAAAACAATAGAATATTGTAAAGTTAAATCAAGAGAAAATAGTGAACTAAAGCTTAAACTAGAACAACATCTAGAAGAAAGAGAGAAACTTAGAGATTCACTTTTGGAGGAAAATGTAATTCTTAACAAAGAAATTAAACAAATCGAAACAAAATTACAGCATATATTTAATGTTGCAGCAAAAGGGGCACAAATTAGATCTAGAGAAAAATGGATAGAGTTAGGGGAAAAACAAAAACAGATAAAAAAATCAATAACTAAATTAAGAAACGATAAGGATGAAATATTTACTGAACAGTCAAAAATATTAGAAATGATTATTAATTATTATAAATCATTATATACAAGCAAGAACCCCGATAAAAATTTAATAGAAACCTATATATCAGAAACTACTTTAGAGCATGACATTAACAAAGAGGACATGAAGAAGTGTGATTGTAAACTAACAATAAATGAATGCGATTTAGCAATAAAAAAGATGAAATTAAACAAATCTCCTGGGTTAGACGGATTAACGGTAGAATTTTACCAAACATTTTGGGATAAAATTAAAACTTTCTTAGTTGAAGTCTTAAATAAAGGTTACGGCAAAAAGTTACTTTCATTTTCACAGCGCTCTAGTGTTCTGTCCTTAATTTTTAAAAAGGATGACCCTCTTTCGTTAGATAATTATCGCCCAATTTCACTTTTAAATGTAGATTTAAAAATTTTATCATATGTTCTATCGCAACGTTTAAAAAAAGTTCTTCCAGATATTATAAATGAAGACCAAACTGGTTACATCAAAAACAGATTTATAGGTTTTAATCTTAGACAAATTCAGGACGTTATAGACTACGCAGAAGAATATAATATCGAGGGAGCCATAATTTTTGTAGATTTCACTAAAGCGTTCGATTCAATAGAATGGGACTTTATGTTTAGTACACTAAAACATTTCGAATTCAACAAATCATTTATTAGATGGGTACAGACACTATATAATAATATTCAAACATGTGTTCTGAATAATGGGTGGGTATCAGAATTTTTTGAGAACACTAGAGGCATTCGTCAAGGTTGTCCTTTATCTGCTCTATTATTTATTTTAGCCGTCGAAATTATGGCATTAAGACTAAGAAGCAATAAGCTTATCAAAGGGATACAAAATAAGTTAGACAAAAAAACTCATTAGTATTAAAATATCACAATTAGCAGATGATACTACATTATATTTATGTTCAAAACTAGAAATATTAGCCGCGCTTAACGAAATTGAAATATTTGGTTCTTTATCTGGTCTAAAGCTTAATAGAAGCAAAACAGTGGGAATTTGGATAGGGAGGCTTAAACATTGCAAGGACAAGGTAGAAGGGATAAATTGGGAAGAAAGTGCTATAAAAACTTTAGGTATGTACTTTGGACATAATAAACTCGAATGTGATAAACTAAATTGGGAAAGGAAAATTCAGCAAATACAAATTATGCTTCATACTTGGGAAAAAAGAAATCTGTCAATGATTGGGAAAATATTGATAATAAAGTCATTAATTTTACCAAAACTTACATTTCTACCAAGTTCCAGTTCGGTCCCACATAAATATAAAAAAGAAATTGAATCGTGTTGTTTTAAATTTATTTGGAAAGGAAAACAAGATAAAGTCAAAAGAAGCACTATTACAAACAAGTACGAAAAGGGGGGGGGGGGGTTAAATATGATAGACTTCGATAGTTATTTTCAATCACTTAAAGCATCATGGGTAAAAAGACTTATAAACGGAAAGTTCGCAAATTGGAAAATTATTCCAGCAAAATATTTCCGGAAATTCGGAAAAGATTGGCTAGTTTTTAACATGAACATAGACACCATTAAAAACCTTCCAAATCATGATAAAATTCCCGATTTTTACAGAGATGTAATTGCGTGTTGGATTAAAACAGGGGGAGGACAAGTAGGAACACCAAAATCTTTTAAAGATATAAGAAAACAAATCATTTGGGGAAATAAATTTATTAAAAATGGCCAAAAAACTATTATTTTTCATAACTGGATAAACAGTGGGCTAATATTCATAAATGATATTATAGATAAAGACGGCAAGGTGTCGAGTACTTTCATTTTTCAAAAATTAAATATAAAGACAAATTGGATTTCTGAATTCTCTACTTTAAAGAAAGCAATTCCAAAACATTGGAGATCGTTGTTAACTGACAACAATTCTATTTATACAACTGTCAACTTTTTTAAAAATAAAATGATATGGAATTCTCAATGTGTCGACCCAAATTACCTGAATAATAAATCATTTTATTTATCATTAATCGATTTTAAATATACTGAACCCGTCGGTGTCAAAAAATGGGTTAAACATTTACAGTTTGAAAAAAAACCAAATATGTCAGACGTTTATAAATTTATTTTCTATTTTTTACAGGAAAATAAATTTAAAGTTTTTCGATGGAAATTACTGCAATTTATTCTTCCAACAAAAACATTGCTTAAGGTTTGGAAAATTACTGAATCAAGTTTATGTAACTATTGTCAAATGGAAGAAGATTATGAACATTTTTTTATAACATGTAAATATTTATCACCATTGTGGAACCAAGTTAAACATTTTTTTAAACAAAACAAATTCGAAATAAACATAACTCTGAATTATTTAGTGTTTGGATACAAACTGTTTGATGAGACATATTATGACTTCAACTATGTTCTATCAATCTTAGCTTTTTCTATATATAAAGCTTATTATATGTCAGAACAAAAAACAAAAATAATAGACGTGTATGATTTATTCGTCTGTGAGTTGCAATCAAGTTTAAATAATTACATGAAAAAATATACTAGCAATTTGATTAATAATATTAGAAAGCATATTAATTGTTAGAGATATCATGTGATCTGTAAAACTGTAGTTATTATGTAATGCATGTAAACAGTGAAAATTTATTATTTCCATTATTTCTCTAGATATTTATCATATAATTTTCACAGAACGGCATCAGTGGAACTTGGACGCTGATGCTTAAATTGTAACAAGTGTATATGAAATAAAGGATAAGTTGTTCAAAAAAAAAAAGCTTTTGTCATCACTTGGAATCCATCCTTTCTCGCCGTCCTTCATGAACATAAAAAAGGTTTTGTCATCACTTGGAATCCATCCTTTCTCGCCGTCCTTCATGAACATAAAAAAGGTTTTGTCATCACTTGGAATCCATCCTTTCTCGCCGTCCTTCATGAACATAAAAAAGCTTTTGTCATCACTTGGAATCCATCCTTTCTCGCCGTCGTTCATGAACATAAAAAAGGTTTTGTCATCACTTGGAATCCATCCTTTCTCGCCGTCCTTCATGAACATAAAAAAGGTTTTGTCATCACTTGGAATCCATCCTTTCTCGCCGTCATTCATGAACATAAAAAAGGTTTTGTCATCACTTGGAATCCATCCTTTCTCGCCGTCCTTCATGAACATAAAAAAGGTTTTGTCATCACTTGGAATCCATCCTTTCTCGCCGTCCTTCATGAACATAAAAAAGGTTTTGTCATCACTTGGAATCCATCCTTTCTCGCCGTCCTTCATGAACATAAAAAAGGTTTTGTCATCACTTGGAATCCATCCTTTCTCGCCGTACTTCATGAACATAAAAAAGGTTTTGTCATCACTTGGAATCCATCCTTTCTCGCCGTCCTTCATGAACATAAAAAAGCTTTTGTATATTATGTACCTTTAATACGTGGCTGCTTTTTTACTTTTGTCACTTTTTTCATATGAGATAGAACACAGTTAATATATATGTCGTAGTTATTTCTGATTATATATTGCTTTGCTTTGTTGTAAAGTAGTTTATGATCCTATGTTTGATTATAAAATTGTTAATTAAATAGAACTGAATAAATTGTTGGATGCAGTTCTGTGTGATCACCAGCGATGTTATTGATATGTTTGTCCATTTTTAAACTCCTGTGGTTTATCTCTTTCAAAGACACAAATTGTGTTTTGCCTACTGACTCCGATTTCGTTAAAGGTGTCTGATCCCCAGTTTCTTCATAAAGTTCTTCAAGTTGTTCAAGTTCTGTTTGGTGTTTTTTTTCCATTCGGTATTGCTGTACTTATTTATTGTATCAATCTTGTTTATGAAGATGACATTTTATTTGCCTTTTTCTTGTGTAAACTTATTATTTGACAATTATATGCTTTCACTTAACATTTATGTTTTTATGCAGATGGGTGTCACGGTTTTTTGTTTGGACATTTTGTTTCCATTTCGGAGTCAAAATATGTAAAAAAAATCTCCATCCATAAAAATGTTTGAAAAAGTGTATATAATGTATGCATGCATATATGATTAAATTTTTTGATGCTGTTTACTTCATTTAAATACTTTAAATAAAGATGTCGATTTTATTGCTTATTACAATTTTATTTTAATATTTCATGAACCAATCAAGCAGCCAGGCTTTACTGGTCTTGCAACAGTTTGTAAATTAGGCTGTCATTTACCTTATACTGCCAAGATCTGACCTAAACTAAATGAAATGAATATGATTTCTTGGTTATCAGTAAAAATCATAGATGCGCCAAAGAAATAGTTGAAGATTAATCATGTTTTGAAAACTAAACTTGTAAACAGGAACTCTTTTGAAATATCATCTGGATTATTGTGCATAACAGACTAAAACGTAATGAAAACGTAAGAAAAATATTGTATTTCCGGTACAATTTGCACTTGTCCCATCATTCCCAAGATCTATATGTGGTATTCAAAAAATATGTTTCTTTTCATTCAAAATTAAATGTGAACAATTAATGCTTGATTTTTTAATCGTAAATCCTACTAATTATACACATATCCTTTTTAACATTTTAAATCATCTGACCCAAATGCCATCGTATTTCGTACGATGCCTTCATAGCAGTTTTTGCAAACTTTCATTATTGAACTATTTAATAAGAAGTTGAAAATTGCCTCCACCGTAGAACATAGTTTAAAAAAATTTTCTATTGTAAAATTACCAACTTAAAAAATAAGTGAAGCTTATCATTTAAATAAATGTTTTTGGATTGCCCTGTCTAATGTTGTTGTAAATTTATAGTTAGTGCATTAGAAATATTACGCATGTTAGGTCGCATTTGACGCTTTTATGACAGAACGTACTTCGTCATCAATGACTCTTAATTAGATAAAAAATATAATGGAGATGAATGTCAAATGTTAGATTTTTAATTGAAAACGAATATAAAGTTTGGGTCTTGTTGGGTTGGTTTCCATCATATTCTTCTCTATAAGGAAGTAGAAGTAGAGTAAACATTAGACACTCCATTTTGAAATGCCATTCTTTCAGAAAAACGAATTGAGATTCATAAAGAGCTTGTTGAATATTTTAATTACTGTGTGAAAGTTTTGGCATATTATTTGAGCGATTTAAGAAGAATTATGGTACACAACAGTGCAACATTGACAACCCAGAGGAGAGACTGCGGATGGAATCTCTTAAACATATATTTGTCAAAATAGTGAATAAACCTTCATTTGTAAATGGTTTAATGGTGGAAGTCTTATAATAATGAGAAATAAACGGAACATTCATCGCAAAGAGGCTATTGGTAATTTGCGGAACGGAACGGAACAAGCATGGAGGTACCAATTAGGGTATTCAAAAATAACGTTTATATATGAACCATTACGTGTTTAAAAGATTCACAAGTGTTATTTCTTTATATTTAAGCCATTGCTAACCTGTTCACTATAGACGTTTTTTGGTATTGTACCTTTCAACAGGTGCAGCACGTTGCAAGTTATTTTAAGCTAGAAAATATCAAATAATTGAAAAAACAGGACATTTTAACGAAAAAAGTAAATAAACTGACAGCATAATAAATATCGAAACCCATAGGACAGTATTAAATTCACTAAATTTCCGTCAATATCAATCTTATTAAAATTATATCTTTCGCTTGCTCCCCCTATTTGTTATGTCGCTGCGCTGTCAACGGCGACAATAACAAAAAGTGAGGAGCAAGTGAAATATTTAAAAATGTAAATAATATATGGACTCAAAAGGCCTTATATAATTGTCACAAAATATGTTGTTCCGTTCCGTTAATTACCGTTACCTCTATTGCTAACGTTAATTAACGGAAGGGAACGGAACAATTATATTTGTTCAACATTTCATACTGTATTTATAGAGATGAAGGTTCTTTTCATTAAGCAGATGTTTATTTTCAGGCTTGTGGTATTCAATTAAATTAATGTATTCTCCCCATTTTTTGCAACAGTGTGCTCTGGTAAATAGCATACGGATTCTCAACAGCTCTCTATGCAAGAACTAAACATTAATACTTTAATAACTTTTAAAACAAAAATATGTTGTTCTGATCCGATTTGATAATAACCGTTACTTATATTGGTATTTGTATATAACGTAACGGAATGAAACTTTTTAAAAATTACAAATCGTGATATAACATACATACTACACAGCGATTTTTTAAATATTTTGTGACGCGGTACCATATTTTTGGTATTACCTTTGAACATAGGTACAAAGTAAAATTGAGGATAAATAATAGGTTCCTTGCATGTTAACGCCAGAAAATATCAGATATTTCAAAAACGGGTTGTTTTAAAGAAAAAGTTAAGTAAACTGATAGGTCAATAAAAATCAAAAACCATAGGACGGTATTAAGTTCACTTAGGTTCCGTCAATATTGATCTTATTAAACTTATATCTTTCACTTGCCCCCCCCCCCCCCCGCCTTTTTGTAATGCTCGCTGTGCTGTCAGCGGCGACAATAACAAAAACCGAGGAGCAAGTGAAATATGTAAAAATGTAAATAACATACGGACTCAAAAGGCCTTTCATAATTGTCACAAAATATCAAAATATGCTGTTCCGTTCCGTTCCGTTAATTACCATTACCTATATAGCTAACGGTAATTAAGGTAGCACAGTAGTAAATGTTTTGGCTATAGTCGAAAACACTAACATTTCTGCAATTTGCACACCTTTCTAACATTGATCAGCATTTACCTGGACTATGAAATTAATAAACTTTCATTTACCATTAAAAATATATGTCATATATATCCGTGACCAATTCCTTTTTTCGCTAGTTAGAACATTTTGAGACGCTCCCACTTTTACATGCAATTTCTAATGCAGTGAATGTAAAAATACTACATTGTTTAAAAAATTACCAAAATTTTATCTTGTAAGATCTGAGAAAAATTTTACCACTTTTTAAAACTTAATTTATGCAGGAGCTTACAGCTAGAAACACATGTAACCACTATTTACCAAATCAGAACACAACGAAGTATTCAGTATCCTTACCCACCCACCCCGTCGACCTTGTTAATTATGTAACCTCGGTATTTTGTTTAATATTATTTTATGTTATGTAGTACGTAACCTTTGTTACATTAAAAACTTATTATTATTTACTTTTGTTATTCTAAGATTACAGCAAGCAATTTACACCAAAATTTCAAAGAGACACCAATCGCAAGTATTTAAAAATGTATTTGTCAAAAGTACTATTTCATACGCATTTGATGGCGTTGATTTAGATATCTAAAAACGTCGTTAAAGAAAATATTTAACTTAACAGAAACGTTTGCATTGTTTGTCGGAGGCTTCTAAGACGAATAATGATTGCGATTTCAAACAATTCTTACTTTATGAGACACGAGAGAGTTTAATCAAGAACAATTTCATTTGGACATTATTAACATTTACTTTTATGAAGTGTGAACGTTGTGAAGTAATAATATATTCCTAATTAGCTTTACCAGAGACATATAATTAATGTAATTATATGTTTCTAGCTTTACATCTAAAATAATGGCATTGTTGACGATAAAACAAAAGCGGGTTTATTCCCAATGTACCACTTATTAACATTCTGAATTGTAAAATTTAAACGAGAAACTATCTACAAATGTGCCCACGGTCGTTAAGGGGAAGCAAAGCAGGAACGCGATGGATGTCGTTTCTCCAACATACTTTTTAGCTCACCTGACGAAGGGTCATGTGAGATATTGCCATCACTTGGCGTCCGTCGTCGTCGTCCGTCGTCGTCGTCGTCGTTCGTCGTTAACTTTTCTTCAAAAATCTTCTCCTCCAAAACCACTGAAGGGATTGCTTTGAAACTTTGCACACATCATAAGTAAAATGTCCTCTACCAAGTTTGCACAAATCTTGGCCTCAGACCAACCAACATGGCCGCCATTGCTAAAAATAAAACAGGGGGGTCAAAATACAGTTTTTTGCTTATAGTTCAAAAAGTATAACAGATACAGGAAAACCGAACAGACATTCCTTCTTCAACATCTAAAGCTCTACAAAACACTCCATTGGATCAAAGTTGTATGGTGACTCCTTGTAGGAGTTATTGCCCTTTAATTGTCAAAATTGATGATTTTTGCCATTTTTGCCTCAAAATCTTGAAAATTATTAGAACTAGAAAAAATTTTAGCGCTGCTTAATTTTTCTGCTCTATGAGGGCTACAAAAATGACTTAGGGTCAAGATTGTCTGATTAACCGTTTAAGAGTTATTCCCCTTGAACTGTTTTTTTTTTTAATCGGTTTTAATTGATTTTTAAAAATCTTCTCCTCTGAAACAACTGAAAGTACTGCTTTGAAACTTTGTACACATCATCCGTCAAATGTCCTCAACCAAGTTTGCACCAACCATGGCTGCAGATTAACCAACATGGCCACCATGGCTAAAAATAGGACGGAAGGGGGGGGGGGGGTAAAATACAGTTTTTGGCTTATATTTCAAAAAATGTAACAGATACAGGAAAACCGAAGAGACATGCCTTCATCTGCATCAAAAGCTCTACGAAACACTCCATTGGGTTGAAGTTGTATGATGACTCCTTCTAGGGGTTATTGCCCTTTAATTGTCGAAATTAATTATTTTTGACATTTTTGCCTCAAAATCTTAAAAATTATTAGAACTAGAGAAAAAGTTAGCATTGCTTAATTGTTTTGCTCTATGAGGGCTACAAAAATGACTTAGGGTCAAGATTGTCTGATGAACCGTTTAGGAATTATTCTCCTTGAACATTTTTTTCTCCTCTTTAACCAATGAAAGGACTGCTTTGAAACATTGCACACATCATCTTTAGGACGTCCTCTACAAAAATTGTGCAAATCATGGCACCTGACTACCTACATAGCATCAAAAGCTCCTCCTTATAGGAGTTATTTCCCTTAAAAGGTCAAAATTAATGATTTTTGCAGAAGTGTTGGGCAATATCTTATAGCAAAGAAAAGCTGGATAAAAAAGGGTTGTTTGGTTTCAGATTCAGGTGAGCGATACAGGCTCCTGGGAGCCTCTAGTTTACCTGAAATGTCAAATGTTGGAGAAACGTGAACACACCATATAAGTATTTCCACTGTAAACTCCCGTGTAGACTTCTTTTCTTTAATATAAACACTAATACTTTACTGTAACATTTCCAGTTAAACTTTCATATTTCAGGTTTTAGCAATATATTGTTCTTTATTAGTTTTATTTTGGGGCTTCGGAACATGTGGTTAAACATGATCAATGTTAAACGGAAATATATATATTTTTTAATGATACAGGTACATATTTTAAAAGCATCGTAAATATTTTTATAACGCCCATGCGGACTTGATTTTCAAATAGACAGGAGATTGATATGGTTGGATTTTTCTCTTTCTGTGATAAGAAATTCGTTATAAATAATCTTTTGCAGCTATTTATAGGATTACCGTTCCATGGAGTATAAAGCTTTATCACATTAAATAATTTATCACACCCCTATTTGTTACAACACTGAAACTTTATGATGTTTAAGTGTTTCCATTAATAGTGTCAGAAACACTGCCGAAAACTCCAAGCAATTTTATTAGTCCCCTACCGGCTTCGCCTAAGGGGAATATAGGTTTGCACTCCGTCCGTCCGTCCGTCAGTCCGTATCACATGTTTTCGGGACTTTTTTTTCTAAACGCTTGCAGATATTTAGCTAATATTTGGTATGTGAGTCAACCATGATGAGTTACAGATCGTTCGAATATCGTTATGGTCCAATGATTTTGGCGAAGTTATGGCCCTTGGACTTTTTTCTTATAACGAACACCAGACGCATACAATTAACAGTTTACAGATCCGTCGTTCTAATAAAATTAGTAGGCCGGACCATACTATTAACAGTTTAAGGGTCCACCTTTTTTTAAATTAATTTAATGGCACCAGACGTATATATTTTACATTTTAAATAGAACGTACGTTATCCATATTTGATTGTACGTTATTTTGTATCTTCATTGTTAAATTTCAAAAGATCGGATACGTAAGTTGGGTGGACTCATTCTTAAACGGATAGACCTTAAAATATAGAGACCCGGATGCAAAATGTTAATTTTACGTAAATTGGGGGGGCCTATAATTATACTACATTGAACGTGGGTTCTGACGATGCCTTTAAATAGGGGGTTTGCAAGATCTTTTCTGTTAACGTGTTTTTGGGAATTTTGGTTAGTCTGTTAACTGTTTTCCAATCATTAGGTGCTTTTTTCATAAAAATTGACATTGTTGTTACCTGTTTTAATGAAAATAAAAACCATTTGCTGTTAATGGTTAGAATACTGTTAATTGTTTTACAGATTTTTTCTCTGCTATCTGTAAATCACCACTTTTTAAATGTACTATGGATGAGATTGTGCTGTTGTCTGGTTTTTTTTTTCTTAATTTTTTTAACTCAATATTTTCTGTATTCTCATGTAATTTTGCTGCTTTCTGTTATTATCATGTTAAATTTACTATTATCAGTTTTGGGAAAAAAATTGTTAACCTGTTAATGGACCCCCTCCAGTTCCCCCCTTTAAAAGTGTCTGGACTGATTTCTTGCCATATATAGTTATATATGGGTACTAGTTATGTTTTCTGCCGGAGAGTGAGAAAGAAAGAACTCAATTTATTTCACATCTGACTTACAAAAATGTATTTCTCTTGAGAAATCACGGTATTTCATCACTATCAATTTAATAACTATTATGAATAAACTTTGTATAAAATCATAATTATTTTTAAGAAGATAAGAAATGGTATAAAACGGATGATATCAAAATGAAAAACTACAATTCAGGAGTATAAAATATTGACGATTCGAAATATCAAACTCTTGCGAACGAGATTCGAACGAGGCGTAAACGGTGGGGACGGAGGGGGGGGGGGGGGGGGTAAAGAGATACTTCTGTGATATAATTATTCATTAGGTATGACTTGTTTATTACTTAGTTGTTTATTTATAACCTGAAATAAATAAACTGCATGAACTTTGAGGAAAGGTAAAAATGAAGGAATAATAAAAGACCGACATAATAAGCCGAGAATTATGATATTTATACGAAAATTAGATTTTCGAAACGGGTATGTTTTGAATAAAAATGTCTTAAACAGTTTACAAATGCAGTAAAATAGGTAAAGAAAAATAATTCTCTTTATCAAAAAAAGGAAGTCACCAAAGATATTCTCCTTTAAGATTTCAACATTTTGACATTCATAAAATGAGATCAGACATGCTAGAATCGTATATGAAGTTCTTAAAAATAACATATACATATAATTGCAAATCTTTTGAAACAATTGTAATTACTGTCAAAATAATTCAATGGAAATTATAATTTGTCGGTAAATGTTTCTTTGATTTTCAGACGATGCTACACGGAAACTGCCAATCTCATCTCTCTCCCCACCCTCCAACCCCGGGCCCAGAAACCACGTGACTACGAGATTTCGAAAAGGTCAATACCTTTTCGTTTGTAAAATATCGTAGATTACACAAACTTTTTTTCTGACTGCTTTGGTGGAAAAAACACAGTGTAGTATGTATGTTATATCACGATTTGTTATTTTTAAAAAGTTTCATTCCGTTACGTTATACACAAATACCAATATAAGTAACGGTTATTATCAAATCGGATCAGAACAACATATTATTTTCTAAAAGTTATTAAAGTATTAATGTTTAGTTCTTGCATAGAGATCTGTTGAGAATCCGTATGTTATTTACCAGAGCACACTGTGCAAAAAATGGGGAGAATACATTAATTTAGTTGAATACCACAAGCCTTAAAATAAACATCTGCTAAAATGAAAAGAACCTTCATCTCTATAAATACAGTATGAATCATTGTTCCGTTCCGTTAATTACCGTTAGCTATATAGGTAACGGTAATTAACGGAACGGAACGGAACAGCATATTTTGTGACAATTATATAAGGCCTTTTGACTCCACATATTATTTACATTTTTAAATATTTCACTTGCTCCTCACTTTTTGTTATTGTCACCGTTGACAGCGCAGCGACATAACAAAAAGGGGGAGCAAGTGAAAGATATAATTTTAATAAGATTGATATTGACGGAAATTTAGTGAATTTAATACTGTCCTATGGGTTTCGATATTTATTATGCTGTCAGTTTTACTTTTTTCGTTAAAATGTCCTGTTCTTTTTTCAATTATCTGATATTTTCTAGCGTAAAATAACTTGCAACGTGCTGCACCTGTTGAAAGGTACAATACCAAAAAACGTCTATAGTGAACAGGTTAGCAATAGCTTAAATATAAAGAAATAACACTTGTGAATCTTTTAAACACGTAATGGTTAATATATAAACGTGATTTTTGAATACCCTAATTGGTACCTTCATGCTTGTTTCGTTCCGTTCCGCAAATTACCAATAGCCTCGCAAAGATAAATGAAGATAAACTCAAAAAGTGCCCACACGTTATAGGCTGATGGAAAATACAAAATCCCGCTAAGAAGCAGTGTAGCTGGCCCAGATTCATCTCAAAATTTTACAGTCTACCTTTTATCTACCTGGATACTTGGTTTGTGTCTGTGTTCCAGATTATGCTATATTGATCTGAATTTATATTAACAAACAATAACTACAAATGAAAGTACATTTAGCTAAAATACTTTGCTACAAACCACAAAAGTAGCTTCTCAAATTTAGCCAGTTGAAACGACACTTTCAGCACTTTTAAACAGCTGTTTTAATTATTGCGTTCAGTTTTTACAAAAAGGAAGTCGGAGTTCCAGGCGAGATGCTCAAACCTTCGGCCTAAAAAACCCGCAGTCCTTATCAACTGAAGTTAAAAAACTAATCCAATACTTATATATGCATTATGGGACGACGTTTGTTTTAAAAACAAATTCTTCACTTGCAGGATTTAAAATTATATTTTTTTGTTATGACTACTCCATTTTTTTACAAATGTAAAACTAATCGCGAGGTAACAATATAAACTCCATTTGCCTATGATAATATTTGTACTAATTCCAAAGGCACTGTAGAAAAAAATTATAAAATTAGTGCTGATTGTGTTGGGATGCCAACACAGAATGTCTCCCAAACGAACCCCATTGCCACTATAATGTTCAGCATGTGAAAAACTCCCAAAATACACAGTTTTACCAAGACAATGCAATGTCTTATATAATGACACGTTTTCATGGAAAAAGCAGCAATTTTGCAAAACTTCAGGGAACCCTTAACATGTCCCTAAAGTTTCATATTGGTTGCACATTGCATCTAAGAGAAAATGAGCGAACAAGATTGAGTGGAAAGAAAAAAAAATAACTAGTGCTGATTGTGTTGGGATGCCAACACATAATGTCTCCCAAACGAACCCCCATTGTCACTACTGTGCATGTTGAAAACCCCCAAATAGACATGATATTCTTAGTTTGTGCATTAAAATATACCTACATATGAAATTTCGTTGCAATCGAACTAAGTTGACATTTTTGGTAGAGTGTGGTGAAACGGCTGCCATCACAAAATGGTGTCTTTCCCATCCAATTTCTTTTTGCAAAAATGCACAGGATAGTAAACTGTAACAGTAGATCAATTTTCATTGAAATTGCTCTGGCCATTACTGAAATCTGACAACAGCCGCCATTTTTGAAAACTTTAAAACGGCCGTCATTTTGAAAACTGAAGTCGGACAAGATGTTTAAATTTTGCATTTTAGGGATGTGGTTTTTGGATATCTGCCATTTAAATATGTTATTTGTGTCCAATTTTATTTTGGCAAAAATGCTCAAGATAGTTAGCTGTATCAGTATACCAATTTTCATTGAAATAGCTCTGGCCATTACTGAGATCTGACAACGGTCGCTATTTTTTAAAATGGCGGCAATTTTGAAAATTTCAAAAGGGGATTGCACAACTTCAGGTCATCCTTAACATGTTCCCAAAGTTTCATCTTGATTGGACATTGCATCTCAGAGAAAATGTGCGGACAAGATTGAACGGAAAGAATAAAGAAAGAAAGAAAGAAAGAAAGAAAAAGAAAGAAGGAAAGAAAGAAAGAAAGAAAGAAGAATAATAATAATAAAAAACCGGACAAAAACAATATGTCTCCCAAAACTTCGTTTGGGAGACATAATTAACCGGAGAAAATAGTTTGTGTCCCAAAACTTCGTTTGGGAGACATAATTATCAACAATAATTTTTAATTATGAGTTCATTTTTTATCGTAAGAACAACACTTGATTCCTGGGATTTTATTTTTATACCTTAGGTTTTGCCATAGTTTTTTAATCATTTAATTTTTTTTTGTGTCATCAGCGTTGGCTAATTAACCTTTCTCTGAACTTATTTTTAAAATGCTATAACTTTTGTTATCTTCAGATTCTTAACAATACGAATGATCGTCATAAAAAAACAAAAAAAAAATCTAAAAGAACAAAACAAACATTTTTTGTCGCAATTTATTGAGATTTAGTTTGTTGCATTATAGATGCATGCCTTTATACCAACACGTGATGGTTTTGTTATTAGTAATTAAATGTCACATGTGTTATGTATCCTCTCAAACAGTGATTGACATATAAATAATATTATAAAACGATAATTTTGATTAAAAAAAGAAAGAGCCTTCTATCAAAGTTACAAATACTGCTGTAAAAAGTTGCAGTAACTAATTATTATTTTAAAACATGGATAAGAAACAATGTTAATAAATTGATAATTCGTTTGTTTCTTAATTCCTATAATTATAAAAACAAGCACATGGCTAATTATCTTTTTGATGTATTTGTAAACATGATATAATCATGTTCTGTTTTGTAATTAGATAAATTTTTTGTTCTAAAGTAATACACATGGTAGCGAGATGTTGTTGTTATGATATCGCCTTTACCAACAAGAAGAACCTACAAATAACAAACAAGATTTTCCTTTTTATTGGATTGTATGCTGTAAACGAGAGATTGCATTGGAAGGATATAACAAACTGTATTTCAATGCTATTTTACATGGAATTGTTCCCATTTTTCTCTGTTTGTGTTTCTGTCGTTGTACTGGTTACGGGTCAACTGTACTGTGTTTAACATGGTTAATCAAGTCATTTGACTATTGAATAACTCTAGTGGCTGACTGTTGTCTGTAATAAAAGTTGCAAAATATCGTGCAAAATATTCTCTTTCCACCGTCCGACTTACAGATTCACTTTTTGCATGTCACAAAGTTTTTTTTTTAAATTGATGTCCAGTTCATTTCAATTGTTTAGATTTTTTTTATAGTTTTGGATTTGAGCGCAACTGATGAGCCTTGATTATACAAAACGATGGCGTAGTAACTTATATAAACTTGGTATCTTTGATGACATGTTTTATAAATAATTCGATTCCGTACAAAAAGCAGTCTCAACTAAAAGAAATAAAATCTAATAAAGGCACTTGTTGCATTACCATAATAATATGGAACAATTTTAATTTATTTCTCATTCAAACAAAATGTTAAATTATTTGCATTTATCAATAGCTGATGTTTAAGGTATAAAATCTAAAACTTTAAATGCAAATTTCTTATTTTTTTGTAAACTTTTCTCTATGGTTTTCTGTTTTCAGAAAACTAAATTATTCAACATTTAAAAAATCTTTTGGTTTTAAAGTCATATAAGTTATAGTTTTCTTACCTTATGTATTTCACAGTGTGCTTCTTGCATTTTTTTTAACAGAAAGCTCATCTGACTTGGGTCGCAATGAGCAGACCTTCTGGACTTTTCCTCTGGATCACTGTGTGGATTATTCAATGTCAAATATTACATCCTCCTGGTAAGTCTTGTCCATATTTGTGTTCAGGAGTCACTTTTAACTTTTATATAAATCTTTTTTATTATGAGGTACTGCTTTTTCCTAATCAACGTATAGTGCAAATGTACAGTTTCTATCTTTGATTTTGCAGTTGTGAAGTTTGTATATTGTCAACATCGATTAATTGTTATCATTTTGATGTTTGGTGCCTATGATAATAACATTATGGAAGATAAAGAGAAAATTCTTGTTCAGGAGATTTAAAATTTTAAGGATATTTGTAAAAATCTCCCGATGTTTGCAATTGTTTCTATTTTTTAAAACTTTGATTAGAATCGTTTAAGAATTGGATTTATGCATCCTCAAATGCTAACAATGTTCAAGGTCACTTACCACTCAAGGTTGTAATATCTGGCCCAAAACCTCCAAACGGTAATTCTCCATGGGATTTGGAACAAGGTTTCTTGTCGAAGGTCAAAGATCAAGGTCACCATGCTACTTTTACATTAAACCATTTTGATAGACATGTTTCAAGATGACCAATAGTTCATTTTCTTTTTTGTGCGTCTTATACGGGCTTAGTATCAATACAAGCAAATATCATAATTTGGAAGTAACCTTGGCCTTTGCTCGTACGTCATCCTCATGTCCACATGTGTCCACGAAACCCTGACAAACTTAGCTAGGAAATTCCCGGGCTGGAAGATTTTAGTGTAACGTCAATCCTTCAAAATATCAACAATGAAATTGCTTGAAAAAAGCAAGTGTTTGGCAGTAGTCATTCTTACTCATTCTTCAGTTGGAAGAAAACGTAACGCAATTAATAAATAACGCAGTAATAACAAGCTATTAAAACTATTGCACAAAATACACTGATTTTCTCATGGTCTATTCAACACATTCTTTTGGTTTATTTACAATCGACATCGGGATATCCCGAACCAAATCGCGAATGAAAGCGAGCTTTTGATTGGCTACATTAAGGTATGATGTAGCCAATCAAAATAGTGACTTCTAGCCCGGGAATTTCCTACCTAAGATTGTCAGGGTTTCGTGGACACATGTGGACACAGAAACCCTGACTTGTGGGGAACGTTCGTACGTCTATTTTCAATTTCAATGAACTTCAGGGTCTGATCATGCCTCTATAATCAATCAATTTAAGATCATAGTCTTCATAACATCTAATCCTTTCCTTCAAATTTTGTATCAATCTTTAATATTTTCAACGTAATAGCGATAGAAGCCAAATGTCAAAATCTAGAACGTCAACTTAAACTTCAACCTTACGTCAAAGGTAACAATGGTCTATGATCTTAGTTGATAAGCACTTTTATCAAGTATAGGACAGTACCTGTTTGGAAGGATTTTACCACTTTGAACAATGATGAAGACTACAAGACAATACGACTGAAAGCTTTATTGTTACAATAACTGTCCAAGGGAGTTTTACCTTTTAGAGATTCATAAAATAAATTCGGCTAAAGCAGAACTACGTGGCGTGTTACACATCTAAATTTTTTTATTAACTCCATGATTTTACTTTTCATCTATTTTTGATGGTTTGAGAACGTATGAATACAAATGTTCAAGGTGAAATATGAAGGTCACTACTGAACAGAATCTTCATTGTCATGGTCATGTATCAGAATGCCCCTGGGTGTTTGCTCCTTATAGTTGGTGAGTTTGATAAAGTAGTTATCGAATTTTCAATCGGCAATACCTTGCATACGCTTAATTTAAAAAAAAAGTTTTATAAAGTTGTCGAATTTGGTCCCTGAATAATTATTATTCCGATTTCAAATAGCCATTGGGTACCCAATGCTTGTCTAAAAAATCTAATCATCGAGTACTTTTTCTGCCAAACTCTCTGTAAAAAGTGAAGAAAAAGAAGAATGATAAAACGTCTAATTATTCGCGAAAAGTCTTTCCCTTAAAATTACTATTGTTGCTACGGACTTTTTCCGTACGAATTGACCTGTTTCGTTACAAAATATAACCATGTTACAAGTAATGATTTCATTCAAATATTGTTGCTGTTCTCTTATTTGAATCCTTGCGCAACAAAACGTTTTTTCAAATTTTACTTTTAATCATTTTTTACAGTTTATGATTTGAAATATAAATAAGTGACTCTTGTTTATGTTTACGGTGATATGTATCAGCGAAAATGATTCAAAAAGTCTTTAAACACTTCTCAGCTTTTGCAGAATTGTGGTGATGATCGTTTTGTTTGATCATTACAAAATGACAAAAAGAAGTAAAACAGCCTGAGAAATATATGTCAACTTTTAAAATAAACTCCCTTGAAACACTTGTCGTCATGTCACTGATATTTAAAGTTATGTTCTGCATGTTCTACATGTAATTATTGAGTGCAATATTAGTTTGTAATGTCATTTGCAGAAAGGCGGCTAGAAATGCCGTTATTATGTAGTTTTTTTAAGTAAAGACGCATTTATTTTATAGCTGCAGGATTGAAAAATTGTCAGAAAAAATTTAATAATACTGTTAATTTAAAGGTATTTTAATATAAAGATATAAATATTTTATTGCAGTCATTAAACTTCAAACAAGAAAACATCTGTTGAGATTGTTTTATTTGTTTTCAGAGTGCAGTTTCAACAGTTGGAAGTACAAATATTTAAAAAGCACACTCTGTAAGGACAATGAACCTATGTGTCAAAAACAACTAGAGAGAGGCGAGTCAAAAGCAAATACATTCAATGTGTCATCCAACACTAAATTAGCTATCAGAATTGTTAATCTGTATACCGATGATGATCCAAAGTTTTATAAATATCTTAACGAAAACATAAAGAATCGCAATTTAGATACAGATACATTATATACTGAGTATATGAACCTTATATCTACTGCTTTTGAAGTTATTTGTAAAGACGAAACTCAGAAAAAAAACTGCTGTACGGGGCGTACAACATACAGAGGACTAAATACCGTTCAACTAGATCAATTTCGCGAAATTGTGGTTGGGTCTATAATACATGAAAATGCATTGCTAAGTTCATCAGTGGAAATGAATGTTGCATTACTGTTTGCAAACAAAAGTGTTTTGATTCAATATGTAAATGCCGATGGATTATGTGTTGAGGATTATACGGCATTTCCCGGAGAACGTGAAGTGCTTATGGAGCCGCCGTTGTCGACTATTGTTACCAGCAAATTGGAGGATTCGGACAATGGAAAAGCAATTGAGTATAAAATTAAGACATGGGGAGGTAACATTAGCTACCCGAAACCTAAAATTCTTTTTCAAATGGAAGTTATGAGAAAACAGACCAAACGCTCCAGCACTATGTGCAGTCTGACGTCTGGTAGCAGATGTAGAAAACAAGCTACCAAAGCAACTTTGCTATTTGTCATTTTCTTTACCTATTTGTAATTCGATAGTTCCATAAAAATATTTATTATTGTCGTAATCCTACGTTCTGTGCTATATATATTCTATATGTTTTGTGTTTTATTATTTCTCGTTTAATATTAAAAATATAGAATATAATTGAAAATTTGCATGAAAAAGTTTGACAATGTTGGAGTTGGAAGACGTTTAAACATTAACAAAAATATGTTGATAAAAGTTAAACGGAAAAAATACAGACATGGATGTGTACCAATGCCATTTGTTAACTGAGTACTGTTTACCCAATTCATAATATTTCTGTCTAGTCTTTTACTTTAGGAATACAATTTTTGAAAATAAAAAATGTGCCCTGCTGAAAATTATCGCCGCGCAAATGAGACCTTTAACGTCAATTATCGTTTTAGTGTCCAAGGTGGTAATTTACGTTTCATTGTCCTTGCTTATTTCAAGCATATTCATGCGTGCAATGTTCGAATTGTGTGTGTCTTACGCAGGGCCATTTTATGCACGTTTTGTAATTGTATGTTTTAAGGCATAGAAAAGTTACTATTAAGTAAACGGTAAAAATCGTAAATGGGAAAAAAATTCCAATACGGTTTGATTATTCAAAATTTTGATATTTTAGTTAAAAAGTCAAACGATATTTTTTTTTAAATCACAATTTTATAATTTTAACACAGGATGTTATTGAAGTATTTTCTGATGTTCATTTTAAATATAAAATAACAATAACTTAAAGTAGATATGGGTATACATTTTGTTTTCCTAATAATAACAGTTTATGGTACTACATGTACTATATTTCATTTATAATCGGTATGTACAATTTTAGTTAGAAATAATTTCAATTTATAATTTGCTAAATGTGCGTATCTTAAATTATCCAAAATATCTCTTTAATGGAATAAAAACGGCATCAATATTTTGATCTATTTCAACATTTGAAATTTATATAGACACTATACCAAAAATTGACATTTTTATTATTTCGAGAAAATTTAATGACTTCATGCTTTGCTATTTATTTATGAAACTTCGGACTTAGTAAAACCGATCTGTATGTCGAATGGACATTCTTTTGCTATAATGCAGACAATTTAAAAGTACATCGCCAAAGAAAAAGGAACATTAAAAAACTTTCATGTGTCCCATCCCTCTACTGATATAAACAGGTGTTGATTATACCTTTGCAAATATGTATTGTTTAGTCACATATAATTTGTTTGTTTAAATACAGTTTTATGTCACATTCAGCAATTTATCAGCTATATTATGACATCCAGCTTTTTTTGAGGTATGACACAGGAGTACCTGGTAAGAGTGTATACATTGGTATTACTTCTATATATTAATTTAATTGTTTTGTTAAAAATATTTAAACAATAGAACGATTAAAATATAGATTTTGGACATTTTTTAAGGTACATATATAATAGACCAAACGTCTTCTTTACCTGGAATATTGAGTGATGTATGGCCTACGCATACCAGAAAACGAAAACGAAAACAAGTAATCAACTATATTTTAGGTAGATTTATGCTTCTTCAGATATTTCTTCAGAATGCGTTATGATTTTTTATCTTTCACTTACAGGTATGTATTATGCCAAAGCACTGCATTTCTGCTACATCATTTGCTACTTGTGTCATCAGTGCATTTTGACGGTTGACCAGTTTCAAAGTGATTGCTCTGCAGCATTAATATATTTGTTGAGTGAAGGGAAAAAAACTTATAAATTCGTTATCAAATTTTGATAAATGTGATGCCACAAGTATCAACAATATCGTTTTGAGTTTGCGTAAGGTGTGCTAGATTTAACCAACATCAAGGATTTCCTGTGTTTTCTGGCGAGGTCGAGGCTTTTTATCGGGTACTCGGGCTTCCCGCTATAAGAGCAGAACGCTATAAAAAAGCAAAATGGATTAAATCACAATTTAATCAAACTAAACTAGTTGTTAGTTGGCTGTATTTGGACAGCCTATCTTAAAATAAATTAGAACAGGCTAATTTGGAGAAGCGAATGACTTAATTCGTCTTTAGAAACAGACTTTCTTTAATAAACATAAATCTACCATTTATAGTTAATTCCTGCAATCTTTAGTTCAGCCCGATATCTTATATCTAGACCACTGACCATGTTACCATGTAGATGCAACTTACCTAAACCGACATATTTTCTGCAGAAACAAAACCAGCTACTTTGCTTATAGACTGGTTCTCTGCCTTTGCGAGATAACGCATGCTCCATCCACAACGTCGCGATTTTTCATTTTCCACCAGCCTAAAAAATTTGCCCTCTTTGTGACCACATACACAGGTGTGTGTGGTCACAAATTTTATAGCCTCTATTCTAATTAAACTTTTGCGGTGAACATGCTGTTTCTTCTTCATTATTATAATGCATACAAATTTAAATCATCTACAAAACATAAGTTTGTATATTTTACAAAATATGTGTCTTGAATATGCGTTTTCATTTTCAAGCTTTGTTTTAAATACCACAATTCTTCTCAGAGGAATATGACTTATTTTTCACAAGGTATCAAAAATACTTAGAACGCCTTGATGCGACCAAACATGCATATTTCTAAGAAGCATTGAAGTGCAGCCATCTTGGATTTTGCTTGGAACAAAATGCAACGAGTTTCGACAGGACAATCCAAAAACATTCATTAAAACAATGGTTTTGATCAGCATTACAGTTGAAGATTTTAGCTTAGAATTTTATGCCCTAGGAATGGTGGTCATATGGTTAAGAGGTAGTTAATCATCACGTCTTTGTCAACATTTGCTGATTTAAGCCTTACTGTTGGAGTGGCCGACTCAACATTAATTGACGAGGCTTTTCAGTTTTCATTACAAAATCAAATAAATAGAGAAAGGATAATATTTGCCTTACTTTTTTTAATTACCTTTTAGCTTTAGTCAAGCTAGTATTACAGTTGATGTATATTTATACAAAACCTTGATTATTAAAGCATAATATTCACATTATTTTAAATTGCGTATTTATATATTCTGTCAAAATCTGAAAAATAGCGATTAATACAACTTGGGCGATACAAAACCTTGTAGTATCTATATATGTGGTACAAGATGTATTTTTATCGGACCTACATTTTGACGTTATAATGAATGTTATAACCAATGAACCAATGATTCTATATAACAACGATGGTTGCTCTCATTCTATGAATGAAATAAGACGTTATTATGCGTGTAAAGTTAGGGACTATATTTTGTGTAAAAATGCTCGTTGAATATTATAATTTTCAAGTTTGAACATTCAGTTGTATTATGCCTTATACTTCTTCATTTTAGATAAACTTATTACATACATTTAAGTGCAGATACAACTAATTTGGAGCATCTATAATTTTACTGCGTACTAAGAAAACAATTGAATACATTTTACATGTTATTTCGAGCCAGTTAATGGTAAATGGACCCAATTAACAACATATTGAAAGACAAATTTTAAAAGATTGCATGTTTGCGTCGAAAAATAAACCACAATATCAAAATAAGTATCAATAATTAATATGTCCATCTTGATTGACAAATTGTCCAACTGTAATCGATTGAAAATTTGTTTGGAAACAAGTTTCTCTTATCTTCCGTAGGAACAAATTTTGTCTCCTAAGACCCATCACGAAATGACAGATACTGCATGAGACCATGTTGTCGCATTCATGGTGACGAAAGAGTTACTTGAAATGACTCTTGATTAGAGGAAAATTGTAGTCAGTCAGCAGAAAAAGTTTGTGTCTTTAAAAGGGATAAAACCAGAGAAGTTCTAAAATCTGACACAAATGTCAATAAGATCGTCACGTCATGTAACAATTCATTCAGTTCTACTAATTATTGATTTAAAATCAAACATATAATATAAGCAAAAAAAAAAACAATAACACAAATTGATTTACAACAATTATAAAGAAATAACTATTACAGAACTATTCTCCGTTAAGGAGTCATGTGACAAAACACTAAATATAGATTAAATTGATCAACAATATCAATTTTGGAACTTTAAAATAAGTTTCTCTCCTCATCGAGCTTATTTATTCGCCACTACATTCCTTCGTAGAATCATAATCATTGCTAACCACAATAATTTAAATTTCTAAAATTACGACACATATTGACAGATACAACTACACTCTTATTGATTCCAACTCTAAACATTTCATAACAATGTGAAACTCATCCTCGGTGCCTAAATTACAAAATATAGCAAAAGTAATTTAGCATATATAAATCTAGACAAGTTTAAAATATGATACAATATTTCAATAACATGATCGGCGATTATCCAGAACGTCATCTGACTATTCATTCTAGTTCATTAATAATTTAATTTATACATAAATGTAGAGATAAAAAACTCGAAAGTGAACAAATAACTAAAATTTTCTACAACTAGTCTTATTTGGAAAATATACACTGGCAAATACAAGATAAGAGCAGGAAAACGATAAAAATAACAAACATAATATAAAAACGATAACGCATAACAAACTAGTGATTCAGCTCATTGGAACCTAAAACGCTTAACTGACTGAAACAATATACAAGGTAGTAAGTGCAGTGATTTTGAGAAAGGAGAAAAATTTCTGTTTACTAGCATTTTTGGCAAAATATCTTAGTTCAAGGAGTCATCAGAAGTTTATCTTAATGATCATTTGTGCCATTATCAGATTCACTTTTACTGCCATCATTTCTAAGTTACGATGGAAAAAATATTACAAATTAACTCCTACTCCTACTCCTGCAATAACTCCTACAAAAAGCCATAACGTGATTTCGAACTGAAAAGATAACTTAATCTGACGGTCAATTTGAGATAAGAGTTATTCCTTAGCGATTTTTTAAAACTAAAACATGTGTTCATTCATGTTTGTGTGTACTATTTTTAGTAACGAGCCTGTATCTACATAAATCAAATTATCCACATAAAATTGAACCTAGGCACCACAGAGGTGATAGTCAACAAGTTTGGGAAAAATGCAAAGTGGTTTCAGAGAAGTCTTTACAAATTGCTAACGATGGAGTAAAATCGTTAATTAACATTGAATATAATAAAAAGATTGTTTGATCACTATTGTGAGTAACATTAAACAGAACCATATATAAGGAGACATAATAACATGTGCAATATTCCGCCTATAGCAATTAAGTGGATTGCAAATAAAGACTGAAGAAAGACAACAATGGTGCAATGATTGCTAATATGATATATCAGTATGTTTCAAAATTTTATATATGATATTATGTTTTGTTGAAACGGCAAAAGAGCAAAATATACAATAACGGTAATAAAAAATATATACAGCATAAACTTCCAACCGAAAGAAATATCAAACTTTGTTTGGCAAAACAAATAAGATTCATCTTTATTTTTTCTTACAAAATCTTTTAATGCTCTTTGAAAACTTAACAATTTCGAAATGTCTATCTTTTCACGGGGTGTTACTTTGAAAAATATTTCTGAATACAATTTTACTATCATCGTCTGTGTGATAATCGTCAGGAGATGAACACTTTCACTTTTGTTATCTAAACTAGGAATGTGTAAAATATACACTAGTATCCATAGGAGCACAATTGCAGGAAACATTCTAAAAATAGACAAAGTTTCCTCAAATACAATACGTTTTATAGACAAAGGTGCCCCCCGGAAGGCCCACGACGCCAAAAAAGAATTTGGAATATAGTAATAAGTATTTCGCCATCTTCCTTGTAAAATAACATAGCACCAGTTGTGGTTTTGTAAACGAGATTGATTTGACTTACATTTGTTTCATCATTAAGCAGTTTATTTCTATTCACATCTGATCATACAATCAAGAGTGCATGTTTCTTAAAATCAACATCTTCATCAAGATGGGGTAACCTGAAATCCTGCCCTTGAATGAGGTCTTTTTTAAAGTTATTGATGATAATCAATAAAATAGGAACAATTGTTGCCATATAGGTGAGGCATTTTGAGTGTTGACTGATATTAAAATGCCATAAAAAAATTTAGTATGTGTGTATATGCAGTAAACATCAGTAACTCCGGCAAATAAAATACACTTGTGGCATATTAAAGTATTAAAGTGTTTTATTGATAAATTGCAATTTGATCTAGGCAGGGAGTGTTTACTATATATTCCTGGCGAAAAGTTAGTGGCAACCACCAATAAAATAAGGGAATTTATATCTCTTCTTGATAAACATGGAGAACCAATTAAACCAGTTGAGCGTTCTATAGTTGTTGTATTGCCCATATCTTCAGCATAAGATTTTACAGAAAATAACGTATTTCGAAATCTAATAAGACATGGCATATTTGGGGCATCATTGTGACAGATACTCAAGTCTTGCCAAATGCTACGAGCAAAGTTAAAAAAATTATTTTCTGGTGATTGTCCATTAAAATTGTATTATATCTTCTCCTATTTTTCTGTGTATAATGTCTTTGATGTCAAAAAATAACTTGCAGTGTACATATTACTTTCTACGCTTAAGTTATATTCTATAAATTCATCCTTCAGTTATAGTTCTTGAGTTATTTTTGCTAACCCATATAGGTCACCAAAAATGATATAAACATTTTCAGCGCTGTAAGGTTTTCCGTCAGTTTTGTTATTTATTAAATATTTGTCAGCAGATTCCAGAATGTCATTCTTGTTGTTTGAGTCAATAATAATAACTAATATATTTAATGATTCACTTGGTGTTCTACAAATTCTGCAAATTTGCAAATACCACAAGTTATAATCCAATGGTCACATTAAGCCAATCTTCAAACAAAGTTGTTTTGCAACCAGAAGATATCCTGATGTTGCAGCTTATTGCTAGTAGTAAGTACTATGCACACTGGAATCAATATGTTTATGATTGACATTTCACTCGATATTTGAATACAATTTAATGAAATTTGCACACAGAAGCAGTACTCACTTTGGTCAGGTACTCCTCTCTTATCTTCCAAAAAAATCTGGATGCCATCAGCTGAAAGGGACACAAAACCGCATTAAAACAAACAGAATGAATGACTAATCAATGCATATTAGTTGCAAAAGTACAATTCAACATCTGCTGAGGACTTTGTGGTAGTTTACATGTTGACTTTGTCTGCAGGAGATCAAAACAATATTCCTATGATGAAGATTTTTGTGTTGTGTTCCGTTGAATTATTTCCTAACTGATTCTCCTCGGTATCCTAGAATAAGTTTCATTGGAATCGGTTCAGTTATTTTTGTTAACCTTATAGGTCTGTACCACTACCTTAGAAAGTTCAACAGAATGTATATTAAAGTAAATGCACATGTACTGCTTGCCTTGCTGACTTTACGCTATTTATAGGTCAGAGCTCATGTAAAAAGATTTTATCTTTTTAGCCATATAGTTTACCATGTATTTATTACAAGCCCCGGCATACTGCAGTTGCCCTGGTTTTGAATGTCTTGCAAGTATTATACAATTAGAAAATACAAGTACCTTGTCTAAGCATATCACAATTGCGTTTGCTGCTTCAGCATTTACCCCTTTATGAAAACAGATTTTGCAGTAAAAGATAGGATGTGAATCAAAATAATGTATCATAATTTCATAACATGTCCGAGACAATTATTCAATACACGTATATACATGTACTTGCGGAAATAGAGACCAATCAACATTTGTCAAAACTTCTAACCTGTGCATAATTATATTATATTATTGAACATCATAATAAATGAGTTCTAGCATCATCTATTTCTGTTAATTTTATTTCTTTTCAAGTCAAATTTAAGGTTTTCAAGGCAACCATTTGAAAGTTTTTGAAAGAATGCCAAAATTTTAGTAACATCTCTATTTTTCACATACAAGTGGCATACGCACAGTTTCTTTGTTATTCGATTTAAAATGATAATGAATACTTGCAAACACCTTTAAAAAAGTCTCATTACTCAATAAATCAATGTCGAAAAATACCGTGTATTTGCATAAACCGAACGCTTTTGACCTAATGTACTTAAAGTACATCCGACAAAAAAATGTGTAATTGTCAAAGGTGAAATAATCATCAACTGAACTTTATTTGTTATTGTACAGTAAAACAACAATTATAATGATCTATGCATGCACAAAAAAGGGATTGTTATTTTTATCTTTTCATATTGATCAGTATTTCCCTGGATAATTCATCATATGTAATACAAAGTTATCTGGAAAATTGCTGAATAAAATATATAATTTGTTAACAACAAAACAGAAATTTAACGTAACTTTAAAACCAACCTAAATGTATTTTTCAATTTTAGTGAGGTCGGTCATTCACTCATGTAATTTTGACTGTCACCAAAACAGTAAAAGTCCCGGCTTTTGCTTCCATTTATTTTAAAACCTCTTTTATAACAATTCCTCTGTTGACAAAAACCGTGTGGTCTTATTATTAGTTATATATATATGGTATTATGTAGGCAAACCAGTATTTTGTTATTACCTTCATTGATTTCGAAAATATAACAAGTTTCTTTACGAAATTAGAAATTGCGTAAATATCAGAAAAGTATGCGAGTTTTCTGCTTGTGTTCTACGGAAATAAATGTGTCAGGGTGTTATCATATATCTGTATAATTGGTAAATTATCTAAATGCCGCCAAAACACATAAAACAATTAAACAAAATCATCTGTGCTTGTCACGAATAATAAATTTCATATACATAGTTATAAATACATGTTCGTATTGAAATCGTGCTTTTTTTAAATTTACAGTATGGTTGCATGCAATATGTAACTATTAACGCCAGACGCGCGCTCAAACCAAAAGCTTTTAGGAGGTCAAATTATAAAATAAAGATGTTCATGACCAAATAACCAAATTTCTCTCAAATGACTGCTTATCTTTTTACAACTTGGACATAATCAACTATAAAAAATATTCCTGCAAAATTAAGACAATAATTTAGAATAATTACTACATCAATTAATGCGCATGTATGTCATAAAAGCTGTTTCGTATGAAAGTTTCAGTGCTATCATTTTTGGTGATTTACGGTGTTTAAATATTAAATACTTCTGAGCATCACTATTTAGATTCATAGAGAAATTTATGCAATGTATAAGAAACACATTGCATAAATGCAAGCATAATTATTTGCTTTAAATGTATGACTTGTATACATCTTGTCTTACCACTGAGCTTACAGTTAGTGCGGAATAATTTAAAGTTTTAATGTTGTTGCCAGCGATCCATACTATAAGATGCCGACTAGGTCTTAAGGATTTTAGTATCCCCACTACTGGGATAACTATTACCATATTATTTTTGATTTTATAGATATTGTGTAAGTTTTGTATGAAGAACAAGAATCACAGTTATCTTCTTGGCGAGTGAAACAAAAAAAAACATTTTTAAGAATCTTCTTTTTCGAAAGCGTAGTGGGCGTGTAAGTTGGATTGAATTGTGATCTATCAAAACCTAATTTTTGTTTCAAACAATCTATAAATTGTTGTTCTCATATGAATATTATTAGGTGCCTTATCTATGGGGACGATATCATAATGTCAGACATTTGTCACATTAGAACCCTCGAAAATTGATGATATTTTGCAATTCGACTTTCGTTCGTCGTAAATGAATGATTCTTATCGAACTAAAGACCTTTCTATGTTAATCCATGCAGCCCATCATCAAAATATTTGATACCTTCTTATCTGGAAAAATTCTCTCAAGAGTCCATCATAATTTCCAATTATAGTTCCAATTTATAAACTGTAGTTCACGGTATTTCGGTCCTTTGAAAATAAATGTTGCGGCGGCATGAAGCAGGGCATTGGATTGCTTATTGCAAATGGTGGTTTAAACTCTTCAAAGTGTTTGATATATGGTATGGTCAGTTAAACAAAATGGAGCCTCAATGTGGTAAACGAAGAAATAACGGAGTAGTTAAGTTTACCCCATATTTAGCTTTGTATGGAGATATGGGTTGAATAATATGTAGTTTTAAGTAATGGTCAACTATTATATAAGGTATAACTTAGATTATCAAGGACGATATTTGTTAAACCATTCACCTTTTTACATACATTTGAATGACTCAATCTCTCGTATGACATTATAAATTTATGATAAATTTATTTGAAATCCCAGTTTTAGTGTACATTTTATTCCTTAAATTTACTTTTTTACACTAAAACTTGATTTGTATTATATAACTACAAAAGTCGTTAGATGATTCAAGTACACACTCTTATTTAGTCTATCATCAATCATGCGGAAGATTAACATGTCGTATTTAGCGAATATTATCTTAATACGTTTTAGTTCCCTACCGACTTACCCAAAGGGGACTTTAAGTTTGCACTCTATCCGTCACTCCGTCAGCCGTAACAAACATGTTTCCAGCATTTTTTCCTAATGCTTGCGGATATTGAGCTGATATTCAGTATGTGAGTTAACAATGTCGTTCCGGTCCAATGATTTTTAACGCAATTATTGCCCTTTATTTGCCGGGACTTAGTGTTGCCTGAGTAATACTATCCATACTTGTTTCTCATGCGTTCGTTACGCAAATAAAATTACGCTTATAAATTTAAGAAATAATTCACGGAGGCTGTGGTTTATTATTGTTTTACAACGGGGTGACCATTTATGTCGTATTATTGTATCCAGAGCGACAGCGAGGGATAAAATAATGACATAAATGGTCACCCCGTTGTAAAATAATTTTAAATCACGGCCTATGTGAATTATTTCTATTCTTATAAGACAATTACGGTACATTTATGATATTACGTACGTATAGAAAAATGATTTCCGCCATAATCTGGCTGTTCCATCAATGTCACACACAACATATTGCAAGGGATAATTTTAGCGCGTGTCGCTATTTATAAGATTAATACGTTAGCTTACCGGTGGAAGTTATAGTTTTGTAATTGAAACAGCCCTTCAAAACACGCCCTCGTCGTCGCGTATTGCTTATACATACATCATTTTTTTACCACAGTTGTAGTCTCAAAGCCGTTGAAGCACGTCATATTAGAATGGTTGTTTATTTACAGGAAAAATTTGAAGCAGCACTTTGTAATTTCCATAGTCATTGGGATTCCCTTAAATTAGTAATATCAAAATATATTTAATTCATTTTTGTGATGTGCGCATTCAATAATGAATACCAAAATTGGCAACATAATTATGACGCAGACATTTTTGCGCATATATAGAATGTAATGCGCTGGTAAACACAAGATATGGTTTAAGTGTAAAAGCGTATAGCTACAATAATATAGCTTCTCAGAAGATTTTTTTATTTCGGCGCAG
Source organism: Limnoperna fortunei (assembly GCA_944474755.1). Taxonomy (NCBI): domain Eukaryota; kingdom Metazoa; phylum Mollusca; class Bivalvia; order Mytilida; family Modiolidae; genus Limnoperna; species Limnoperna fortunei. The sequence continues at coordinate 51,136,826 of OX104120.1, forward strand.
CTATACTGAGGTCAATTTTACTCGTTATAGAGGAAAGGGGTTATATATATTTTTTCTCATTTAATATGATATACTATTAATTTGACCTATATTGATCTTATATATTTGTTTGGCCTTATGTATATAACATTTTAATCACGATTTATAGGGTAAACTCCTCATATTGGCATCGACCCTAAATTCAATGACAACTGCGCCAGAGCCTTCTAATTATAACCTCTCATAAAACAAAATCATTAATATTCATTGGTATTTGTTTACTTGAGGAAAGCAATGTTTTAGAATTTCATAAAAATGTAGCAGTAAAGTACACATTACAGAACCTTCTGTCATCCACACAATTCAAGAACATTCCATAATCTATAAAATTATACCGGTAGTTCATCATGTTAGGATATATATAAAGGACATGAAAACATGGATAATATTAGATTTTGACTGGATGTAATACTTTATAGTTTATAACATTCTATAAGATAATATTAGATTTTGACTGGATGTAATACTTTATAGTTTATAACATTCTATAATATTTGTTTGGATGCTTCATTAGTGCTGAACGTTCCTGGATTATTACTGGATTGAAACGACTCGTCCGCGCCTTTATTAAGTTTACTGTAAATACCATTTTCTTGTTGAAAAATATTCTCCTTTGCAAATATGATTGCAGATTTTGAAAATTTAGAGTACTGTAAGAATTAAGGTGGGTAAATGATCAAATAACAGACTGTCAGGTACAGAATGAGGATTTCTTTGTCAATCTGATCAAATTGTACCAATGACAATACATCGTCTAATATATGTAGTACTAACCAACCTCAATTGACTACTTTTTATTTAACAGCAATAAAAACGGGGCTTCAAAAATACAGGGACACTTGCTACTCCAGTAGTGCCACAAATGAAATGTAGATACTAATAAGTTGAAAAGACCTTATAGACATCTTAATGTCAAGATCTCGTCCCCATGCAAGAGCATTACTAACTTAGACCTACTTCTAGAAATAGACTCGGGAAACTACATGTACAAGTAGACAACTAAGCTCTGCAACAAACGTGATGACTTCAACTTTTCAATTGTCAACTTCCTGGTTATTGGTATCAAGATTCTAGCAGCTCCGGCGTATGGTGTGTACATTGCATAACTTATACGTTGTGATCGGTATTCCATTTTGTAAACCGGCCACTGATGTTGACTGTGAAGTTACTCAAAAAAGGTGTACCTAGGTTTGTGTTTGAAGTTCTTCAGAGTTCTATGGTCGTCACCATGACAAAATAGTTCTGGGAAATTCATCTCGCAAATATGATCAGCTTTTTTTGCTAAGTCCTAGCCTTTCCTATTCCTGGATTTGACCTTTTCCTAGTTTCGCCACGGGTGTCTATTTCATCGCACGCACTGCTCACTCGTCCATGGCACCATGTGTTTTATTGGGTTCGGGTCACTCACTTTCTGTTTTTGTGTCTTTAGTTTTTGTTTAGTGCGGTATATGTTTGTCTTAATCTGGATTTGTGGTTGTCCTTTGACTTTCGGCTTGAGTTCTTAACTCGATTTCCTTTCTATTTCTCTTATGCAAACAGCTTAAGCTCACACAGATAAGGAGTAAAATGTAAATGTGCTAACATTACCCACATCAACCGAATAATGCATGCAGTGTTTGTCTCACCTTCAGCAACATTCTTCACATGCAAGACAAAAACTGGAGCCATATAAAATGTCTGAAACTATCTGTCACAAATGTGAAAGGAAATAAAAAAAGTTTGCTTCCAATCAATCAATGAGTCATTGACAATAATAAGTCAATAGTAACAGCTCACTCGAGTCCAGATTTACACATAAAATGGTTGAAGTGATTGTAAAAATGGTTTCTAATACACACGTTATCAACTATGTTATTTAAAAACAATATTATATAAGAGTTCTAATGCAAATATTAACAATGCACCATTAAATACATTAAGTCTTCACAAGGGCATTTATATCCATTTATATGCACCAAGTATGCAAATTTTATCCTCGGCCAATAGATCTAATATACAGGTTCATGTTGTTAGATTATTAGAGATGTTATAACTTCTGACCCCTGGTCTAATGAGTGGCGACCTCTCATCACTATCTTCTTGCAATTATCGTTCTGTCCTCGTTGTTTCAATTGTTTCCTAATCAGCGCTCTGTAAATGTCTAAGTCGACGTGCTTTCCGAGGACATTGTGGAAAGTGTGGCCTTTCACTTTCTCTGTAGAATTGAAATTCTTTACCCTTAATTAATAGCAATCCGCAAAAAACATTACAATTTATAATGTCTGAAAAATACAAAATGATAATTTTAACAAACCTGCAGAATATCTTCATCAAAATTTTACATAAAGGTTAGGTGTGTTTTAACACTGTGACAATGTAAATGAAAATGTTTTATATTTCTCACCAAATCCCATATAATACATCTGATAATTACAGGGCCATAATAATAAATTATGCAACAAGCTTCTATCCATAAAAGCTCTTTAATATCTTCTCTTGTACCTCATTATATTTCGGGACTCATAGTTCATAACCAGTTGTCTCAAAATTCCATGACTTTTCAATTACTACTCAAATTGTGGCATTTTCGTATAGGCGTTATTGTCCTTAGCTACAATTCGTGTTAGATTTCAGTTTTTCTGTCGTACCTTAAAAAGGTATAGCAGTAAGAGTGAAACGGTAAATAGCTAAATGATAAGCAAAATCAGTAAGCAATTTTTGCCATCTCCTTTTTTTAGCAAAAACTTCGAAACATTTTCTTGCACGTCCTAGTATATCTTTCTTTGTCAGGTGAGCTTGTCAGGGGTCAGAGAGTCACTAATTTGTTGCATGCGGCTGTTTTATTTTTGATTTATTTATATTTCCCGTTAAAGCCGTGGGTGGAAAAATTTGGGCCATCTGTTCTCTTTCGTTTTTATATTTCCATATTTGGCCTGTAATACGTCGCTGCCTTTCACCTTTAAGTCATTATTGGATTATAACTTTTTACATTCGTTTTAATGATCAACTAAAGGAGTTTATAATTTCTGGTTGAAGGGGAAACCATATGCTAAAATATGTTTTTTGTGTGTATCTTTGTAATTTATGCAGCGAAGATGAGTTTAACTTAAAGTTTGTTATAAAATGTATAAAACTTGAATAAATAAGAATTTTCTTCCAGGATGTATCGAAATTGGAGAACTTCAGATTTATTTTAATCAGCGATGATTATGATCCTTTAAAGCTATGTATTCATGGAATAATTGAGACCATTAAGACGGAAACTTATTTGAATTTTTTAAAATTAATATTTTTACTTATCTATTTAATCTGTATATATCCTCATTCAAAAACATAGCAAAAAATGAGAATCTTACTTCATATATTATTTTAACAATTTATCATATAAATAATTGATACAGAAACATACAAATTGGCACGCTTCTTGTTCATGAGTTCTTTTACCATGGAGTATAACATTTTATCGCATATTGTCAATAAATCACGCAAAAATGTCAGCATCTGTTGTGCCCACCATTTGCTTGTAACACATCCCTTACTCTTCTTGGCATGGATTCAATTAAACGTTAAGTACGAACACGCGGTATCCTTTTACAACTCATACTGAAGTGCCTGCTCTAATTGTTGCCGATTTTGCGGCGGTGGTTGTCGTTGGCGCACTCGCCGATCCAGTGCATCCCACAGATGTTCAATTGGGTTAAGATCCGGAGATCGTGATGGCCAACGGATCACATCTACATTCTGTTGCTCTGAATAATCTACTGTTCCACGTGCTGTATGTGGGCCGGCATTGTCGTATTAAAAATTCTCTTTGAATGTCAATTACGGGCAATGCATGCGGTCGTATAATTTCGTCTCTATACCTAACAGCGTTAAGATTTAGATATGTATCAGCTGTGTGTTCCTGGCGTAGGAGATAACACTGCCTCCGTCAAAATTGTCTCTTTCTACAACACGGTTTTGCGCAAAACGCTCATTCTATCGCCTGTACACTCGTATGCGACCATCTCGCTGAAAACGTAACTCATCGCTGAATCACACTCTTCTCCAGTTCTGCAAATTCTATACACTAACGGTAGTACACCATCTAACCCATGGTGTCTCAGTGTTGCTCCGACGTAATGTCATTTGCCCGCAATCCATGAAACGTAACCGATTGCGTACCGTCTGTGGTGATATACGGCGCAACTCAGGGACGTTTACAGCTGTTTCTGTTTCTGTTGCAGCAATAGTCCTGTTCCGTAGATGGAATAATCTAATGTAACGATCCTGCGCTCAAGTTGCAACACGTCGACCCTGAACGTAGTCAGTCTGTCGTAGTACTAAGCAGCTGGCAGCGTCTCCAAAGGCGTAAAATTGTGTTACAATGGCAACAGCATTCTGTGATTCACCGGCCTCGATTCGACCGATAGCGATATTCCGGGTAGAAGCATCTAACCTTAGCATAGCGTCACCTCATCAGAATTTTATTTTACTAATGCAGTGAAGAAAAGAAATAGCGGGGTTTTATACCGATTGTCGGAGTTAAAAAAGTACCCAAGATTTGAACGTGAAAGTCGACCCTGTTTTTAGCAATGAGTAACTCATAGTGTGTTCCAGATTTCGACCACAATCGTTCACGGGTAAATGAACTTAAATGCTTTCATCTAGAAACCTTTAATTAAGGTATAATTATGAGGTTGTGTATATATATTTGAATATTTATAGGTAATTTGTTCGCAAAAAATGATTTGAAAAAATTTACCGATGTTGCGCTTCTTTTTTGAGTGAGTATATGTTACTTTGTAACAAGACTCCTTAGCCGAGTTAGAACACAGTACATATATATGTAGTAAGTATTTCTTGATAATTGTTATTTCTTGTGTTACGTAGTTGTTTTATAATCCTTTGTTTAATTTAAACTTAATAATAATTAGTATTGTATGAATTGTTGGCTGAAGTTCCGGATGCTCGGTGGCAATGGTATTGAAGTTTTTGTCAGATTTTCGAACTCTTCTGTTTTATCCTCTTCAAAGATATAAATTTGTGTTTTGCAGACTGGCCCAAGTTTTCCCCAAATCAGGAGTCGCATCATAATTAGTAGCCAAACAAGGCTCCGGAGGCTCCGATTGTTTCAGGATGACTGATTCATAATAGAAATGTGTATAAAATTAATGTTTTTAATGGGCCATAGGATACAGTATATGCCTATACAAAATATATTAAACTTTTCCCAGACAAATTTTCAATTGTTTGACCTATGTCTCGTGTCTTACTGTCCATTTATTGCGCTTTATGTGTTCATTCCTCTTTTTTGCATTCTCATGTATGATTTTTTCTTTTTTTTTCGTGGGTGGGGGGGGGGGAGGGAACGGATTATTTGTCTGAACAAGTTTTTCATTTTCATCGCTTAGTCAAATGTAATATTTTTATACTTAAGCAATGATGATTAAAAAATTTTGCGAGAACGTTTGTATATGCATATGTGTTTGACATTTTATAAACATTGCATACTCTCTCAAAAAAGACAGCATAAGAAATATTATGTTTTACTTCATACATTTCAATTAGAAATTACAACAGAAAAAACAAGCATAAAAACTAACATTTGGCACAAATGTTGTCAAAGTGTCACTTTTACCAAAAATTTTAATTTTGTTCATCGGGATGCAATATCTTGCAGAACAACAGTCAATATCCGTTATGTCCTGCGTTTGCACCCGGGCATAGACTGAATTAATCGCTGTACTCGAGCTTAAGGAATTCTTTTCTATTCAACCTGAAGTGCATGCTGTATAATTCCTGCAGTGTTTAAAGCGGTGGTTGGCGTTTACGTATGCGGCGATCGAGTTCATCCCACAGATGCTCAATCGGGTTTAGATCTGGTGAATGTGCAGGCCAACGCATAACATTTACGTTCTGCTGCTCCAAAAAGTCAACAACGATCCTTGCAGTATGCGGTCTGGTATTAGGGACTGGTCAAAATTTAGTGCAATATAGGACCGATGCAAAACATAGTAGTACATGCATTTTTTCTTGTAATTTTTTTGTGGGGACACCACTTTTTTAAACTGAGATCAGCATAGGACATGGATCTTTTTTTTAATGAAAAATCTTTGGAATATTTTTGCTCACATTTAACTCTACATGTATTCTATTTGGAAGGTTTCTAGCTTTATAATTTTATGTCATGTAGTGCACTTGTATTTTACACACATCTAACACAGTGCCATTCAATGATATTTGAGATATATGTGCTTATTGTCATAATTGATAAAAGTATATTACATCTTTAAACTGCTTGTTTATTAGTATTGAAATACATAAAATTTAAAATAGGACACTTATATTTTTTAACCGAAGTTTCATAGGACAGCACTTTTTTCAGTTTTATACCCATAGGGTTATTATTTTTTTAGCCATTATTTTTTTGCACCGGTCCTATGTTGCACTAAATTTTGACCGGTCCCTTATTATGTTGAAAAACCTCCCTATGGATATCGATTGCGGGCAATAAATGGGGCTGTAGAAACTTAGAACTGAGCAAAAAAGAAATGATTATTTCTATTGGTAATTATTATATTGAGAATATGAAAATTGTTGTTTAATTACACATTTGTAATGCTAGCTTGACTAAAACTTTGATGAATGGTTAGACAAATTTTGTATTTTCTCAGCACATTTCGTACCCAAAACTGTTGCTTAATGTCTACATGATTCTTAGTATTCTTCTCGGAATTTATTCGGCTAATTGAATCAAAAATGTGTTTAATACCAATCGAAAACATTAAGTAATGAATTAATATAAATGTTTTTTTCTAGTTTTAAATGTTTGAGTCTATAATAATAAAAAAAAGAAACAGTTTGTCTACCGCAAACGATTGATTTGATGAGACGCTCTTCTATTTGCCCTCGTTATGGAAACACACGCTTTTAAAAAATGTTAAAATCCTCCCGAGAATCTTTGTAAATGGTCTTGTTTCAGCACAAAATTTGACGCTCTAAGTTACTAGTATCAACCTTGTTACCTGGTCAGTGATCTTAAACTTTATATAAAACTGTTTTTGCTTGCATTGGGATTTACGCGCCACTTGCAGCAATTGTTTTGTTGTCTTGAACGAGAGGAAGCCGTTAAACAAAACCAGTTACATTAACTTTTCCCAAAAAAACGCCGTCAATCCTTGTCATCTAAGGTTATAATCGAGCAAACCTTGTTCGAACTTAAAACCAGATGTTGACACACCGCAATCATTAGTAGAGGACGAACTACCAAGACCACTCTACCATTGAGACACTCGAATAAAATGGTAGTTTTTATTATATGTATAAATAATTGTATACTAACGGTGAATAAACGTTTAAATGTCATTAAGCATTTACATGTTTAGTTCAGAAGTAAAATCAATGTTTATGTTCATTTTTCGATCAATTCATCAACTTTTTACAGATGGATTGATCCTACCAGTCCAGACTAAGCATTGTTGTAGGAGAAATTCAGCCATTTAATGAAACAAAACCACTTTAGCACGAACGAACATCAGTGGAAGATAACAAAAATGCGCAGAATCGGGAAACGTATCGAATACTGAACCAATTGTAAAAAACTAAAGTGTAATTATAAGGTTATTTTTTAATTCAAAAGTTAGATTTAGATTAACTTTTGAAGTAAGGCGATAACGAATGATTAATTAGTTGGCCTTCCAAAAGCTGGAGCGTCTAGATGAGGAGAAACGCAAATCTGTCCATCATGTCTAGAAATTTTGCATGAAATTAAATAGTATAAATATATAAATATTAAAATTAAAACGCTTATTTTTCCAAGTAACTTAACACCCTACCATAATCATATGCATCACTATCACTGAAGAAAACGTTTAACTAACACTGCTACAGGCTTGCATATGGCTTAAACCAGTGACTAATTGAATATAATACATTTTACTCGACACTTACTCATCGGTTAAGTCTTATATACACCCATATATAAAAAGAATCCATTTATTATCCATTTGGAGGTCAAACAAGCAATTTAATCCAATTTATTGTGATCTGTCGATTTTTCTTCCATTACTGTTTATTCGTCATGTCTAGTTTACAAATAAATGACATCTGCAATTGCAGTCTTTAGTGCAACTAGGTGGTACACTCTAAATTCGGCATTTAATATGTAACGAAGCAAGTTTTTTTTAACTTAAATGTTACCACCCCTAATGAAAGGCCACCACATTTCCTAGCGCTAGATCCCAGTATTGTCCTAGGACACACGTAGATAATTAACATTGAACATTTTTGCTAGGAAGTAGCGTCAATTTCTGAACCCAATTAGACTGTTTTTATTGTCTCTGTCATCTCATAGTAACATGCGCATTGGCGTACCCCATTTCCTATCAGGCATATCCTCGTCGGACTAGAGCTAAGCACTTTCACAATGTGCGTAAAGTGCGTGTTAATTTCTTCTTGCATTTATAAAGGAGTTTGCATTTTTGGCAGATTTACAGAGAAACGTGCCACGTGGACGTGTTTCAATATTAATTTTGTTGCAAACTATACTATTCTATTTAGGTTTTTGTCCAAGTATTTATTTCATTTGGTAGTAGTAGCTGATAATGAATGCATTATACGGTACTTCTAAATACACTCTTATCCGCGCTGGAATTTTCACTTCGTTGTGTAGCAAGAGGGGCTAGTGTAAGTCCCTTCTGTGCGTGTAGTAGTAGTAGTTCGCACCATATTCGATCATGATGATACACTTGTTGTGTTTCAAATAATGGCTGTAATAATTAAGATGATTTAAAAAACAAAATATTTATTAAAAAGATTAACAATTGTAAATATACAAAAAAATCTACTATAAAAAGTAGCACCTATTGACTAGGAAAAACAAATGAAGACCTCTATTTTATAGAGTTTACAGCAATAAATCCTTATAAATATAATAAATTTCATTCTTATTCAGAGATATAAATATGAATTCGCGTTGTGAAATGGTGTAATAATTAAGTTACGACGTTCGCCAAGTGAGCCTATGTTTTTGAGACGGTCCCTAAACTAGTGAATACACATACCTTATGTAAAGATCGAGATCTAGAACGCCTTCTGCAAAGCCTAATAGAACTAATATAGTTCTGTAGGGTAGAGGGTGACCTGGCTGCAGGTCGGCTCAAACTGCAACTCAATTGTGGGTTTTTGGTGGTTTTTATAGTTTTTATGTTATTTCTTGTTCAAACAAATTAAGTGTTAAATATTTCTTTGATTTGTTTATGTACAGAAATATTATACTTTATGCTTTTTCTATTGGTATCATGCCAGTTAATTTTCGATTTTGATACATGATTTTCTTTTCGTATGATATAAGATTTCTTGCTAAGTACATAAGTACTTAGTAATGTAGACAGTATGTTGTAATTATTTTTGTACAGTTTCAGAAATGGATGATATATTACACTTAACGCCTGACCGCGATATTATTAGGCCCTCCCAACCTGTTTTTAATCCATTGGGCCAATACTGTGTCGTACAAAGATGTGCCTCCATGGTTAAATACTACACTCTAAGAGACTTAATTAATTTATCATTGGCAACATGTACACCAGCCCACAAGACAAAGTCCTAAATGTAAAGAATGCCGACGTGTATTCAGTCGGAGAAATTGGTGTATTCAACACCTGAGAAGGAATAATAAAATCCAGGATTAATTTTGATATGTATATTATGTCATTAGTTGTGAACAACGAAGAATATATACCTCCTGGAGATGCCATCCTTCCTAGGATTGGAACACCCGAAGAAAGAGCAGCCTGCATTCAAGAGGAAAAAGAAAGGGAACAACGTCGTGCACAGGCTGAATCTTCAAGTTCCATAAAACATTCGGAACGTCCGGAATTAGAGAGGTTGATGGAGGAGTTTTATTGACATTTTGACATTGTTAAATTAAAATTTCTTTTGATTTTGTTATTTATGTATATATATTGTTGATTTAATTCGCCAATTATTGTTCTTTTTTCAAAATTTAAATTTTTTGTGATCAATTTTCCTTATTCTAAAATTGCTCTTAAGTGGGGAGGAATATAGTAGAGTCGAATTAAAGGTGTTAATTTTATGAATATTTCTAGGAATATTTGGCTATAAATTTTTCTATAAGATTTAGAATAGTTTAGAAACAAATTGCACTTACGTATTTTGGTATAGTAATTCTGGTTTATGAGAATTTTCCAAGTATTTTAGTCCACATGTTTACCGTGCTGACCGGAAGTGACCATATTAAAAACATCTTATATGACCCTCGACTATTAGTTGGTTTTGGCCAATACAAGTTTCAGATTCAAAATTGCTCCTGTAACTCTCGAGTCTTACCCGTTGTTAATATGATACTGTCGGTCAAGGTTGTCCTTCTACTGTCTCTTTGGGTATAAATAAAGCGAGTTTTTAGTTCCTAAGTTAGTTGCAGTTTGAGCCGACCTGCAGCCAGGTCACCCTCTACCCTACAGAACTATATTAGTTCTATTAGGCTTTGCAGAAGGCGTTCTAGATCTTGACCTTTACATAAGGTATGTGTATTCACTAGTTTAGGGACCGTCTCAAAACCATAGGCTCACTTGGCGAACGTCGTAACTTAATTATTACACCATTTTACAACGCGAATTCATATTTGTATCTCTGAATAAGAGTGAAATTTATTATATGTATAAGGATTTATTGCTGTAAACTCTATAAAATAGAGGTGTTTTTCCTAGTCAATAGGTGCTACTATTTATAGTAGATTTTTTTGTATAATTATATTATTTGACTAGTTTCTACTCTTTTTGAATTGTACTGTTACTGTTAGTAAATTTACAATTGTTAAACTTTTGAATAAATATTTTGTTATTTAAATCATCCTAATTATTACAGCCATTTTTTGAATCAAGTGTATCCTCTTGATCGAATCTGGTGCGAAATACTACCACTACACCATGTACACGCCCAGAAGGGACTTACACTGGCCCCTTTTGCTACAGTTGCTAACGTTCATAATGAAATGTCTTTAAGGATACATTTTTTTCTAATCAAGACTCATAAGTCACATGAGTCACTCGTTGCCGCTCAAACCCCAAAATATTTTAAATCCAAATAGTCGTTTCATCATCAAAATTGAAAACACGTTAATATCAAAACTGGTTAAGGCCATCGACCCCTTGTGAAAAGAAAACCATCCGAGCTTAATGGCGGTAAATTTATACTATTAAAGGTATTATTTAACAATCTTGTCAAAACCGAAGTGTGACTACTGGGCTGGTGATAAGTCGGATCGGTGCTTGCCTCATTGGTTTTGAGTAAGGTTTTCGACACAAGAGCTCCGTCATTTTCAGAAATCCGTTCACTGCAACATACCATATACCGTTAAAGATGTAGGAGATTAGAATTACCATTGATATCAAATGTAAATAAAAGTAGACGTTGTGGTACAAAAATATGAAATAATTGTTTGAACTTCCAAAAATATTTAAATAACTTGTCAACTACGTTCATCAGATCCGTAAACAGGTATTCACGATCTGTCATCTGTGACAACAGTTTCAATATATTTTGTTAATATTCAATAGGGATATTTTGTCAGCTTAAATTATCAAAATATCAACTGAAATGTCGAACATAAAGAAAATAATTCCACTCTGCGTCGCTGTGGTAGCAATTGGTATTTCTTACAATAGCATATCGACTTGGTGTAAAATGTCTTTGTTTGAAGACTGGATTAATCAACACAGACGTGACCCATTGGATTTATACATGTGGAGGTTTATGATTTGCAGAACATCATGTGAATCTTCAAATATCTCAATAATGATTTTAGATTCAAGCAAAACAAACGAAATTGTGATGGCTGTTGAGAAATATATCATAAATATCAACACAACGAATAGAAAACCTTACAGCACAGAAAATTTTTACATTCTCTTTGGTGACCTTCATGGACTTCGTGCACAAACACAATACGAATTACAAAAAGATGAGTTAATAAGGTATGGAATGCACATAGGAAGTCATATTGACTTAACATTTAACCTTGATCAAATGTCTGACATTATACAGAAAAAAATGGACAAAGAAAGAATGGAAAATGACGAATTAAATTATATTTCAAACTATTTGGAAGGCATGTTACATTACCCGCGAACGTGTGAAAAGAGAAATTTTGCAAGTATATCAGCATGTCCTATTAAATCTGGGAATACATTATCTTCTGTAAAATCTTATGCGAACGGTATGGGGTGCACAGCAATTATAGAAGGGCGCTTTGGTTTAATTGGTTCTCCATGTTTATCACAAAGAGATTTAAATGACATGATGATATTTTTAATTGCCACCAACTTTTCTGAAGGAATATATTTCAACGACTCCCTGCCTGAAACAAATCCCAATATATCAATTAAAACAGATTTAAATGGAGCTTACATTACTTTTGATGGAAAAGGCTACTTAATCATTTGGCTGATTCACAGTGTGCCGAGGGTAACCATATATATTTCAGCAATGTATATATTTTTACATTTTACTAGCAAACAAGTGGAACCTCAAGAGATATACCGGTATACAGATGGCATAAAAAAGTCTTTTTATATATGGACTCCTGCTTTAATATCGACAAAACGATCTAACATGGGTATTTTACATGCATATTTTTTACATAGATCCCCTTTTAATTTTTATGGTTTTGCAAACATTTTATTAAGCGGTTTTTGTCTGTCTTACTATTTTATGAACACATTTCAATATTACATTTATCCTGGTCTTTTTTCAATGTTTATTACATTTGCATATGTCATAACAGTTTTTGGAATCCTATGTTTTTGTAAAATTGGAAAATGGAATATACCATGGCTTTCGCAGTTGCATGCAACAGAGCAATCGATATGGATAGTTTCCTTACCACTAGCTGTCTTTGGATGCTTCGGATTGAAAAACCAAAAACGCTGTTCTTTTTTTGTCTTGCTGGTGTATTTTTTGATAACTTCATATGGGGTTATAGAGTATTACTATACATACATAATACATTTCCTTTATCACAATTTGATATCAATACTCAACACTGAAAAAATTGAAGAGATATTGGTAAACTGGTGTCCTATTTTACTGGTTATGATTCTTTATATTAAATGTGTAATATCTGCTCATCAAGATGTTTACAATAACTTTATAAAGGATCTCATTAGTTGTATTCAAGGTCGTGAGTTCCAGTTACCCCATCTTGATGAAAATGTCGATTTTAAGAAACATGCAGTCTTGCTTCGCTGCATGGATATTAACAGAAATGAATTGCGTATTGATAACAGAAATTTAAGTCCAATTAATCTCGTTTACAAAACCAAATCTGGAACAATGATATTTTACAAAGAGAACGGTGAAATATGTATAACTGCGAATTTCTTTTTTGGTGTCATGGGTCTCCCTGGGTCACCTTTGTCAATAAAACGTATTGTAATGGATGAAATCGTGTCCATCTTCCAAAGGTCTTTGCCTGCGATAGTGGTCCTATGGTATCTAGCGTACATCTTACACGTGCCGTCTACAAGTGTAGACAATAAAAGTGAGAGTGTAAAACTTCTCATGATCATAACCAAAACAGTTCTTGTAAAATTATATTCAGACATATTTTTCAAAGTAACACCCCGTGAAACGATAGACATTTCGAAAATGTTGAGTTTTCAAAAAGCAATACAAGATTTTGTAAGAAAGAGTGAGGATGAATTTTTTGTTTCTGCCAGAAAAAAGATATACATTCCTTTCAATAGGAAGTTTGTGTTGTGTATATTTGGCATTACCTTTCTTGTACTTTTTGCTCTTTTGCTATATAAGGAAAATATAATGAGGTTCATAAAAGCTAGTATATTAGGGCACCTTATACTGTCAGTTGTTTCACCGTGGTTCTGTTTCTTCAATCTTTATTTGCAATCAATATAATTACTGCAGGCCAAATTATTTAATAACAACTTATTTTGTTCGGTTTTTACACAGATATTTAATGTCTCTATATATACTGTTCTAATTCAAGTAACAAATAGTGAAGATTACATAAAAACTGATTATCATTTTTTCTAACGGTTTTACTATATACACTGTATTTTAATTCTTCGTCAGGAAGGAGCGGGTTGTATTCGCGGGACTGTCATGATAGTGGGCGTTTGCTTTTTTTAAATATTATTTGTGACCTTTGAATTTTTCTGATTGATGGCCGTTTGGTAAAAATATTCGGGTCATTTTGTACATTAATACCTTGCATATGTAGCTACATTTATGTTTTTCTTTTATTTTACGTTTTCACATTAGTAGTAAACTATGATGGTTAAACACGATACCTCTGCGGAAGTGCTTTTAATCATAGTTGTATTTTTGTTATTTGTATAATAACATAACCATCACTTCGCATAATAAAAATGTTAGCATTGGAATCAGAAAGTTCAACCTACCTTGGGTATGATTCTATGAATATATGTATTGCGGAAATAAATGCGATTTATAAAAATGGATACTTATTAAAATGTTTTAAACTTATACTGGGACTTTGTTGTATTTATGATTATTTGGTGAATTAATCTAACTAGTGTATTTTGTCACATAGCCTTTAAGTTTTATGAAATATATGTGTTACTAATTTTGGTATTGTATATTAGTTTGTTTTATTAATAACTGACGTCCAATTTTCTCTTCACAATCATCAATGTAAAGCGAGACAAGCGAATGTGGACTCGGATAGCTGACTTGGGAGAATGGCCAAATTACATTCTGATATATAGATGTAGAGAATTTATATTCCCCTACTAACCTTTTGTTTATAATCAAATTTCCCCATAATTTGTCACTAAAATGAAAAAAAAACATGGATATTGAGTTACCACTTTGTTTATTTAGTGTGTACGATTATCGTATATAAAATCAGTCTTTAGTTTATAGTATGATATAAATTGTAGGAAAATATTCAGTTTTGAGTTTCTGTTTCTTCCGCTCAACATATTTATTACCTTTGTAATGGTTTTATTTTTTTCTGACATATTTGTCCATACTGTTATACATTTACTATGATTATTAATATCAATTGATTAGTCACCACTAAAATTTACGTGTGGTGTATGGCGACACATTTCCGTAATATTATGTCAAATTCTTTTGTTAAGTTTTATTTTGACGAACAACATATATTTAAACTGAACAATGAGTAAAGTCACAGTATGGACCTGGTAGTGTCAAAGTTAGACTGACTTCATAGTTTTGCGTAGTTTTATCAAACTGTCGGATTACAGTTGGTTTTTCAGCATAAACTAGTAGGGGACCAGTTACATACATATTGTAACAGGATCCATTTTTTTTTGCACGCAAACGTTTTGTTTTTTACCTTGGAGTCTACTGGTAGTTTTTTTTAAATCACCAATAGTTGGTGTCTAGAAAATATATAGTGTATATTGAGATTTTATTATGTTTATGTTCGATAATATGTTATTTAAAATGTAAACTTCACTTATTTATACAACTGTTCATGCTACAATTTTGTTACTTTGTATTATTTCACACAAACATACAGCATTGCAACAAGTGTTCACTTAGTCGTCATTTAATGCTTCACTTGCTGGGTCTGACCTTGACTGCAATTCCTCTAATTGTTTTCCTCAAAACAAAACTGAATCACATCGATTCTTAGAATTTCCTATAAATAGGACATATTTTCAATGTCAATCTAAAATTCAAAATGGCTACCAGCGCAGATCTAAGTTTCATATTATACCGTATGGTAAAATGTTCAACAGTTTCCATAGAAACCAGAAAATTAAATAGAGCAATGTTCACTACAAAAGTGACACACAGGTTCAAAATGGGCAAAGCTAGATTGCTGTCACACAGATCTTATTAAGGAAATATTTTCAAATGATTCTTCTTTAAAAGCAACAAAATTATATGTAAATAGTAGTGATTTACTCGAGTCTGGGTTTACAGATAAGATGATAAATGAATTGCACAAATAGTTTTTGTTACCTCAAAGGATTACTCTATAAATTACATCGCAACAATATACACAATTAATAAACAACAAGTTTGGGTAGTATTGCTCAGGCAATTCAAAGTCCCCTACTGGCATAACAATATTCTGAGACAAAAGTCCATAATTTTGTCAAAAAGCATTGGACTGGAACAACACTTAAACTTGATATGTAACTTATTATGGTAGACTAACATACCAAATATCAGCTATTATATCTGCAATCATTTGGACAAACATCTGGAAAACTGTAATTTTAAAGAAAGTCTAGGGCAAAAATTTTGTCACAAATCATTGGACGGGAAAAACATTCAAACTTGATATGTGCGTCATGATGGTTGACTCACATAACAAATATCAGCTCGGTATCTGCAAGCGTTTAGAAAAAAGTGTGGAAAACTGTAATTTTTAGAAATTTTCTAAGTTTAAGGGCCATAATTTCACTAAAAAGCATTGGCCGGAATGATATTCTAAATTAATCTGTAACTCGTAATGGTTTACTCACACATCAAATATTAGCTCAATATCTACAAGCATCTAGAAAAAAATCTGGAAACCATGTGTGACAGAGTGGACAGAATGACTGATGGACTGAGTGCAAATCTTTGTCCGATTCGGTTAAGCCGGTAGGGGACTAATATATTGAAATACATAAAAAAAAATATCATATAAAAATTCGAATGAAAGTATAAATAATGCACCAATAATACAATTCTCTTTTCACGCGTTTTAATCCAGTCATTCTATGCACCAACTATGCAAAATTTGATACTCAGGCAACAGATCTAATACACAGGTTCATGTTGTTCGCCATTATTTATGGTGTAATAACCTCTGACCCCGGGTCTAATAAGCGGTGACCTCTCATCACTGTCATCTTGCATTTGTCTCTCTGGCCTTGTTTCATTCGTTTCCTGATCAGCATTCTGTAAATGTCTAAGTCGACGTGTTTTTCGAGGACATTGTGGAAAGTGCGGCCTTCCTCTTTCTCTGTAGAACTGAAATCCTGTACCATTTATTAATAGCAAGGCCCAAACACATGCAAGTATAATGTCTGAAAGATAATTGATAATTGTGAGAAAACAGCAGAACACTGTCAAAATGTTATTAATGAACATTATGTATATTTTTCAACAAAGCGTGTTTAATACATCTGATAATTACAGGGCCACAATGACAATTCATGCAACAAGTCTTTCCATAAAGGCTTTTAATATCTCCATAATTGTGCCTACCAATATTTTGGGAAAGTCTTTTAGTGCTACTGATGATATAAATTATATTATTTAGGTATCTCTGACAACCGTCATAATATATTGAAAGATATAACTTTTTATGAGTAGGTGTCTGCAGTATCTTATTTTACTATTATTTTCATTTTTGCTAATCCACCAATACAGCTCTGATCAGCCAAGTATGATAAGTGTTCCTAGTGCTTGAATGTAATTTGTCTTATTGATAACAGGAGGTAAACCAAAACTTTAATTATTTAAAATTGAGATGTTTGAAAGAAATAATTTACAGAACCCAAAATACAAATGTGCCAGCAGAATTAATTTCAATCAATGAATTGGATGGAATGCATCATTTTACAAAATTAACTCGTATAAATACTCAGTATTTATTTTTGATCACATATTTTTTCTAAAGTTTCCAAGCACAGTTTAATGTTTGTTCAATTTACAAAATTCATTCAAATTTTTAAACATATACTTAATAGCCTAAAGAACATTGGAAATGCTTTACTTCATATATGTAGATATGTATGCTTCATTATAATTTTCTTTATATTCTTATAATGTATATATTTTGTTTGAAATTTTTTTTGCATATAAAGATGCTCATTACGTTGGCATACAAACAGTACAAGAACTTGTTAATACAAACGGGAAATTCAAAGATTAACTAAATTTTTTGCATTGTTGGATTTATTTGCCAAAAAGGTTATTTAATAATCATATTTTTATTAGTTTTTAAACAGCATACTGTGATTTCATTATAATTCGTACGTTGGTATCAATTTTCGTGGACTGAGAAAAAATCCTTTCGTTGGATACATACATTTGTGGATAGCCTATATAATCAAATTACATGTACAATAAATGTTAAAATCAGTATTTTTGGTGAAATTGTTGTACACTTTTTCAGTTGTTTAAACAAAGAATTATTATGTGAGTAAATCTAATTATACATTCGCTTTGCTTTGACTTAAATTGTAAGGGAGGTGTGTTATGTTTACCTGACGCGCGATGACAAAAAATGTTCCTTACGACATTCATGTACTTGTCATTAATGTGACTGTTGTTAATTAGAACTACATGATGTTTTTACAGTAATTAATAACTGAAAAACAATGGACAAAAA
Organism: Limnoperna fortunei; assembly: GCA_944474755.1. NCBI lineage: Eukaryota > Metazoa > Mollusca > Bivalvia > Mytilida > Modiolidae > Limnoperna > Limnoperna fortunei. The sequence continues at coordinate 51,155,193 of OX104120.1, forward strand.
TCCCATTTAAATATATTTTATATTTAAAATATAAATAAATTTTGCGAGAATACTGACTTTTGATTGGCTGGAAAATATTTTCTATCAGAGGATGGAAAACAAATTTGATCGTCATGGAGACACATGCCATTTGACGTCATATATTACTCCACTGGAAACTAACAGTTTTTGTATTGATCTCCTTTTTTAAAATGTCCAGTTACAAGAATAAAATTGTTTATTCTATTGTTTGAATTTATTTATAATTATTAACTACAAAAAATATTTTCTCCATCGAGGTATAACAAAATTTCCGTTGTGCACATTTAATATAATACGCTACGCGGATTATACTATGTGCAAAATGGAAATTTTGTTATCCCTCGATGGAGAAAATATTTTTGTAGTTAATACTTACAGGATTTAACGCTAATTTTCGGTAATTCATCGATGTATGAACAAGGTCGACTAACTCACAAGCAAATAAACGTCCGTTTGTGAGTGAGTCGACCTCGTTCATACATCGATGAATTAACGAAAATAAGCATTTAATACTTATAATTCTTCCAAAATAGTTTTTATATATTTACCATCTTTTCTCAAATAAAATTTCATCATAAGTGTGTGACGTGTAGGAATATACAAAACGAACTGAAGAGGAAGACGTGGTCGGTTTAAAAGGAATAACTTGCATTGACAACAGATACATTTTAAGATTTGCCGAGAAGATTATTACTAAAAACAAAAGAAGACTGAACAAAAAACAGTATTCCGTATACTAATGTTCCTCATTGTACCCGCTGTTTATATGTGACGTCATATCTGTTCAAACGCAACGTAAACCTAGATAGACGTTCTTTCTTAAATACGAAGAGGAAAAACATTAGTTGTCGATTGTTCGATGGATTTATCAGTGAAAATTGATGGATCTGTGCTGAGACATGGACTTGGTGGTAAATCTGTGCATCTTGCTCATTTCGTCGATTTGTTGTGACTGAGAAAAAAGAAGGCAGTTTTACCGTTACGGCTATTGTGTGTATTGGAAATGATTCATAATTGAAAATACAAGAAACACAATTTTTAAGTATCGTTTATATATGCCTTCACACTCGCCTTTCGTCCACATTCGAATTGTGCTATTTCCCGTCATTCAGCAATGTGAACAATGAATCAAAAACTAGGTGTACTGTTAAAATATTTTCTTGTATGTACTTCTCTATAAAACAAATGATTTCATAATAATAATATACAGCTGCTTCAACAAAATCACTTTTCATTTGAGCAAAGTTATTTATACCGACAAAATTCAAGGTACTTTCTTAATTTTATTATCTGAAGCGTACATGATACATGGCTGCTATATTTGTTTACATTTAGCAACAAAAAAAGTAGTTCCCCAAAAGTCGTTTATCAAAGTATGAACAGATCTGGGAAGTACTGGTTTAAGGCCTTTTGACCAATCAAAAATGACTATAAACGTAAACGAATGTAAGATAAGAATTATTTGCGGTTATTTATTTCAAACCCTAGCAATTTGAATCATAACAGGAAGTAATTTTCGAGATTCTCACCTTCATTTAACAGACTATGTAGACACCAAAAAACTTATTTGAATTATTATCAAAAGGAAAATACGCGTAAAATACACAACCGGAAGTTAACTGTTTCCTTCTCGGAGTACACATTTGAACACAATATTGTTAGAATAATACATTTTTGTGCGTATTGTTTTTTTCTTATTGACAAAAAAATCCCACTACTGTTAAATCTTTACTATAAAGTTTGAATTTTACCTAAAGAATACAGTTGGTTGTTCATGCACAACACATAAATTAAACACCAAGGGAATTCCTGATAGTGCCCACGAAAATTGATATCCAACGAATAAAAATGATGTATATGGAGATTACTACAAACAAGAAAAGAGTATGCACAATACCAAACATTGATCAGGACTAAAATTGTAATTTGTTACCTTTTGTTTCAAAGGGACCTGTAACAAGAACATCGAGATAATCCACAATATAAGCATGTCTAAATGAGTTTATAACAATAAACTTCAATCCTCCTGTTATCCAAACATCCACTGCTAAAACTGTCAGGAAACTTCCAATGAATGTACAGCATAATATACTTAACTGAAACAAAGATAGAATGAAAAACTTTGATGTGATTTATTTGATGTATTGTTTAAATGGCCTTTAATCATACCACTTCAAGCAATTTTTCAGCTTTATAAAGGCATCCAGCTTTTATAGGGGTAGAAGCTGGAGTACTGGAAGAAAAACCCCAAAATTTTGACAAGAAAACAGGCAATCCATGTCAATCAATGTTGGATTATAGTGTAACCTGTCCAAAGTTATGCTCAAACTCGCAACCCAGCATTAACATATCAGTGATGTATATTTGCTGAGCAACTACACGAATCAATCGGCCATTAAGCCTACCTGAAAAAAATGGGGAAATTTTATGTGATCATTAGAAGATACACATTTGAAAAAGCAAATGCTAAAGCTCAGGACTGCTTCTGTAAAATAGTTACAAACAAGAAATATTTTCAAGATGAGCATTTTCTGCTTCTCTGTAAATCAATGTTACAAGGAATGAGTCATCAACAATTACTACAGAATAATATGTAAGAATATGGTATTTAAGTCTTGTCAGCATATTCCTAGGATAATGCCTAGATGCTAGTCGAATACTGAATCATTTAAGACAATTACAATGGTTATCTTGAATAAAAAATCTTACTTTCAATGTTGATCAACTAATGGTTTTTTTTTTTGTTTTTTGTATGTGCACATGCAACAAAAGTTTACTGTTTAGAATTCCTACCGTTTTTGTCCAGTATAATATCAGTACAGGCAATAACAATACACAAACAGTAAAGCCCATTCCATAGTTATACCTGGTCGACCAATACTGGAGGTTCCCTAAAAATTAACACTAGTTAATGTGCGTTATGCTGAAGATAAGTGCTATGCTCCTAGTATGTTGTTCAACACGTGATTTGAGGGTTTATATGTATTATTTTTTTTATAATGCTTTGTTTTAAAATTGAGGAACACTGTACATTAAGAGAAACCGGAATATATGATGTAAGTTTTATATTCTTTGCTTGAAAAGAGTTTAATGCCATTTTCACCAATGTTTCAACTATGTCCTGCTGTCCCGATTTTATTAAGAGAGAAAACTGGAGTATCCGGTGATTACCACCAACAATGTTTAGGAAAACTGAAAATCCTTGTCAATTATGATTGACTTCAAGCAAACCCTGCCCACAGTCAGACTTGTACCCACAAACCTCTGTGTTGACAGACATGTGGTCAATAGCAGATGACTACCGGTAACTACCTAAACTACTAGACCACAGAGGCCCCTATTACGTATTATACATTGCTTTATGTAACTGTATGGTTTGAACATCAAACTGCAGAATTTTCCAATCCAGCAGAAAAAGTGAAGCAATTATATTTTATTTGGTTCTCAAATAAACAAAAATCAGTTGATTTAACAATAAACCGATTTACAAAAGGCACGAGAACTTTCAAAAGGTCTGGCTTAATTGTCACAAAACAAAATCTTAGGGCAAGCCTTTAATAAAAATTGCTGAACCAAAGGAAAGTACATAAATTACATAAAATAACTTTGGATATAAACTCAAGTTCCTGGAGAGTCCTCAAACATGGCTAACTGATCTTAAATTTCGCTTCTTCGTTGATTACAAGAAGTATTGTTACAGACATATACATGAAATAAGGATGCATTTTTTGGATGATTGAGGTTGCGACCTCTATTCTGATTGGATACTGAACAATAGTACCTTCGTTTTTTAGTTGTAATGTAAAATTATGTAATAAATGATTCTCATTGACTGCATATACATGTAGTTAATTTTAGGAAGAAAACAGTACAAGTGGGAAAAACATTTTTTTTACTATACATGAGTTACCATGTTTGAAATTAAAATGGTTCAAAACAGGGAAAGGGGTCAGGGATAGTTATTTCACAGAACAATATTTTTTCTCAAATGGTTTCAGTGACCAAGTGGTTAAGGAAGTTGATCATTTGCCTGTGACATTGAAAGCTAGTGATTTGTTAGCAATTATCTTTTCATGAAAAAATGTACAGTCAATCTTGTTAACATTGATAAAAAACTGCTTTTTGCATGTGTCTACTTATATAAATATTATACAAGCATTAAATAAAAAGTCACAAGTAAACAAAATCAGACATTTAAGTGTTTGTATTTCTAACAAGTGCAATATGTGTCAAGGAGGAAAAACGTGTTTGAACATGGTTTAACATTTAAAACTCATTAACAGTATATCAGTTTCCTCCTCCAATAAAAACTGGACCGTCCATAATATATATGAAATATTGCTGAAAGTGGAGTTAACACCGATTCAAACAAAACAATGTGTGAGAATCACTTGTCTGTTTGTTTTCGAGAAATGCATTGACACTGGTACGATTTATTTAAGCATTAATCACTATTAAATATATATATATATGACCTCAATATTTTTAGAGGGTTAACATTTAAACGTTACTTTGAAGGTTAATATGAAATAAAAAAAAACCACATAAATTTAATTTTTACCTAAAGGAGTGTAGAATAATATACAGGCAAACAAGTACCCTGCTGTCAGACTAGGAACCAGCAGAGAAAGGACTGGTTGCCCCAAACACCACCATATCATCAACCATAGAATAGCAGCAACTGCACCCAATATAACAGTCAGAACAACTATCACTGGAATTACATTTCAATTGATAAGAAAACTTAATAAATAATTTACAATTCATCATAAATTAATTTAATGCAATGGCTATGATCACTTAAAGCAAATATTTTAATACAGCTGTAGCTGTTTCATGAATGGGAAAAAAAAGATAAATTTCTTCAAAGCATACAGCAAAGCTGTTATCAAACTAAAAAAGCAAATAATGTCTCTTTCCCTTTTCTTTCTTATGTATGTGACTTGTTAGCTAAAGCCAGAGAAGCATTATTCTTATCTTATAACTAAGGTTACAATTTTAAATTAACAAACATTTAGAAATTGCTTTCTTTCTTATTTGCAAGAACAGAACAAATCTTAAAATGGTTTTGACTGTATGTGACAGCTCAAGTGATATAAGCATTATTCTTAGCTTATAACTAAAGTTGCAAATCAACAAACATGTAGAATTTGCTTGCTTTCTGGTTTGCAACTAAAGTATGAATCTTAAGATGAACAAACATTCAGAATTTAGCTGCGTTCTCTCCTAGAAAAGAGTGAATCCTAAGATGATTCTTTAAAATATTGGTGAGAAACATTGAGAGATGTTTTTTCTGGAAATTAAAATCCTTTGAATTCATGGAAGGTTTTCTGCTTGTCTGATGTACTTACTAATAACTGATGGTAGGTTTTCTGCTTGTCTGATGTACTTACCAATAACTGACTGGTTTGTAGTTATACTCAGTACTAGATAAAAAACAACATAAAATCCACAAAAAGATGTCAGGAAATTGGCTGAAAGGACATAAACAAACATAATCTAAAGCAAGATCAGTAATACAATGCAGCACTGTCTACATAACTTGTACATACTACCTTTTTGTGACTTCAAAGGTGAAGATCAATATGGATTTTCTTTCTATACAGTCGAATTCATTTAAATGCAAAATGTTTAACAGCAAAATGTGGTCATTATGCTAATACCAAACTACTGTTTTGGGTTTCCGTTTGTATCTTGTGTATTTTTCTGAATCAAGATTCTTAGAAAATATTGAACTTTGACTCCTGGGTCTTGTTGGTTGCTAGGTTTCCTTGCTATTTTTCATCCAGCTACTACATTGTAAATATTATAAGGTCTAGAAATACATTGATAATAAGAACTAATCTGGTTGAAAATATTTGATGTTAAAAGTAAAGAAATGGTTTTTGAATAAGATTCTACTATAACTATCAAAACTCACCAGTCTGGAAAAATCTGTGTCCAAGAAAACATAAAAACAAACCCATAATACCTGCTATTGTTATCAACACCTGTCCAGCAGTATCTGTATAAGAAAGTTAATATTTAATACATGCATCCTAAATTATTGTGTATTCCAAAATTTTATTACTCTTTCTACAAGGAAAAGGTGTGTACACATGATATATTTAATATAAGTATACTGACTTGACATTAAAACAATATAAGGATGAGGCGAAACTCTGTTTAGCCTACCGGGTATTTCCCCATTTCGTGCCGGGTCCTCATACTGTTTTATTTCAAGTCAATACACTGATACTCGTGTTTTATCGTCAATCATTTGTATGATATTTACACACATGGTCAATAATTTAGCAATTTCTTGACCCCATATCTCCACATTAGCATTGTTATTGTGAATAACTTTCGAGTGTGTTGATATCAATTCAACAAAGCTGTTAGTGTATTCTACAATCATGGAAATCCATTAAGACAATAGACTACATAATACACCAGTTTTCGAAACCTTAAATGCTTTTGCCATTTTTGAATTTCAAGTGACGAGAATCAGTTGTGATGCCAAGACTTTTGTGATATATGGCCTCTGACTGACATGCCATTCCCAACATAAAAAAAAATTCACTATTATTTTTCAATAGAAGATTTGTCTTTTGTTAGGAAGCCACATAACTTCAGCAAAAATAGGCCATACCTACAAGGCTTTGCTTACTACCTTAAAGGACCTTTATATGCATACATGTATACATGTACCGAAAAGCTTTTATTTTGACAGTCTTCAAATGAGCAAATCATCTCTAGTACTCTAATAATCAATTCTACAAATTCAGTTTTCCTCATTAGAAGTATTGAAGAAGATACTGTTGAGATGGTAACAAAGGTTATTAAGTTGTAAACAATCCCAACTTAATCATTCCTTTTAACCGTGCTCCCTTAAATCATCCAGGAACTGAACTTGTAAAGCAGTTGTTAATAGATCAAAAGCACTGACTGACAAAATTACATTTGGAAATATTCAATGATAAAACTGAAATGATACTGTGAAATTCTTGGCCTCACAGAAGGCCTTTGATGGCCAAGTGGTACAGGTAGTTAGTCCTCTACTATTTATCACATGCCTGAAAACACTGAGAAAAAGTTCGACCTTACTGATGGATAAGTGTGTTTGACTCTTAACCATAATGGACCATAAAGGATTGCCAGATTTTCATCGGTTTTCTCAGGGGTACTCCGGTCAAAATTGTAATAAAATTGCAAAAATTGGCATAAACCCCTTTCAAACAATGACGATAATACATGTATAATTTTATATGAAAAATATTTTATAATTTATTAAAAAAATTGTGGGTATACTCCATAAATCAAAATTTGAGTTTTTGTGGTGGCATATTAACACCGTGAATTACTTACTGACAAAATGGCATTTCTCGTCCTGGTTTTCAATGTCGCAAGAATATGTTGTCATGGGGACATATGCTGCCATTTTATCACCATGGGTGACAACCAAATTGTAAATGGTTCCTTGTCCAATATAAGATGGCAGTTTTATCTTGGGCAATGTGGATGATGAATATTGAACTTCCTTCAACTGTAAAATAAATAATTAATACATGCTTGATTGTGTACATGTATAAAGCATGTTTTTTGCCTGGAAATGTATGAATACATATATTGTTGTAAACTTATAGAAAAGCATGAACAAAAGAGCATTTCCAGCTGATTTCTGGACTTTTTGCTGTGTAATTAATGTAGCAATTTTATGATGTCACAAATAAATATCATATTAGAAACATGTCCTGACCCAGAACAGAAAATAAACATCAGAGGAGACATGGGTACCAGGAGACTTTATCCCTATACTAAGGCAATAAAGCAAAAATGTTATCCATATACTAGTACCATTAATGCAATAAAAGTGTAATGGTTGCAGAATTAAAATACATACTGACCTTTATTGCATTCTTCTGAATATCGTCAGGAGTCATCATCTTTGTCAGTCCTTCAAAGAGAGCCGCCTCAGAAAATTCATTTTCCGCAATGTAATAGACATAAAGATGGTAAGACATTTGGGTGGATGCAGGGGAATTTTCACAAATGGAATCTTTGGTGGAATTCTTGGCCCATTGGTACCTTATATCAGTGATGTCACTGGTGTAAGCTAGGTGAAAGTTAGGATCATTTTCCATGTTGAATTCTAGATTGCATCCACCTGGAACAGGTGTCAGGACTAAAATAGAAACATAAAACCAACTAGGAATTAACTAAACTACTTACATGTATTACATAGAAGGGAATAAAAAATAAATATTAAAAACATGTCTATGGTTTGGTATACTTGTTGCCCTTAGGTTTCATTTATTTAACTCACATTCTGTTTTTTGTTTTTGGTTTCCGGTTGTCCAATGTGGGTTTGTCTGAATCTGGATTTGTAATTCCCATGTTAGTGGTCAGTTAGTTCCTTAATATATTTTTAAACACATTATTTTGTTAATCTATCTTTAATTAAATCCATTATCATCTTGGGGTGTATAGACTGTAACAGTGGCATGTATAATGCCATTAAGGTAGTTAATTGCCACCGTTATGGAGGTGATTTGCCACCAAATTTGTGTGTGCCATTAAAGAAGTGAATTGTTGCCATCATGGTGATCATGATTTGCCATATTATTTATGTCATGTACATATATAAACCTTCCTTGTATTACTAAAACACTATTATACTGTTTGTGTAACGTAAATATTACCATTTCTTTCCAAATGGACATAAACCAGAACACTAACGGTCACATTTTGAAATGATGATAAGTAGATATCTAGAGTTGTCTGCTCTTCAACAACCACAAGTATTCCAACATTATTGCCTGTCTCTGATGTTTCCGTTGTGATTTTCGGATGTAAAGAGAGAGTGACATTCCTGAATTGGGAATGAGCCTGGATGAGCACAAAGGTAGTTTCCTTGGTAATGTTACCGACAGTTATGGGTACTTGGCTGTTCGGTTGAATACTCAGCAATTCAGGTGTGTATGGAGTCAAATCTGAAAATGAACAATATCTGATAAATTATGTGAAAATATTGATTTGAAAGTACATGCATGTATACATATAAAACAACATACCCTCTACAACACTTATGTGTATTATTTAACTATCTTAAAAAGGCATGTACTGTCCACCGCCTTTATTGTTTTTAATCTTAATTGGAAAGGAAGGGTGCGAATTATACATAAATATGGACTCGGTCGAGTTTTTTTTAATGCATATAAGAATTTTTCCACAATGTTCTGGTCCTAGAAATGGGTGTGGACAATACATTAATGCGGACTATGCTGTTATTTTTACAGTATATGAAAGTTTAATGCTCCCTTAACGCAAATTCCTGGATCCGCCCCTGAAATGCATATTTACACAGCAAATTATGGTAAAAGCAAGCATGAAATAATAAAATTAATAAAATAATCAAAGAATTCAAACAATTTGAATAGAATTTCACATTTGTAAAGCTACTAGTATATCATTGAGCCAAGTTTAATGAAAGCTGAGTTTCCTGTAAAATTCCTCAGTTTACTTCAGGAAAACTGAAAATCCTTGTCCATTAAGATTGAAGTCAACTGCATACAAAAGTCAGACTCAAACTCATATTAAACTTCAGTGTGTTCACACAAATGTTAACAACAGTAATAAGTTTAGGATAGAAATGAACGGATTTAGTGGATTGTGTATGCAGAGCACACACATGCATGGTTCAACTCTGTTTCTGTTGCCTTTTAAAAAGCAGCTGCCCCCCCCCCCCCACTTTTTCGATTGGGACAATGTCCTAGTATATTAATTTTTTCTTATGGCAAAAAAAAGTAATCGTTTTACACTTACATTTTTTTGTATAACAACAAAGAGAAAAAAACCATAAGCAGTATATAAAAACCTGAATTATCTTTTGTTAGATATATATATATTATATATATTTGACTTTTGAGAAAAAACATCATAACTGCAGAAACTTCTATTTTGTTGGATTTTTTTATCTCATTGACATGCTTGGAATTATTAGGGCTTATTTTGGTCAGTTTAAATTACTGAGGATAAGGTATCAATTAAAGACCAGAAAAAAAATAATTTGGCTAACTGATCAGTCTACTTATATCACTCATTTCAATAAATATTCAACATTACAATTTAGAAGAATCAACTACAGCAAAACTGTTCCAATAAAATAAATGGTTTTTTTTGTTGATATTAAGTTGATAGAATTATCAATGAGGTGCATGTAAAACTAGAAGTAGAACATTACATCATGTATTTATTGTAAAATGCTCTACTAGTATTACAATTATTAATAAGACATATTTAAAAAAAAAAGCCAAAATACTAATTTTTATTCTGTTTGAATCTTTGCAATGCTCAGAATCATATTTGCAATTTTTGGCCCCCCCCCCCCCCCACCAGTTCATATCCGATGCACAATTTTAAATAATTTCTTTTGTTTTAAACTGGTTTCCTGTCTTATTTTCATGTTACACAATTAAGTAAATATTAGATGGAAAGCAGCTTACAATTTTTTAATTATTCCCCTTTGTTAAGGGCAATGTAAACTCTTCAAAATATATGATAGACAAGAAAATCTATAACTGTATTGCACTAGCTTCAAATTTTATCTATGGTTGCAGACATTATTGTGACCTAGTAGAAATAGAATTAAGTGTGGACAAATTGTCATGTGTTATACTTCTTTGTGTTGGCAGTAAAACTTTAGGATACTGAAGATTAAATACAGTTGTGCATGCATGATAAGAACAAAATGATGATAAATAATTACATGTATATTATAGATAGTTTAAGGAAATAAATAAGCCTATAATCAGTAATTGATTCAATTAAATTTTGATTGTTTGATTGAATGCCACTTTGAGCAATTTTTCAGCTTTATCCAGTTTTTATTGGTGGGGAAAGCCGGAGTACATGGAGAAAACCCCCGACCTTTGGTAGGAAAACTGGCAATCCTTGTCAATTAAGATGGTAGTCGAGCGCACCCTGCCCGCAGTAAGGCTCGAACCCACAACCTCAGTGCAGGCAGACCACATGATCAAGAGTAGACGAACTATCTTAACCACTACGCCACCGAGGCACCAATTCAATTTTGAGATGTAGTATATTCCTCTGTATTATTGTTCTTGGAAAAAAATTACCATTTATATGTTTCCTTGTTACACTGTTCAGAACTAAAAGTTTGTGATTGATGTTTTGATGTTTGCACTACTAGTAGCTTCAAATTTCATCTATTGCCGCAGCGGTTATTGTGACCTAGGAGAAATAGAATTAAGTTGGACAAATTTTCATATGTGCAATACTTCTTCTCCTTGGAAATAATTACCATTTATATGTTTCCTTGTTACATTGTTACATGTACATTGTAAAAGATTGTGTTTGATGTTGTCTTGTCCTACTGTCGTATTGAGTGTCGATATCATTTGGTATCCTGGTTTTGCCGGTCCTTAATAGCGTAAGATAATATGGAATAAAACTGTGTATTTTATCCAATAGAATTATTTATTGATTTACTAATTTTGTTTCATAGATAAACACCTACACACTTTCAAAAAATTACAGTCAGGTATTAAAGCACAGGTTATTGCAACAATCTTCTAATTTTTCGAACGACATAATTTTTGAAAATACTATGTCACCAGTTCTCGATAATGTATGTGTAATTAGCTATGTTAGGCAATTCTGACAATGAAATACCATAAAATGTAATTAAAAATGTATTTCATAAAAAATTTGTTTAAATTGGAGCATTGGGTGCAAAGATGGAACCTGTCTATTGTACGATAAGTTGAAGAAATTTTAGGTAATATGGAAAGGTATCGAAATATATAGTACTGTGTATTTGGGAGAATTTTAAACACCTAAACGTGGAACTTCCTTACTTTTCATTCCCAAGGAGCAAGTAGTCCTAAAGGAAATTGCCAACAAAAAGAAAACATGTGCAAACCGCGTTTTATGACAAAATGCATTTGTGCATGACATTGAGAATAGGTTTACGAGAATAGTATAAGGAACCATGTGGCTTTATTCAGGGAGCATGACAACTGCCTCTCTTGAACAACTGCACCCGCCCCTAGGACAACTGCTACCTAGGACTAATGTCCCCATATATTTGTCATGTTTTTTTAGTATATTTTTAAGAACAAAAGAATAAAACTAGAGTAAAAAAACCTGTGAGCAATGCTCACCATTGATACCCCCCGCTTAACAATTACTTTGAAAAGTCAGGTGTTCTTAATTATGAAATTGAAACTTTATCTAGTTAAACATGAAGGCGAAGTTGCAGATAAAACATGTAACCCTCCCCAATCCCCCAAAGAATGGCATCCCTTATGTCAATGACAAGTAAGTCCATGTTTTTCTAAGGGAAACCTCAAATAATATTCTGATCAAAATGTTTAATATCCAGTGCACAATGGCAATATGTGACCAAGATTCCGTGTAAGTTTCAACAAATTCCATTCAGTGGTGTAGGAGGAGTTGCAAATAAAAGATGGGTATCCCCTTATGTCCATGACAAAGTCCATGCTTTTCTATGGGAAACCCCAAATATCATTCCAATCAAAATTTTAAATATCTCCTGCACAATGGCACTACGTGACATGGATTCTGTGTCAGTTTCATCAAATTCCATTCAGTGATGTAGGAGGAGTTGCACATAAGAGATGGGTATATCCCCTTATGTCAATGACAGTCCATGTTTTTCTATGGGAAACCCCAAATATCATTCTGATCAAAATGTTAAATATCTCCTGCACAATGGCACCATGTGACATGGATTCTGTGTTAGTTTCAACAAATTCCATTTAGTGGTGTAGGAATGAGTTGCACATAAGAGATGGGTATCCCTTATGTCCATGACAAGTTTCATCAAATTCCATTCAGTGGTGTAGGAGGAGGTTGAAATAAGAGAAAGTGTAGCGGACGGACAGACAGACACCATGAACACACAATACCCCCCCCCCCACTTTTCAAGCGGGGGGTATAATAAGATGAAAATTTGTTTTTATAAATTATACACATGTACAGAAGTCAAACAAACAAAACATTTACAGAGATAAAAATATATGTTCGGCACTTATATGTCACTTGAGCACTAAAAGTCCTAAAAGTGAATGTTGTAGGCAATACATGTACCATGCACTAATTAAATTAAGTCAGTTGCCATAGTTCTGTACTAGGTTGAGTATGCAGCTTGCAGTATCTTGGAACTTCACGTAGATGTACCCCTCATACCTGAGCTTTTGATGACCTCTCTCTGACTCTAAGAATTCCTCGTTTTAAATATGCTCACCTTAATTTTCTTCCTTTGAAGATATTATTAAGGCTTGTACTATAAGCTTGTGAACCATTTTAAAATAAATTGTTATAATTATTATAATTAGCTGTGAAAAAGTAATCAATTTCAAGTAAAATTAATTTAATGGTTATCACAATTTGTTGATTATACTTCGTCCAAGCTATTTATTTCTTAAAGAAATAGTTAATTATCACCAAAGAAAATTGAAGTGAAATCAACTATAAATTTTTTTTTTAAATTATCCAAAAAAAAACAATAATATTTTCCTAATTTATTATTATTTTTTAATACTTATTTCTATTTGACAATAGATGGTGCAATCGTCCTAGGGGCCACTGGACACTCATGAGTGATTCACTGGAGTAATTCAAGTCAGCTGTGTCAGGAATACAACACTGATCACATGTCTCTTTTTTATCTTAAATAAATTTTTTAATTTACTCTTATTCTTCCTCTCATGCGCTGTGCAAGCATTTGAAAGGGGGGGGGCAGTTGTCCCAGACCCGGCAATTGACTACTTTCCAATTTAAAAAACGCCACCAAGTGTCCACTTCCGGTACTAAAAACTGCGGCTACAGCCACAGTTTATTCTGTTGAAAACTTTTGAAATGGACACTTGTCTTTAAAAAATTTTAACGCTTCATGTTGATGACAGGTGTCGAAATCTGAGTGAGAATGTTATTAAAACTCCCTGCTGTGTAAACATGATTGTTAATTAATTAACCAATGTTTATTACCGTTTATTACCCCATTTACCTGATTCTAATTTAAGGTAGAACCCCAGCTGTTTTATAGCTTGATTAAACAAGCTTACCAGTGACATCCATGTTCCGATATTCAAACTCACCTGTTGCCTATGGCTATAGTAACATCTACTAATGAGGTTAATTACATGAAAATTTAATTGGCATAGACAAACAATACAAAAAATGCAAAATCTGTATTTCAATAACATACTCTATTAGTGATGATAGCCGTAGTTTTTTTAACTGGAAGTAAAAAGGGAGATAAATCATGAAAAACTGGAAATGGGTCTATTCAAAACTTTATATAGAGCATAACTATATATGGCGCCCAGCTAATGCCCTGCAGTGTTTTATTTTATAAAATATAAGAATATAATTAACCATGTCTAAATATTGTCGTAATGTAATTTCTTAGAAGTAAACAAATATATCAAACCTGGGGCTATGACCAGTTTAACTGTCGGCTGTCTACTCACTGTACATGGAACTGTATATACTTACTTATTACTTGACATGTAGCATAAACAATACAGCATTGAAAAATAAGAATGTGTGCAATTAATTTGCACATTTTAACAGTTGTCACATTTCCTTTCTGTCAATTTCAGAACTTTGTTTACTTCCTCTTCATACTATAAAGGGTAACCTAAAACGAAGCATACGATCCCGAACAAGATTTAGCAAATGCCAGTTGAGTTCCAAAATAAATAAATACATAAATTGTAATGGACTGTAAGATACAAAGGTTGCTATATTAATAGTTTTAATTAATTATTGTTAACATTAGCGTTGACATCTTCTGTAGGCGTATTTTTGACAAAAGTGAGCTCCGATTTCAATTAAAAAGTGTCATATTGTGATACGAGCGAGCATTTCTCTGCAACTGGGAATAGTATAACTGATTTATAGGTTCCTGTCTGCAACGAGTACAAAACTTACTGGATAACATCTTGGAACGAATAAGGGACGAATTGACTTGGGAAGGATTGGTCTGGGGACACCTTCTATAAATCATTTGAACGATAAATATCGATGAGTTGTATGTATGATCGCCTTTAAAATGTGTGGTTTTATACCCCAATAGGCAATTTATCCAATATCGCGGATATTATTTGAGATGTAAATGGAGTACAACTTGATCATTGCGTATTACGTCAATCCTGATCTCGTGGAATGCAGAAAAAAGTTGATTCCTACACCGGTCTGATCTAAGCGGGTGTTTATCATTCATAATGTTTGTATGATTTGCATATTTAGATCATATTATACGTTTATTTGATTGGTTGATATTACATCTTTTACGCCACTTCCAGTATTTCATCAGTTATATCATGGCGTCCAATTATATTGGGGAGAGAGCCATAATAACCGGTGAAAAATGCCTATATCATGTATATGCATTCGGCAGAAAACTGGCAATCTTCGGAGTCAAACACACCTTGCCCGCAGCAAGACTCGAAGTCACGACCGCATTGATGATTCGCTAGTGGTCAACATTATAATAGGTGACTAACTACCTTAACCATTCAGTCGGCCACTGAGGCTTCCAATAGGTTTTGTTATAGACTTGGATGACATAATGGTCTTCGTATGTGTACATTCAGCATAACTAATTACTGCAGTTTAACCCCACCCCATGACTGAGAAACCGAGTAGTAATTTCTATTTCTATCGGTTTAAAATCTCTTAAATGTTTGCAAGTTTTGGCTGCTGGAATTTTTTTTTATTTAAACCTTCAACGATTTCGTTGCCAGCATTTAAAATAGATTTTTGGTTTAAATGTTGTATTAAATAAATATCTGGATGCAAATTAAACTATAAGTTATCGAAAAATACCCTCCTCTATTTTATTGAAATCAAATTTACAATTTAATAGTGTATGATTTCACGTAAACGACATGATGGATGCCATTAAAATATTTAAGCAACAGTTTAAGGTTATCATGTGCCCCGTGTTATGAAAACTGTACTATATATTCTGTTCGTTTATTTCTAATCTGTGTTTTTTTCCAAGACGACGATTTAGTACAAAGAAACGGACTCCTTTGAAACGAATTTGGATGGTTAAGTTGTAAAAATAGACAGCAGCCACATGTGAGTGACTATGATAACAGTCTCTCAGAAAAAAAGATCACAAGTAGCAATCTCTTTGTATGCAGCCAGATGTGACGCTATTGCGGTACCATATTTGTGCCATGGAGATGTAAATTCTAATTTTGTTTGTATACTTGATTATGCTTTAGGATCTTTTATAGTTTGTCAACTTGTTCTCGTCCAAAATATAGCTTAAATGTTGTCTGACCTACCTTCAACATAGACCAGTGCATCAATCCACTTACTATTTGAACTGCGCGTGTCATTACTGTATGTCTGGTAGTTATGCTTACTTCGCACAAGTTCGCACTTTCATTAAAATCATCCTCCCAAAACAGGGGTTCGGATTCCGCGTTCACTCTATCGTCACCCCGGGGAGTGAACGTGGAATCAGAACCCCAACTTGGGAGGATGATTTAATGGAGCTGAAAAATCACTAATGTAAAACTAATTTGAGGGGAACGCATTTTATTCCATCACAGTATTATGACCATTCGAACTATTTCTACTTTGAATGGGCAACATGGTTGATGGATTGGATGTTTGCTTTACGTTTATCCAGCAATATGTCAGCTATAGTTATTATGAGAACAATTAAACAAATAATAAAACATCGAGGAAACGGGTTGGACCAACGGCAACAAAACTTTGACTGCCACCGGAAAAGCAGTGTATTGGATATGGTAAAAAAGTTGGTGTTTCGAGGATAATTAATTTCGAGGTATCAGAGCATCCACGGTATTCTATTACGTTGATACTTAAGTTTGAGGTTGAATCTAAACAAAAATAACATCATCACGACTCACATTTAATTTGCCAAAAAATCGTGCAACTCGTTTAAAGGAAAGAAACTACTGATATCAAAGCTAGGTGAATATATTGTGCAAGCCTACAGTGTATAACACGTGCTACAATAACTATCTATACATTCAAGTAAAGCTATAAGTCCCTTGCTAAGTACTTAATCTTCAGCTTCAGGAGGAAACATAAGCATCACCATACAGAAAATACGCCAAATTTATACGTACACAGAAGTCGGTTCCCAAATTTTAACTACATGTATTTGCCAATTAGCAGATTGTGAACAGATATCAATCATATCTATACAAAACCGAAGCAGAACTTTTTGCATAACTTTGATATATAATACATAGAAAGTTTGAATGAGACAAACGAAATAAATAGAAAGTTATAAAAGGTTTAATTTTAAAAATCTATCAACTAAAATTTGCATCACTATATGCTATATATAGGATAAAGTACCTAATAGGCTGACTAGTAAATTACATAATAATTAAGTACAACTAGACGTCCCCACAAGCATGTACCGTTCACCTAATGCATATAGTAGTGCATGTTATTACAGATGAATTTCTTGTAAATATAACACCACGACCATTAGCAGAGCTAAACGTTAGACTATTCATCAAGAACAAGAGAAAGTGATTTGAAAAATAGATAACAGAATTCCCAGTCATAATTACAGATGTGAAAGAAAAATTATGAAAATTTTCATGAATACACATAAAAAAAATTATAAAAATTTTCCGATACAAGTTACAAGTCTCTCATATAATTGCTATCTTCTTTTTTCTTAAAAGTGTTAAACATATTTTAAATTTAATCTTAATAGAACATGTTTTTGCATTTATATTTAGTTATTGCCAACACAAGGAGAAAATTTTGTTTCAACTGTAGACATACAAGAACACGTACTATTGACAAATTCCAGCAGGAATATAATGTGTTTACTTTGTTGTTCTTTGATAGCAATCATATAAAGATGTCTATCTTAAACAAAAACCGTTTAAACTCTCAATTTAATATTTCGGGAAAGTGTCACATCAACTAAATTATTTCTAATAACTTAATTGAGTTCGTTTAAAACTAACTAAAAGACTATGTCGGTCATTTTTGAATACTGTACACTTGAAAAGTTTCGCGTGGTAGTTTTAGTCCATTTTGAGATCCCCGTAATCCGAGAAAAGTACCCGAAGTTTACAGGTAAAGCATACTTTTAGACCTCGATTTGGTTATGATGGATATGTTTCAGTGGCGATTGGTATGGAAAGTTATGAAAAAAACGGAAGCCAAGTGATGACCTACAGGTCATATGTTAATTGGAAGCGAAAGCAAATACAAATAGTACAAATCTACATGATAAATGCTGGTATTAACAATTCCAAAATTATATTGAGCAAAAACCATACAAATATGTATATAACTGGGTTCTTCTGGAAAAGATTCACAAAATTACCCCCAGAGATCGTCAGATCGAGAGAGATAATAGGAGAAATGTTACATGATAAATTCTACACCAACTGTTCGATTGCAAACTCCTTATCATCCATTTCATGATGAACCCGTTTGGAAAAATGTTTCTTTAATTAATAATTGATCAACAGTTAACACAGTTTATCATTACTTGTATTTATATATACTGGCAAAACATTTTAAATACTATAGTAACAATCCCAGCAAAAATACTCAAATATACACATGTATTATATCGGCTTAATATGATAAATTACAGTACTGACAAAACATGTATGACGTCAATGTAACAAATTTCATAAATACATAGAAAACATTGTTACGTAAAATTATCCAAGATAACCAAAAGCTCATGGTTAAGGAACACCTTCTTCTTAACTAACGAGTACATGTAGACTATTGTTTGTTTTAATAACGAGATCGAAATTATCAATCGAGCTGCTTGCGAGGACATTACTGATGAGATCACGGAAGTAAATAAACAGAAATATCTTGATCGCAGTTCTATTACAATTAAACATGTCACTTACTTTTCTCTTTTTGTTATTGTCTCTGTGAGTAAAAAGAGGGGGCAAGTGAAATGCTTTATTTTAATTAGACTGATGCAGTTTTGGAATAATCTGACGTCACATCTCCTTATAAACTGACAATATATATCCATATCACGCTAGTATAATTCAAAAACTAATCACAATTGCCCTAATCAGCCTAAAGTAGAGTGAGATAATATTTTCTCAGATTGCATGATCAAAGGAAAATTGAACAAATAGCCAAAAAAAAAAGGATTGTACGGACGTATATTTCCCACAGAACGTAGACATGTATAGTTTTGTCCTATATATACACTATTACTTTCAAATCATGACTTCATCGACATGCTTGATGGAGTTCGATTTTCAAGTTCTGCTATACAATAAAAAAGGATATTGCAAGAATATTGTCAATTGTAGGCAGCAAGCTAGTGCATATAATATTTTTATAAGAAAGATATTCACAAATATTGGTGCAGAAACAGTAAACTTCTATCTAATTATTGCAATTGCAAGCAATCTAAACATGTTTAATGGAATTTTTTGAATAAAACTAGAGTGTCTTCCACTTCAATATATAATCAGTCTTAAAAACCAACCTCAGCTAGATCTGTGTTTTCTTAATATTATTCTCTCAAGTTTCTATGCATTTGAAATTGCATACATTTAATAAAAAAACTACCTAACCTACTAACTAAAGAAATAAATCCTATACCAAGGTAAAAAAACATCAGTTTTAAACCAGATTAAATATTGTCTAAATCATTGCTACTGATTAATAAAAAAAAAGGTCTTATGTAACATGTTAAATGTGTATCCACAAATAAAAGGAACATCAATTTGTAAGTTGCATGCCTACTCAATTCAATATCATTTTTATAAAAGAGTAAGAGAAATAGCAAGGAAACAGACTGGTCAACAAGAGTCTGAGGATAAAGCCAGATTCAGACAAAAAACTGGACACAAAAAAGAAACCAACATCTAATAAAAATCATAGAGCCCACAGGTCCTATGGATAAATAAGCTTTGCCTCCACCTCAAAAGTCACTCATAGTAAAATCAAGGATACGAAAGACTATATTGTTGTTATGTTGACTGCAAATATAAAGTGAAGAAACAAAACAATGGGGAAAAGACTATAAGGATAGGATATCCATAAGTTCCAGGAGCTAAATACCACAGAATATTAACTCGATACGGTTGAATGATTATAAAAACCAGACAGGCAATGAAAAATACGACTAATGTAAACTTCCTATCGAAAGGAACATCCCATTTATTGTGAGGAAAAACGATAAATTCATCCTGATAGTTCCTAACATAGTCTATAAGTGTTTTTTGAAATCCCAACTGCTTTGAAATGTTTATCTTTTCGCGTGGTGTTATCTTGAAGAAAATGTCAGAATATAACTTAACCAGGAAGGTCTGTGTAATAAACATGAGGACTTTTACAGTTTCGCTTTTGTTACGTAAACCTTCAACAGGTACATTTAAGACATACACAAGAATCCATATTGCCACGATTGCTGTCAGAGATCTTTGGAAGAGGGACAAGGTTTCATCAATCATAATACGTTTTATAGAAAAAGGAGTTCCTGGCAGGTCCATTACACCAAAAAAGAATTGAGCGGTTATACATATTTCGCCGTCCTCTTTATAAAACACCATTGCCCCAGATGTTGTTTTATATTTGCAGTTGATGGGACTAATTTTGCATTCATCAATGAGCAGCAGGTTTCTATTTCTATCTATGCATTGAAGCAAAACTGCCTGTCTTTTAAAACGGACACCTTGATCAAGGTGAGGTAGCTGAAAATCGTCACCCTGAAGAAAATCAATGAGATCCTTGATAAATTTATTGTATACGGACTTGTGAGAAGATATAACCCCTTTAATGTACAGCAGCATAATAAATAAAATAGGAAACCAGTTTTCCACTAACATTAATAAATCTTTACTTTTTTCTGTGTTGCCCAATGTAAGTAGATTGTTATAGAGGCATTTTACAGAATACGTGAAATAAAAATTAATGGCCTGATACGACGTTATCCAGAAATAGACCGGCAAGAAAAAGTAGCACAGTACTTTCCTTTTCTTAAGTCCCAAACATCCAAAAACAGCTAGAGGTAAAGAACAAATCCATATTAATTGTTCAGATGCTTGCAATTGTGAAAACCATTGAATGTTCAATTCTACAGTTTTATGTAAACAAAAGACAAAGAAAATTGTAATTACATATGCTAAGGCAATATAGAATGTCCAAAGTGTGAAATTTGTAAAATGAATACTCAAAGCCCGTGGAAGAAGATATGGAAACCCTTCAATGAAAAAGAAGGACAAACAGAAACCACTCAAAATAAGATTAGCAAAGTCAAAAAAATTAATTCTAAAGTAAGATCGATGTAAAAAGTATGCCTTTAAAATACCCATGTTGGATCTATCGGTAGATATCAGAGCTGGAGTCCATATGTAGAAACTCTTTTCCAAGCCATCTGTATACCGGAATAATTTCTTAGGTTCTACAACTTTGTTGGTAAACTGTGATAACATAAACACTAACGAAAAATATATTGTTAACAACGGAACATTATAAATTAACCAATACATTAAATACCCGTTGCTATCGTGAGTAATGTAAACTTGTTCTCCATAAAAGTCTGATTTTATTGATATATTGTGATTTATTTTGGGGCAGAAGTGGTTGCTATAGTTTTCTGGCATAAAAGTTGTGGCAACCAACAATGTCATTAAAAAATTTAAATCTTTTTGTGACAAACATGGAGAACCAATTAAACTGAAACGACCAGGTATGTCTTTTGTGGTCTCCCTATCCATAAAAGATTTTACAGACGATACTGTATTTCGAGACCTGATAGGATAAGCTTGGATACTTGAAAAATCACCTTCACTGCAAGTGTAAACATACTGTAAAATGCTATTTGAGTAACTTCTTATTTCAACTGATTCGTCTAGTCCATAAATACTTGTATTCATCATTTTATTTTGTATAATGTCCCAAATTTGTTGAGAGTGAAATGCTGCGTATATTTTATCATCATAAAGTCCTAAGTGGTACATTATAAACTCGTCATTTCGTAAATATTCTTGAGTGATGTTAGCCAGCCGATATAGGTCTCCAAAGAGAATGTACTCATTTTTAGCGCTGTAGAAATGATATTTGTATTTCCCATCAGCTTTCAAGATTTTTCTTCTTTTTATTATATTGTTTTGAAGAGCCTTCACAATGCCGATCTTGTTACTTGAATCGAAAATCATTATTGAAATTTTCGACTCTTCACTTTCTGTTAAAGTTTTACAAATCATTGACCTCCACATGTAATAATCAAATGGATCGCGTCTGTGTTCGTTGATCCAGTTTTCAAACAAAGACGTTTTACACCAAGATGATTTCATGCTATTGTAAGAAATGACAATTACCAATACTGTAACGTAAAGTAAAACCAAACCAAATATATTCGGCGTTTCCCTGGACATCTTGATGAATAATGCTAAAAAAGAAAAGAAAAACTTGTGACGATTTAGTTAGTGTAAGCACTCATTAATTAAAATGTTTGTCATATAAATTTCTTATTAAATAAGTATATATTTATTGTTGAATTAAATAGCTTGGATAAAGTATACTCAGCAAATTGTATAACATTTTAAATGAACACTTTAAGTGAGTTTAAAGTATATGCCTCGACAATATATATTCAAGGAATAAAATAAAGGCAAGTAAATGCACACACAACATAAGCTTAATTTAAGAATTGGCATAAATAGCTGAGATTTACGAGGTTTATCATTCAACAATGTAGAGTCAGAGAGAGGCCATCAAAAGCTCAACCTTGCTAATGGGAATGTGAGCAGCGAAGACACAAGACCTGCAAAGCCAAAGTGAACACATTCATGCTCTAGACCTTTTTCACAAATCCGAAGGCCATCAAACGCAGAGCCATAGTGCAGAAACTGCATAGCAAATCATCAGCGTTACTAACTGTTCTGAAGCAGCAGCAGCAGAACTTAATTATCTGACGAATCAGACGGCGTATACGTCGACAGAAGTAAGATGCTGGAAACAAGATACCGGTCCCACAGGATCTAGTATCAATTGAGATCCCGAGGAGTATTCAGTCAACCATCCACAATACTCATATTCTCAAAAGAAACCAACATGACCTCACTCATTGGTTTGCTGTTGGCTGTCATGTATACGTAATAATCAAAGTGCAGACTGCACCGAAGGAAAGGTTGCTTTGCAAGTATGAAATGAGATTCCAGCCTCATGTTTGACAGGCAATAAAACAAACCAATGTAAAATAAATCAGGTATATTTAGAAACATATTAAATATTAATTACAAAGACTAGAAAAAACTTTGCAATCCTCATAATTGATAGCCCCAGCTCCCCTATTTCTTGAATGGCAATGTCAAGGGCTTTGCTGTTGGAAACTCCAAAAATCGTTTTGCTCAAATTGTAAATATCAGGTGCACAATTCCACCATATGACAAAGGATTCTGCAAAAGTTTCATCAAATCCCACTCAGTGGTGCAAGTAGTTGTGGATAAGAGATAGGTATCCCCTACATCAAAGAATGGCAAGTCAATGTTTGCTATGGGAAATCCTAAATATCATTCCAATCAAAATATAAAATATCAGGTGTACAATAGCACTATGTGACAAAGAGTCCTTCATTACTGCATCAAAATCCATTCAGTGCAACGATACAATTGAAGATGTTTCTATCATAACTTTTATAAATATATTAATAAATAGTAAGACAAAATTGCTGTTGCCTATTTCAGACATTAAAATCGCACCTGTTATATGGTTGGAATATAACTTGCATCAAATACATGTACATATATGTAAATGTCTCCCTATAAATGTAAGTGATGGCATAAGCTTCTAAAATATTCAAAACTAAAATAATTTATTTCTGTAATACTCCAGGGTTTCAGTTGCCGAGTGGTTAAGGTAGTATTCATCTACTATTGATCGAATGCCTGTCAGCACTTGTTTGAATCTTACTGCTGCCAGGGTGTGCTCAACTTCAATCTTGATTGACAATTATTAAAAGACTCCGACAATCTGGATTTCTCCTCCAATAAAAACGGGACGCCCAAATATAGTTGAAAAATTGCTGAAAGTGGCATTAAACAATTACAACACAGGAATCTGTGCAAATCGATTTACATTTGCTTTCGAATGATACTGGGTCGATTTTGTTATATAGAGTCCCACACACTATAACAAGATTGACCCAGTATTATTCAAAAGCTCATGTAAATCAATTTTTATAAATCCCCCGGATTCAAACAAACAAAAAATTGTAAGACTGTATGAGGAACCATATATCTCTATAATCAGAATGCATGTCAACTAGTTTGTTTTAAATTTAAACAGTGTGTTAATAGCTTATACTAAATGACACAATCACATGGAGTGTTTTTCTGCTTGCATTTTAAAAAATTAATATTCAATATGCGATATTGTAACTTTTTTTAACAAAAATCCAATAAAAAAATTTCCACTGTACATATTCTATACTATGCTTGTTGTTTGCATGTACTTGAAATTTGCTACGCAATCTGACACTTTTTGTTTTCAACAAGTGTCTTTCGATGTTTACAAAAGATCGCCAGCTTTCGTTACGTTCTATGGTATTCGCGCCTGAACCGCAAACGACATTACCCCAAGGTTTTCAAAATGGACAATAATCGCTTGCTCCAAGTTACACCAGTTCTAATTTTGGTCAAAATTTACCTTGGAAAATCGCTCTATCAAATTAAAAAACTGCATTTCAAAACGCTGAATAAATTAAAAAATAATTGCACCTTTTTGGATCTACATAAGGAACATAAGATCGACCATACGCGCTAAGAGGTTTTATTTGTCCCTCAAAAAACTTCTGCTAAAACACACTGACTTGATCATATCTTCCCATCTTTTATGGAACACATAAAATGATGAAAAATATATCGTTTTTACTTTCGTTTTATTAGATACTCAAAGCATAAAAATGCAACATCGTCTGAAACGACGACAATTTTGTGAGGTAAACATACACGGAAAATTGGTACGTTTTTGGCTTGTTACGATGGGTGGTGACCAATTTCGACTCGTGTAACGAGTATATATTAATGGTTCAGCATGAATTACCAATTATAAAAATTAATCAAAAGGACCGGAAACAAATTGTGTCAGCTTTTACTATGGAATAATGTAGCGACATGGTGAGTGCAATTGATTACCGATACCGAATAATCCATTTACTATTATTGTGTCGCAAACACCAAAATATCTATTTCAATATATTTTTATTAGTTAGAAATTGTAATATTTAATTTAAATACTTGTATTTTATTTACGAAACTTCTACATGCCATTCTCCCAACCTTAAAATTTTTATAGATGGCATCTGTAGATCGACAAAGCACACACTTTTGTGTTGATTTTCATTTAATTAAACAATTAAAAAATAGAATGCAAAACCGTATGAAACGACGACCACACGATCGCACAAAATAACCATTAAATCACTTCAATCATAATAACGTCGTCAAATAGTATTGGACTGATGCCCACTGTCAGTAGTACATTTGTCGGTTCAGTGAACAGCTATCGCGAGGATTGCCAAATATCGCGTTGATTTCCAAAACCAAAAAGTGTAACGAGTCTGTCTCTCGCGGATGAACATGGAATATTAGTTTAAATCGTAATATATTAGTTATCAGTTATACAGTAAATGAGACATAATACGAAAAGACATGTAAAGTAAAGTTGTTCAAGATAAATGTGCTGCACCGATTCATGTAATTGATAGATTCCTCCAATGTGACCTATATTTTACGAGCGTAAGGTGTTATTACACGCCGGTCGCAGTAGTTTCTATGTATCTGAGCGTTAGCAAAGGGAAAGTTTGCTACGCAACCTTCCCCAAAATGATGTGTTACACTTGTATCTTTAAATTTGTTTTCTGTTTTAGTGTTTTGTTCAGGGACAGTTATCTAATGCGGGAGGGAATTGCCTTTAATACATAAGGATTAGTACATTTAATTGGTACTTTTCACAAATTTTTATTAGAATTATGAGAGTAAGCAATGTCTGCTTCTAATTATACACCAGTCAAGTTACTCATTAAGATGTGTAAAAAGGCAAATCAATGAAGAGGAAAGACTACCTCTGACTCAGCAAAAATAATTGATCATATCTGAGAGATGTATTCCACATAAGAATCAATAGTCATTATGACGACCATAGAATTTCTGAAGGGATAGTACCACCCTAGGTACAACAAACCCCTTTTAGTAACTCAGTAGTCTACAACAGTGTCCAGTTTAGAAAATTGGAATATCGTACGCTATCGCGATTGTCATAGAGTCTAGTTTGTCGTTTTCCCGAGCCTTTTCTAGAAGAAGGTCTAAGTAAGAGGCCGACCTAAGTGTATTGGTGGTATCTTTATTTTCAACTTCGCCAGTCAACTAATTTTGCTTTGTACATGGTCAAGCAATCACCTATAAAGCAAATGTGAAAGTACAGGTCGGGGCAGTGTCTTTTTTCTTCTTCAGCAGGCCTTATAGAAACTCGGCCTCATAAAAGTATAAAAACAGGTCAAAGGAGAGAAGCAAAATTAGTTCACAAAGGAATACTAATCTTTAAGCCTGGTTTTAAGCTTCATATGGGTGATGGTCGTGTTGAGTAAAACTATCTAAGGTTTTGACTACCCCATTTTATCTTGGATTCTTTTTTCTTACATTAGAAATGAGATCTAGAACTTAAGATGTCTACCGGGTCCTTTGAATATATCCATACCCACACGGGATTTATGCGATTCCTGTAATATTAAGTGTCATAGAACGAATAATCGTACCCTCGCTTTTATTGGCGAGGGTACGAATTTAGTCCCATTACTCGTAATGTATCAGAGCGTGAGTGAATCACTCCCGGCACTTTGATGTCAAAAAGAAGTTGCATATATAATCCGCCGTGGTCAATCTTGATATCTTTCAACAGTGTCACCATTTTTGTATCGGTTTCGTGTTTAAGATCGATCATTATTGATACATGTACGTGATGATAGTTATTGAAGTTTTTAATAACCCGCTGTGTATTAACTGGCATTCGTGTTTCTGTTTAATCATGTTCACTACACGAAAAACATTGAGAAACCGAAACTGAATGGTGTGTTGCATCTTGGGGAAAGTATATGTAAATTACTGGATTCTTACTACGGATTGGTTGTTACAGTATGCAAATTAGCACGATTATACTAAAATTAGGTCACATTTTCCATATACGGAAAAATGATCAAAATAGCATTTTCCACGCGCATCTGCAAAGACGAATAATGAAATTTCTTCAATAAAGATCGTTTCCCGTTATTTTCGCAATGTCTGAAGCTTTAATAACGTAAAGAAGATATATATTATGTTTGAATTTTGTATAAATAGACCGAAGGTAGAATTTATTAATTGCTACAATACGAGCAATAGGACTAAATTCTGTCGTAATTCGACAATTCAAAAAAATAACTTAGGATTATAACGGCAGTTAAATTCGGCCTACAAGTGTCACTGTATTTCTAGCGGACCATTTTTATTGCTGTTAAAATAGTGGTGGTATACTTAGAAGATTGCCACAAAACGATGTTTGCATGAATTTTTGTGTAGTTTTGGTATCTATTAGGGACCGACCATTTAACTTGCAGGGGGGGCCTTGGTTTTTTCCTAAAAAAATATTTTGAAAATGATTCTTGATGAAAAAAATATTTTGGAAGCAGAGGGTAATCAAAAAAATATTCTGAAGAAGGATTTCTGCTAAATAAAATAATGCTAATAATGAACAGAAATATTCTGTTGCGATGCCTTCAAAAAATTAATATTGTTTCCGCGCTGTGTGCAGAAAAAAAATTTCTGACCAAAACAAAACACCAAAACATCAAGTTAAATGGTCCCTTACATGGACGGGAAACACGTACAATCTACGACTCGGACATGGAGACGAAAGGATGAAAGATTTCTGATTGTCATGATTCTCCTGTCTTGATTTTTTGTTTGTTTGAACGGTGTTTTAACGCCACTTTCAGCAATTTTTCAGCTATTTCATGGCGTCCAGTTTTTATTGGGGGAGGAAGCCGGAGTACCCGGAGAGAACCCCCGACCTGCAGTAGGAACACTGGCAATCCTTGTCAATTAAGATTGGAGTCGAGTACACCCTGCCTGCAGTGAGAATCGAACCCGCAATCTCAGTGTTGACAGACCACGTGATCAATAGTAGACGAACTACCTTGACCACTCGGCCACCGAGGCCCCTCCTGTCTTGAAAGGCGTGGATGTGTAAATAGTATTGCCAAATGAACTCTCCATGTCTAATTCATTAATTAAACACCGTAAAACCTTAATTTTTCAGGGAATCCTGTAAAATTCCGTGTTTTTTTAAATTAAGGATGTAACGTGGAAATTAATATTTTTACGCGGAGATTAAGGTTTTATGTTATTTGGACCCCTGCGTCAACCATCGGGCATTGTTGTTGATAATGATCATCAGTTAATCTACATCGATATGTCTATAACGATGTATCAAAATAATTGCTGCCAAATATATTTAAAAACATACACAGTAAAACATTGAAATACATGAACGTGCAAGCATGCCATGTCAACTACAAGGGGTGTTTGTTGCAAAATAAAAATATATATATATGTATTTTGTACGTTAGTAAATTCTATTAACTTTGGTATCTTTAATGACATTTATTTACAGTGAATTTTTTATAAAACCTGTTGGTTATTTTTTTCAGATGAAGATCAGTAGGTAATTGAAATTAGGAGAAATATCATGGGCTAGAAACTCAATACACATCCCTCATACTGTTACATGTAAGGATTGAATGAGTAATGGACTGATTCGTTTTGGTTTTAATAGATCCATCTTTGTCATATAAATCAATAATGCATTGATAAGTGACATAAAACAAAGGAAAAACCAACATCAAAATTGTAAAAAAAAATCGACAAAATATACAAGTCTATGAGTTCCCTTGTCCTCCGTTCCAATAACTATTTAATGAAATAGCCATTATTTTCCGGGTTTAAAATTATTTTAAAATTATCGAGATATGAATAAATATTGGAAATATTGTAGTCAGATAAGCGATTAGACCAAAACAGTTTATTGTGATCACATTTAAAGAAGAAATGAAAATCATCGTCTACTTCATTTAGATTACTAAGTAGCATATTAAATTTCTTCAAGGCGGGGGGCGGTACTTTTTTTATATCTGCCACGCTCTATTTCAAGACTGTGCACGGCTATTCGAAATTTTGAGATGCATTGTAAATTTGTGAATTTCAAAGTTAGAATCGGATAAATAAAATTCTTTTAAAGAGTATTTTTTCAAATTAAAAAAATTACTTTGGGGTTTTTCGCAGGTTTCGTTTTGTTATCATTTTTGTTTACTGTGTAACATTTCTTTGTTTTGTTTTACTCTTTTAATTCTTTTTAGTGTATAGTTTTATTTTTCCGTTATATTCAGTTGGCTTTACTGCCAATTTTATGATTTTATTTGTGTATTTGTTATCAGATCTGGCATACAAGGAAAATTATTTATTGATAATTACTTGAATAATAAATAAAGTATTAATTTCTCTGTTGTTCCATAATACATAATACTTTAAACTTTAAATCCAGTTATATGTAATATATCGCAAAAGTCGGCCCTCTTTCATGCATTCAAATGATTTTGATAGAAAATCAAAGAACAGTTTTAATTTATAAGAACAAAAACGTTTTCACTAAATTTTACAATTTTTACAATACCAAAACAGTAAAAAAAAAAAATTAGCAAAAATATTTTGGAAATAATATACATATACTATCAAGATTTCGTTTGAATGATGTTTAAACAATTTTTCAGCTTGACCTATATCAGTGGGTCCAGTTTTTATTGGGAGAGGTAGCCATAGTACCCGGAGAAAACTCTCGACCTTCAGTAGGAAAAATGGCAATCCTTGTCAATTAAGATTGGAGTCAAGTACACCCTGCTCACAGTGAGACTCGAACCCGCAACCTCTGTGTTGACAGACCATGTGATCAGTAGTAGATGAAATATCTTAACCATAATGCCACCGAGGTACTAGTATGTTTGTGACAGATGGACTGACAGACAAAATGCAAACTTATAGTCCCCTTGAGTGATGTTGGTAGGGAATAAAAAAATATATTCAACAAAAATCCAATCAGATTAACATATACATGTATATTTAATGGACATAATTGCTATCGGTAGTTATTCCAGGAGGACTGTTTACCAATTGAATGAATTTTTCAGCAGTTTACATTTTTGCTTAAGGGGGTTCAGGACAGATGCAATGAAAACTGAAAATTTGTCAAGAAATTTTCTTTTAACTTGACATATAGAGTTGGTCTTGTACAAATATTCAAAATTACGATCAAACAATAATATGCTCAGTCCTTATTTGGGACTGGTTTAACACTCAAATTTCAATTGATTGAATAAACTGAACACGAAGAGAATAAAAATGAATTGAAATGATTAAAAGAAATTTTGTTCAATTAAATTTCTGAAATTTGTTTTTGTAAATGTCACCTGAGCTACTGGTAAACATTTTAGTATTGGGAAGATAAACAAGGGTCTAATAGTTTAATTTTGTCAGCTGTATATTCTTGTACATGTACGATCAGTTGGATTACAACCACAAAAATGTGAATCAATTTTATGGTTAAAATTGGAAAAATGTAAAGGTACACTAACCTGAAGACTTTGTTGTAGTCAACTTGATATATTCTACATAATTATGGTAGCATAATCAATCTAAGAAAAATAATTAAAAACCTGAATAAATAAATAAATATTTAAAATAGTAGTCTTATAATGCAAATAATCTCACGGATGGCAACTTATATTACATATGTACATGTATCTACACTTACATGATTAAATAAGGGTTTGTTTATGACATAAAATGCAAACTAGAGGCTCCTGGGTAATCGCTCAACTGGGACAAAAACAGATAATTTCATAAAAAATTGGCATTTAAGGGCAATAACTAATATAAGGAGTCATCTAATGATTTCAGACCAATTCAGTGAATTGTAGGGCTTGTATTGTTGATCATTTTTGCCATTTATAGCTTCACTCTAGCTGTTAAAGTTTTTTAAGTTACATGACAAAAACTGAAAATTTCATAAAAAATTGCCATTTAAGGGCAATACCTCCTATAATGAGTCATCTGACAATTCTCTGTCATAAAGCCTCCAGGCTTTCTCCGGTTTAATTTGAACTTGTGTCAACAAAGTAGCCACGTGCCTTTCTATTTAAAGAACTTGAAAAATAAACAACTGATTGATATGCACGGGTGATTTCACCCAAGTAGTATATAAGCCCGAGCTCCCCTGAAGGCGCGCTTTTTGTTACAAAGGCCACGTGTATTGTAGTTGTTACTTGTTAAATCGTTGTGCTACGCTGTGGCAGCAACTTGTGTTATATATTTCTTTTGGATTTATTATTTGTTCCCGTGACGGAACGATCTTAACATGGCAGAAAATTACAGTGACATAAGTTCAGCCGACGAACGGCATTGTAGTGATATAAATAATAATCAAACAAGGAAATTCTTAAAATTTTTGATAGTGCAGAAAATGAGAGTAGTTGTTCGGGTTTTGAGTCGGAAAAGGAGAAAGTTGAGGCCGTGAAGCCTAAATTGAAGTCAGTCGTCAAAAAGGTTGGTGCTAAATCCAAGGGGAAGGCCCCTCAGAAAAAGAAAACCCCTGCCAAGAAAAGAAGGGCAGTTTCGGCTCAGAACGGAACAAAGTACAAAAAGCTAAAACTTCCTGAAAATTTAGATAGTAACGTTGCTAATTTGATGATGCAATTTTTTGAGAATTTAAAAAATATTCCCAGCACTAGCAAGTTCCCAGTCACGGAGGCTGCGCCTGCGCCGCAGGATGTTGATAACGATGAATATCAAACTGATCAGTACGAGTCAGAGAACGAATTTTATGATGATCATGAGCCTCAGGCTGAGAATGTCCCCGAGGTGGGCTATGGTTTATTTAATGAAACTGAGGGTGGTGAAAAGAGAATCGTAATTAGTACGAACAATTCTTCTATTGTTGTCCCAAAAATTTACGAGGACGAGACTGTTTTCAACCACTGTTACTGAAAATTTGGCTGAATTTGTTAAGTCAGGTTGTACAAGAAGAGCTGACATTTCCAGTTTTTTGGAGGCCAATCATGTTCCAAGTAATTGTAAATCTCTAATTCCTCCATTGGTAAATCCTGAAGTGTGGGGTTACTTGTACCCAAATATCCAGCAGAGGGACAAAAGTATGCAAGACATTCAAAAAATTCTGGGGCAATCGGTAGTTCCTATGTTAAAATTGGCTACTATCTTTGAGTCGAACCATATTGATGTGACAGAGGCTAAGAAGCTGCTCACTCAGGCAATCGCTTTAACCTGTAATTCGTTTTTTGAAATAAATATCAAGAGGCGCTATTTTATTAGACCATATGTAAGCAAGAAGTTCCAAATGTTATGTAGCTCATCCTACCCAATTGAAGAACAACTCTTTCCAAAGGATGTCGCAAAGCGCATGAAGGAAATTAGTGATGCCTCACAGATAAATCGTCAAATTGCTAGATCTTCTTCATACTCTAATAATACATTGTCTGGTTAAAAAAACTACCGAGGTCGATCCTACAAGAGAGGTCATCACACAAGCAGTTATCAGAACTACAGGTCAAGGCCATATCAGAGGACCAGAGGGTCTTACAGAGGCAGAAGCCGTCAGTAGATCCTTCGTTGAGTTTACATGTTAAAGATTCTGATGTAAATGAATTTAAGGCAGGTTCCCTTAGCAAGAAATATAAAGTTTGGGAAAAGTTTACAAATGATAAATGGATTTTAAATGCCATACAAGGGCTAAAAATAGAATTTTTGAGTACCCAGTATCAGTTTTTTACTCCTAAAGTTATTGATTTTGGCAGTGAACGAAACAAGATTGTAGACAATGAAGTGTTTGATTTATTGGCTAAAGGTGCTATTTCAGAATGTGGACATGAGAAAGGGGAATTTATTTCTAACATATTTTTAGTAAACAAGAAAGGCAATAAATTTAGGCCTGCCATCAATTTAAAGAATTTAAATACTTTTATTAAATACCATCATTTTAAAATGGAGACAATTGAAGTAGTTTTAAAGTCCATTAAACGTAATTTTTGGTTTATTTCTTGTGATCTACAGAATGCATATTTTTCTTTACTTATTCACAAGTCTCAAAGGAAGTACTTAAAATTTGAATGGAATAGAAAACTTTATCAGTTTAATTGTTTATGTTTTGGTTTATCCTGTGCACCAATGGTGTTTACAAAATTAATGAAAGTGATTTATGCTCACATTCGTAAGATGGGTATTTTTTCATTTTATTACATTGATGATTCTCTGGTACAGGCACAATCTAAAGCTATTTGTGAAAGCCAGGCAGGTACTTTAGTCAAAACCTTATCAGGACTTGGATTTTATGTAAACAGGGAAAAATCTAATTTAATCCCTACCACTCAGATAGTATATTTAGGTCATCTGATCGATTCTGTTGCATCTAAAGTCTTTTTACTAGAAGAAAAGGTACAGAAAATTTTGTCTGTATGTGCTGAGGTGCTTTTTGAGGAATTCATAACTGTAAGAAGGGTCTCACATCTAATTGGCCCATTTACTTCAGCCAGAAATGCAATTAGGTTAAGTCCTTTATTTTACAGATATTTGAATGATGACAAGGTCAGAGCTCTAGCCAATTGCAATAATGATTTTGATAGTAATATGACTCTGTCACATGACTCTAAATTAGAAATTAAATGGTGGCAGGAAAATATTAATTTAATGAATGGCAAAGATATTAGACCAGGTCCAATTGAACATTATATAGAAACTGATGCATCCAAAGCTGGCTGGGGTGCAAGTTTTGAAGGAATTGAGACTGGTGGTAGATGGTCTGAAATTGAAACTGATTTACATATTAATTTATTAGAGTGTAAAGCTGTATTTTTTGATTTACTTAGTCTATGTAAACATTTGCATGACACTCATTTATGTATTAGAAGTAACAATAGTACAACCGTTGCATACATCAATAATCAGGGTGGTTCAGTTTTGTCATTAAACAAACAAGTTAAAGAAATCTGGCTTTGGGCTGAAGAGAACCATATTTTTCTAACAGCTGTGCATATCAAAGGTGAATCAAATATTTCAGCTCATTATATGTCTAGAAATTTCAGTGACTCTACTGAATGGAAGCTTCATGAAAGGTTTTTTGGAAAGATTTGTAGATCCTTTTTTGCACCTGATATTGATTTATTTTCTTCAAGGATTAATAAACAAATACCAAAGTATGTATCATGGTATCCAGAACCAAATGCTTTTGCTTCTGATGCGTTTAGTATATCTTGGTCAGAATTTAATCCTTATTTATTTCCTCCTTTCAGTTTACTGGACAGAGTGCTGTGCAAGGTTCAAGACGATCGGGTGAGCAAAGCAATATTGATTGTACCAATGTGGTCTACTCAACATTGGTACCCTACATTACTGAACTTATTAATTGGTGTTCCAAAAATGCTTCCAAATGTACAAAATTTACTCAGATTAGTTCACAACAGAAAGTCTCATCCTCTGTGCGGAAACCATTTATTTCTAGTCGCATGCTTGGTATCAGGTCAACACTAAAAAATAAAGGCTTTTCAGAAAAAACTATCCAACTTATCTGCCAATCATGGAGAAAATCAACTGCTAAGCAGTATGACCTGGCATGGAACAAATGGCTTGTTTGGTGTAATCAACGGAAAGTTAATTCCTTATACCCGTCTGAGAGTAAACTTTTAAACTATTTGAGTAAATTAGTATCGAGAAACAGATCTTTTAGTATTGTAAACACACATAAATCTGCTATGTCAAACTCTAGCTTTATGTGGTTATTCATTCAATAATAATTCAGTAATTACTCGATTTATGAGAGGAATTTATATTGAAAATCCACCAAAACCAAGATACAATGCACATGGGATGTTAATAAAGTATTGGAATTTTTGTCTACTCTCTGGCCATTATCAGATTTATCTTTGAAAGATTTAACATTGAAATTAGTGGCTCTTTTGGCTTTGAGCACTGCGCAAAGAGTTCAGGCTCTTGTTAAACTTAAGTTAAGCTTGCTCTCAGATTATGGCGATTACGTAGTATTCACCTTAGATGAGATAACAAAAACCTCTAAGCCTGGGCAAAGGCCACAAGTAATCAAAATTGACAAATTTACAAATAAGAGGTATGTTTACACTGAAGTCACTTCAGATATCAGGAAGAGTGACAAACTTTTAATTTCGTTCAAAATACATAATGAGGTCTCTACTTCAACATTGTCTCGATGGTTAAAAGTTGTTTTGGATAAATCAGGAATAGATACTTCAATATTTACTGTTCATTCCTTTCGTGGTGCATCAACATCTAAAGCTTTAGCGTGTGGAGTTTCTCTGAAGGATATTTTAAAAACTGCAAATTGGACAAATGCGAATACTTTTTATAAATTTTACGATAGACATTCTAAATCTTCATATTCTAGTGTTGTGTTGTCTAAGGATTGATTATTTTTAATTTTTGTAGCTGACAGAGAGTCTTGCTGACCAGTCATGGGGAGATCAGATGGATCCCAAGAACAGTGTTGCAGTGAAATGAACATTTTTTAATTGTCGTGGATGAACTAACTGTCTTGTAACTCAGTGTGGGATGATAAAATAAAAATTATTTGGTTTTTTGTATTTTATCTTTAAAGATGTACAATGTGGAAAAGTGTGCTGGTTGGTTATGTTCTAGAAAGATGTCTAAAAAATGTTCATTAGACATTACATTAAAATGATTTGTTGGTACTTTAAAGATTTCAAATTAAACCGGAGAAAGCCTGGAGGCTTTATGATAGAGAATGAACCCTCATCCAAGCATCCGTAGGATGTGCTGGATGAGGATTATTCTCTGAATAAGCCGTAAGGCTTCGAGGGTTTAATTACCCTCCCAATTGTACATGTAGGTTAACCCATCCCATATTTGAACAAATCATTTGTTTGGCTTTGAAAAAAGCGCGCCTTCAGGGGAGCTCAGGCTTATATACTACTTGGGTGAAATCACCCGTGCATATCAATCAGTTGTTTATTTTTCAAGTTCTTTAAATAGAAAGGCACGTGGCTACTTTGTTGACACAATTTCAAATTAAACCCTCGAAGCCATACGGCTCATTCAGAGAATAATCCTCATCCAGCACATCCTACGGATGCTTGGATGAGGGTTCATTTCATACTAATTAAGTGAATTGTAGAACTTACATTGCTGATCATTTTTGCTATTTACAGTTTCACTCTAGCTGTTATAGTTTTCAAGTTATATTGTAAATACCGAAACTTTTGTCAAAAATCATCACTAAAGGGCAATGACTCCAACAGGAAGCCATTACACAACTTCACACTAATAGCAACTATTGTAGACCTTTAATGTGCTGATCAATTCGAAGTAAAGTTTTATCTATAGCTATTACAATTTTTGAGATACTGATAAAAAAATGTATTGACACCCATGTTCTATTTTTAGTAACAGTGGCCATCTTTTTCCGTTGATCAACACACTTTGTACAAATTTGAAACTAGGAGGAACCCTAAGGATGATTGTGGCCAAGAAAGAAAAAAATTGGCCCAGTGGTTTCATAGGAGAAGATTTTTTTAACAGAGTGTATGGCGGACGATGGACGATAGACCCCAAGTGATAGCAAAACCTCACATGAACCTTTGATCCAGGTGAGCAAAAAAGGGTTATAATTTCAGCTAATTTTTTCCAAAATGCAATAAAATTATTTAATATTGCTATTGAAGATTTCAAGTTCTTAAACTTTTACATTTAATTATTTGCAAGTTACAAAATAACTATCAAGTTATTATATCATGAATATATCGTGTGAAACTTACTAGAAAAGCCCATGTTTTGGTGAGCAACGTTATTTTTGTCCTTCCCATGAATGAGCTTCATACATTTTATTAGGTGTTTATAAGCAGCTCTACCATGTGTTAGCCTTCATAACGATTTTGTTTAACTACATTTCTTTAATATTTTTCCTTCAAAATGAAATTTTTATTGTTACATGAAATGGAATTAAAAATTCCCAGTAATTATAACAATGTATAACATTATTCAACGATAAATCTAAAATCCATCCAAAGTAGCAATTGTGCTGACATGTAATTTTGAGAAAATAATAAATTGGTCCAAAAACATCATTAAAAGTGACAACTTTTACAAACTGTATCCTACCTTGTCCTTTACTTGAGGTCTGGTAGTAACTGAATTCCCTGAGCAACAGAACAACAAGGTTTTTGGTTTTGGCTGCAAATATTTCAAAAAACAAGTCATGAAACTTTTAAGTTACATAGTGTCATTTTAGTGGTTTTTTGGGAAGGTTGCGTAGCAAACTTTCCCCTTGCTAACGCTCAAATACATAGAAACTCCTACGACCGGCGTGTAATTAAACCTTACGCTCGAAAAATATAGGTCACATTGGAGGAATCTATCAATTACATGAATCGGTGCAGCACATTTATCTTGAACAACTTTACTTTACATGTCCTTTCGTATTATGTCTCATTTACTGTATAACTGATAACTAATATTACTATTTAAACTAATATTCCATGTTCATACGCGAGAGACAGACTCGTTACACGTTTTGGTTTTGGAAATCAACGCGATATTTGGCAATCCTCGCGATAGCTGTTCACTGAACCGACAAATGTAGTATTGACAGTGGCACCAGTCTAATAATATTTGACGGCGTTATTATGATTGAAGTGATTTAATGATTATTTTGTGCGATCGTGTGGTCGTCGTTTCATACGGTTTTGCATTCTATTTTTTACGTGACTGTTTAATTAAATGAAAATCAACACAAAAGTGTGTGTTTTGTCGATGTACAGATTTGCAGAGCGGCGCCATCTATAAAAATTTTAAAGGTTGGGAGAATGGCATGTAGAGGTTTCGTAAATAAAATACAAGTAAATTAAATATAACAATTTCTAACTAATAAAAATATATTGAAAAAGATATTTTGGTGTTGGTGACACAAGAATAGTAAATGGATTATTCGACATCGGTGATCACTCACCATGTCGCTACATTATTCCTAGGTAAAAGCTGACACAATTTGTTTCCGGTCCTTTTGATTAATTTTTATAATTGGTAATTCATGCTGAATCATTAATATTTCTCGTTACACGAGTCGAAATTGGTCACCACCCATCGTAACAAGCCAAAAAAACGTACCAATTTTCCGTGTATGTTTACCTCACGAATTGCCGTCGTTTCAGACGATGTTGCATTTTTATGCTTTAAGTATCTAATTAAACGAAAGTCAAAACGATATTTTTTTCTTCATTTTATGTGTTCCGTAAAACAAAGAAAGAAAGTGTGTTTTAGCAGTTTTTTGAGTGACAAATAAAACCTCTTAGCGCGTATTGGCGATCTTATGTTCCTTATGTAGATCAAAAAAGGTGCAAATTTAAATCAGCAATTACATTTTAACATTTGTTCAGCGTTTTGAAATGCTGTTTTTTAATTTGATAGAGCGATTTTCCAAGGCAAATTTTGACCAAAATTAGAACGGGTGTAACTTGGAGCAAGCGGTTATTGTCCATTTGAAAACCTTGGGGTAATGTCGTTTGCGGTTCAGGCGCGAATACCATAGAACATCACGAAAGCTGGCGATCATTTGTAAACATCGTAAGACACTTGTTGAAAACAAAAAGTGTCAGATTGCGTAGCAAAAGTCAAGTACATGTAAACAACAAGCATAGTATGGAATATGTACAGTGGAAATTTTTTTATTGAATTTTTGTAATAAAAAGTTACAATATCGCATATTGAATATTAATTTTTTTAAATGCAAGCAGAAAAACACTCCATGTGATTGTGTCATTTAGTTTAAGCTATTAACACACTGTTAAATTTAAATAAACTAGTTGACATGCATTCTGATTATAAAGATATATGTTGCCTCATACAGTCTTACAATTTTTTGGTTTTTTTTTTAATCCGTGGGATTTATAAAAATTGATTTACATGCACTTTGGAATAATACTGGGTCGATCTTGTTATAGTGTGTGGGACTCGATATAACAAAATTGACCCAGTATCATTCGAAAGCACATGTAAATCGATTTGCACAGATCCCTGTGTTGTAATTGTTTAATGCCACTTTCAGCAATTTTTCAACTATATTTGGGCGTCCTGTTTTTATTGTAGGAGAAAGCCAGATTGTCGAAGTCTTTTAATAATTGTCAATCAAGATTGAAGTTGAGCACACCCTGGCAGCAGTAAGATTCAAACAAGTGCTGACAGGCATTCGATCAATAGTAGATGAATACTACCTTAACCACTGACGGCAACTGAAGCCCTGCCAGAGTATTACAGAAATAAATTATTTTAGTTTTGAATATTTTAGAAGCTTATGCCATCACTTACATTTATAGGGAGACATTTACATATATGTACATGTATTTGATGGAAGTTATATTCCACGCATATAACAGGTGCGAATTTTATGTCTGAAATGGGCAGCAGCAATTTTGTCTTATTTATTAATATATTTATAAAAGTTATGATAGAAACATCTTCAATTGTATCGTTGCACTGAATGGATTTTGATGCAATTTTGATAGACTCTTTGTCACATAGTGCTATTGTACACCTGATATTTTATATTTTGATTGGAATGATATTTAGGATTTTCCATAGCAAACATTGACTTGCAATTCTTTGATGTAGGCAAAGCCCTGGACATTGCCATTCAAGACATAGGGGAGCTGGGGCTA
Organism: Limnoperna fortunei; assembly: GCA_944474755.1. Taxonomy (NCBI): domain Eukaryota; kingdom Metazoa; phylum Mollusca; class Bivalvia; order Mytilida; family Modiolidae; genus Limnoperna; species Limnoperna fortunei. The sequence continues at coordinate 51,195,043 of OX104120.1, forward strand.
TCAATTATGAGGATTGCAAAGTTTTTTTCTAGTCTTTTTAATTTATATCTAATATGTTTCTAAATTGACCTGATTTATTTTACATTGGTTTGTTTTATTGCCTGTCAAACATGAGGCAGGAATCTCATTTCATACTCGCAAAGCAACCTTTCCTTTGGTGCAGTCTGCACTTTGATTTTTGCTTATCAAAACAAGTAAAATCAAAACTGCCTAGTATGTTGGTCGATATGTGTATAACAAAACATTAAATAGTTTAGGGGAGATAACTCAATCACAGGGTTTAAGCTAGGAATGTATGTATATTTAATTATTGTAAAAATGCATGCAAGATCATTAATTAATTAATAAAATAAATAACAGTAAATATTTAACATACATGTTTTCCAGGACCATTTAATAACATATTAGTATATTATGTATTTAATGTAATATTTGTAAATGACAAAACATTCAAATAGTTTAGGGGAGGGCCTCGGTGGCCGAGTGGTTAAGGTAGTTCATCTGCTATTGATCACGTGGTCTGTCAACACTGAGGTTGTGGGTTCGAGTCTCACTGCAGGCAGGGTGTACTCGACTCCAATCTTAATTGAAAAGGATAGTTTAGATAACAAATAGTTTAGGGGGGATAACTCAATTATTTGTTTCACCACAATCTTACCTTTTAATTTTTATCAACCTTTTCATGTTTTTGCAATCAGTATGGCAGCTTTTCAGGATATTTAACTGAAAGAATAGATCATGATACATAATAACTAATGGTTATGCTGTGTGTTCTATCTGTATAAACCCTTGAAATAAACTTTATTAAAAAATTCATGTTTTCTATATAATACTTTAATTTTAGTTCTTTTAAAATTAACCCTTATGATTTTTACTACTTGTAAATAGTAAAATCACAAAGGCCAACATAAGACTGTATAACAATGGAAACTTAATGTAACATCTGTACAAAATATTTTTGCATGTTTAACACTATTATTTCTTTTTTATTTGAAGGGGATTTGACAACACTTTTAGTTTCAGCCCAGTTTTTGTTGAAAAAATAAGCTGGCCTACCTGCAGTGAGAACTATGGGAAATCTTTGCAAGTTAAGTTGGAATTGAAACTAGGTTATGTTGAAGCAGTTCAGAAATTTTTAATATTCTTGTAATAAATTTTTAAAACAAGTAAACTATTCAGGTAATATTTTAGTCGTAACACGTACGTGCATTAACTGCAAACAAAGATCATGTTAGGCATGTTAGGCCTACAAAAGTACTGGGTGTACATGTAAACATGGTTAAACTGTCCCATATATGACCTGCTTTGAAAGATTTTTATCTACATGTATCTTCTTGTATCCATACTCATACATGTACAGCCTGCTAATTTTATAAAATGAGTATATAACTGAAGTTATATTGGTGTAAATTCTGGCCTTAATATACATATCTCCAATACCTCTTGATCTTGAGATCTTTAAAGGCTCCCAATTAGATAATTATTCCTCTGTAAATGGTCACTTTCAGGTTGAATTACCAAGTTGAGACAGGTTTACATGTATGCTCAATTATATATATATATCTCAATTCTTAAAGTGTAGTCGCCATTTTTATCAGAATGCCACAAACAAGAACGATTTGGTGTGTCATATTATTGCAAAAGGGGTTTGATATCTTTTTTTAAACTTCTTGTTAATTGCAGTGCATTTCTTATCCTAGTCATGTAGTAAAGAAATAAATATCAAAGAAAATAATTTAATATTGGCTTATGAAAGAAATTTGTAGCTTTTAAACAGTAGTCAAAACAATTGCATAACATTAATTTAATCTTGTCATTTATTAAACTAACGGTCAATTTATAACAAATAAGACAAAATAATATCTAAAAAATCTCTATTCAAATAAACCATTTTTTACTTCTTTCTATAAACTTCTCTCCATTTAGTAATACCTAAATCGGTAATGTATTTCGATTACCATACAAATTTTATTATTTATATAATAATCAACAATTGCATCTTTTATTTCGTAAAGAATTACTAGAAAATCAACCTTGAATTGACCCATTTCCAGTTTTACATGATTTATCTCCCCTTTTACTTCCTGTTAAAAAAACTACGGCTGTCATTACTAAAAGACTGATACTGAAATAAAGAATTTGGATTGTTTTTATATTGTTTGTTTATGCCTATTAAATTTTTCATCAAATTAACCTTATTAGTAGATGTTACTATATCCATAGGCAACAGGTGAGTTTGAATACAACACGGATGTCACTGGTAAGCTTGTTTATTCAAGCTATAAAACAGCTGGGTGCCATTTCATAAAGCGATCGGTAATTAACGTGCTCGTTATCCCATGCAATTTAAATGGGATAACGTGCACGTTAAGCTAACGATCGCTTTATGAAACGGCACCCTGGTGTTCTACCTCCAATTAGCATCAGGTAAATACTAGTAGGGTAATGAACATTGGTTAATTAATTAACGATCACGTTTACACAGCAGGCGGTTTTAATAACCTTCCTCACTCAGATATTGACACCTGTCATTCAACTGAAGCGTGAAAATTTATCAAAGACAATTGTCCATTTCAACAGGTTTCAACAGGACAAACTGCGGCTGTAGCCGCAGTTTTTAGTACTGGAAGTGGACACTAGGTGGCGTTTTTCATATGTTCGATCTCTTCTTATTATCTCTTAATGATATATAATTGTTTTCGGGTACGATTGAGTAGTTAGGTGAAAAACCATACTCCACAATATAGTTCACGTTGTAAGTGATAAAATGGCTAATTTAATATTAAAGAAAATATTTTATTTACAGTTTTTCGTATTTGTTAAATCCTTCCAGCTTTAAAATACATTTTTTTGTCCCGATCTAATAAGAAGAAGTAAAGATGTACAAAATTGCATATAAATGTGCGCTATACCAGTGTCTATCTCGGTATCGCTTCAATTTTTATTTTTGGATTATTTTACTATCTATAGGGTAAGCCTAGTATTTTTATTAATGCATTCTATTCTTGACATAATAAAATGTATATACTTGCGTTTCTTTTATTAATTAGTTATTTAATTTGATACGAAAAAGGCATTTAAAAATTTTGTTATATTATATTACGTAATGTATTTCACCGCTTCAATTCTATTTCTTGGATTATTTCATGATTTATATGGTAAGCTTCGTAATTTGTTTATGCATTCTTATTATAACATGATAAAATGTATATTTTTTCTGTTTCTTTTATTAGTTACTTAGATAATTTGATAATAAAAGTGCATTTTTATATTTTGTTTAACGTGCTTGTGACTGCTCATCCAGAAAGCCTTGATCTTATTTCTGGATTATTTCATAATTTATAAGGTAGAAAATGGAACCTTTATGTAGAACATTAATCAATCTTGAACATTAAATTTAATTTTCCTGGGTTTTGTTTATTGACGGTTTCGAAATCCCAAACTCTCGTGAATTCCTGTGTGGTAGTGATGGTTTTAAAAGGGGGGGGGAGGGGGGGGCAGAGATATTTCTGTCGATGTAATTGTATATTAGATGTGCCTTGTTTATATATTACCTGACACTGAACTTTGATGAAAGGTAAAAATGAAAGACCAATTAGACTCGCATAATAAGCCGCTAAAATGCAAATTTAGATTATGATTTTTATATGAATATTAGATTTTCAAATAGGCATGTTATTTAAAAAAATTGATGTCTGCATCAGTGAAAAATGTCGTAGAAATTAGTCATGTTAGTAGGGAAAAGAAATTTCTCAATAATAAAAAAAGCACAAAAGATATAGATTTTTATTTAATTCAAGATTTAAAAATTTTGATGTTAAGCTATTTTAACGAAGCAAGTTATATATATAATAATACAAAAGAAAAAAAATTCAGTTACGTTCGAATAAAGGTCATCAACATCATAGAAGTTAATAATCTCATAAATTGTTTTGCAAAATAAGACTCTTCTTCTAATTGTTTTTTTTAATTTTTTTTATTTTAAATTCTGAAAATTTTATAAAGTTCTTAGCAATGTTTATGCACATGAATGCTAGTTAGACGTTTGAAATACATTTAATTGCAAATCTTTTGAAACAATTTTAATTACAGTAAAATTAAATCAATCGAAATAGTAACTTGTCGGTATGTTTTCTTTGATTATCCGAGGACGTGATAACTGCCAAGCTTACATTCACATTTTTCCCCCACAGAACCACGTGACTATGATGAGTGTAGGACAAAATCACCCCCGGACAAAATCCCTTCCGTGTAATTTAGCATAGGCGGACAAAATCCCCCTCGTTAAATTTACAAGGCGGACAAAATCCCCCCATTAAAATTTTCAAGGCGGACAAAATTATACGGAAGGGATTTTGTCCGGGGGGGATTTTGTCCGTCCCCCGACTATGATCAATGTATTTTTATTGGTAAACATTTGTCTTTCCAAAACTTTGCCTTTTTTTTATTAAAGTACTCTTCTCAAAGTTGAGATATTATAATCAAGATGATTATTTCTTGCCTTTCACAATCGTCTAAATTTGCAACCCTTTACAGCATATGATGAAATTTTAAATAAAACAAATTGAAAAAAAAATATTAAACCAAATCGGATACACCTATAAATATAAATCGAACATCTCTGGATATGGGTTTAACCCATATCTTTTCTTGTTCAATTGGAAAGTCGTCAATTCGACACGAATTCGATACTTACTTCATTGTTGTTAAAACGTACAGTTTTGAAATGTTTCTGTCGCAATATCAATGCCATCGATCATTCGATGTCTGCCAAGAAACCTGACAAAGTTCAAATTATAAATCAAGATAGTCCTACTTGTTAACGCATCAACATTTGATATTTAATTGTATCAGGTGTTTATCAAGCACCATGTACTTTGGGTAATGTGCACTCAAGCTGAAAAAAAACGATTGTGTTTGTTTACAAAAGAAAATGGGAAGGGAAACGTATAATCCCAGTAATCGTAGAGAGTAATCGTAGAGATTACTGGGATTATACGTTTCCCTTCCCACTTTCTTTTGTAAACAAACACAATCGGTTTTTTCAGCTTGAGTGCACATTACCCAAAGTACATGGTGCTTGATAAACACCTGATACAATTAAATAAACTTCGTAGGTTCGTCGCGATTTTTTCGTTATATGACTTATATCCATGTTGTTTAAACGTTTATTTAATTGGATTACGAGAATTATGTTGTCATAAAATATAGTCATTCATTTGTCAACAAGCATTTTCAGATTTCTACATTTTTCAAGGAACCTATTCATAGTTCAAACATTTATAATTTTAAAAACTTAATGACTTTGATCGTTATTAGCAGTGTGTTTGATCTCGAAGACACATTCAACTTTTAAATTATTTAGTTTTTATCAGTTTAAATTTTTGATTTTCTTTCAGGTAGTAACGGGATTTGAAACTCGCTAAGTCTTAAGCCTATTCAGTGTATTAATATCTGAGGATATAATGATTTTCAGAAACGTTTCCTTGAGAAATACATAATAACCTCGCCAGTGGAGGAAATGTGGTCGTTCATCAGCACCAACCTGAGCAACATTTTATAATCGGGTGTTCCATCTTATATGACTAGCAGTGGAATCAACCAACCCTGGATCACCAGAAAGATAAAATTCCTGTCGAGAAGGAAGAAAAGATGCTTTAACAATGCACGAGCTACCAACAGCAAAAAGGACAAAAAAGAGATACTAAATTAAAGACTACAACAAACTCAGCATGCAAGAGGCTTAAAATGAATACATCACTAACAGAATTTCTCCAGATTGTACATCAAACCCAAATCGTTTCTGGGGCTTATTTTTTTTTATCAACAGCAAAAACAAGGACAGCACTGGAATAGCACCCCTAAAATCAACAAATGGTTTTACTTTAACCCAACGAATAAGGATAACATATTGAACCACCAATTTTCCCCAGTTTTCAACTCGAATGAACCAGACAACATCAATTCAAAGGGGGAAAACTGCTTTCCAGAGATGAGCCAAATCACCATTACAGAAGCGAGAGTCCTGAAACTTCTCCAAGTATCAAGATACACAAAGCTACTGGGCCAGATGAACTTTCAGTCCGGCTACTGAAGGGCATAGATGTGTACATCGCATCAACCTTCACAGTCTTCATCCATCGACCAAGGAGTAATACCTCAGGAATGGAAAAAGGCAGATGTCTGTGTTAGCACTACCTCAAAATTTCCATTAGCCAATGTGGCTAATACATCCAAATTTTACTTAGCCACATTTGAAATTTGTTAGCCACAACATTTCAGCAAAATTTGTGTGTGCAAAATATGGAAGCTGTAAATTTAAATGACTTGTATAGAAAAGGGGGAATATGTGATGAGCAACACTAAAATTTGGGATTAATTCCATTCATAGGTCACAACCAGGTCTTTTACAACTGTTCTTCGTTTGAAGAATTTAGATTTAGTGCTGAGGTTCAACTTTTAAATGAAAACATTTAACCAGATGATAATAGAGTAAACTTTATTAAACAAGTCAAGAAATAATAACTGTGCAAATCCAATCATTACAAAAGTCATGGAATGCTTAAAAATGTCATATCATCACCTTGTACATCTGTGGAGTGGAATCAAATAAAATAGATTTTGTTTCTTTTCGTCAGCGTTAGGTAAGAACGAAAGCATTGAAAGCTGGCGTTTCGCCATGCTTGACAAAATTAAACTGGAATTAAGATCAATTACTGCAATGGGAACCAGTTCGGTATTGAGTAAAATCGAAAACAAATTGGACAAGGGTAATGTTTTTACGGAATAGACAATTACGCATTGAAATTTCCCGGATATATATCGTTACCGCTCCGAACTTTATCTCCAAGATTTATTTTAGATTTCGACTGTCAACATTTTACTTTCGCTTTCACTTCGCCAACGTGGCGAACGAGAATGAATAACACTTCGCCACATTAAAGTTTAATTCTCATTGGCGACTGTGGCGACCTATTAGCGCTAACACAGAGATGTAGTACATATCGTTAAGTAAGTAGCTAAGAACCGCCCTGAAAATTACAGATCTGTCTCACTAACAACATTTACATGCAAAATAATTATGTTGGAACATATCATCAAAAACAATATCAGATGAAAAGCGACAAAAATACTAGTTGGTTGGTCTATACCTTTCAATTTTTTTAATTTTGCATTTCAATAATATACGTAAAAATGCAAACCATCTACGCCTGTATTATAAACGCAATATTCCATTTTCTGTCATATTCTGAAAGCATGAAATAGGTCAGAATTGAGAATACGATGAAAAGCATATACTTTTGTGCCCTTTTTTTCAAACACATGTTTTACTACATCTCCATTCTGTTATGTATTTCCAGTTTCTATTTAAAAAAAACCCTTTTAATCTGAAAAATCAGATATCGAAAGCAAGATTCTTTATTTGCAAACATAACATAGCTATTTTTAATGTATAAAATCATAGAAATTAAAGAAGTCGACGCCTACCTGTTATTCATTCCATTTATTATATTCCATAACAAATGTTGGTTTCCATACTCTGTTTTGAATCTAATAATTATGTGGCCATCTGATCATCGATCTCGTATGTACATGTAATTACGTACAGGTGTGATGAATCGATGGTTTAATAAACAACGATGTCATTAGGGGTACATCCCTGGGTAGCTAATACCTGTATCCTCAGGTAATTTATCTAGTTGATGAAAATATACAATGCGAATTGAATGCTTTTAAACTCACTTGGACTGGTACAACTAACCATTTTAATCATGAATTCATACAAAATGATTTATTTTTTAAAATTAAATAATTAATTTACTAATATAAATACAGTACTAGTTTCAAGAGTCTTGAACAGCACATTGTCGATTGGCGTCTTAAGAAAGCCGTAAATATGATCATATGCTTGTGTGTCCACACTAGTTCTTCTGGAGTAGTTGCAGTCCTCTATCTTCCAGGTTGAAATTTTGAGCAGATCTTTATTTACCAAAACGACGGCGCTTGTCCATAATATCTCCTAAGAATTGTCCCAAGTCATGTTCTCACACAAACTTTACAGCTACTATATACTAAAATTCACAAACACCACAAGAAAAAACTATCACAATTCAAAACGCTTATAAACTGTGGAAAATATTGTAACTTGAATTTAATTTTCACGTTTTGGATCTACAAAAGGAACATAAGCTGGACAAAGGCGCTAAGCAAATAACCACCGCAAGGACACGGTGACTTGTAGTATAGGAAATTAATTGTATGTATCTCGAGGCCATCTCAGAAACCTCCTAACTTAAGACCTAATATCCAAAGTATCCATTTAAAGGTAATTTAGTTACATCATATGAGTTTTTGTTTGGAAAGAAACATTACTTCGAAGGTAAAAATCGAGCACTTTTTTCTTATATATACATAATTTTATTCATGCTGTAATTTACTTATACTGAGTGCTTTGATTGGATAAAAACACTTAAATTACATAATCTCAGATAATTTATATATCGATACTTCCTCTGCGCGGACTACTTTCAGTAACCAAGGTAAACAAGATGGACTCCTCTTAGCGTATCGTAATGGTGAGGGTACAATGTTTTGTCTGCCGCAATTATTTCTAATTAAATCGACTGAGATTTCAAATAAAATATAATATAAATAAAAATTAGAGTTTCGATCAATTGTTTGTTTTATCAATATCTACAGAACCTAGATTCCTTTTGTACTATGTTTTGCATATTCCTACGCTTTCCGGCCTTGGTACATTTTGAGATCTAGATGGGTTTCGGTAACTGTTTTTGCTGCTTTAAAAATCGCAACGATTATTTCAGAGTATTATAAGGATTAAACACTGTGTTTTAGGAAATTATCAATGTGTAAACTCCGGCGACTCCCTCCCAAATTTGCCATAGTGAGTGAGTCGCCGGAGTTTACACATTGATAATTTCCTAAAACCCAGTGTTTAATCCTATAATAATTGTATTTCTTCTTTAATGCAAATCATTCATCGGATGTAAAAGGAGTACCGGTACGATAACAAATATGATTAGACGATCCGCAAGTTTAATTGGTAAAGTTAAAAGTAAAACGGCAGTGCTTGTATTAAAAGAAAAATAGTCTAAATGGGAGTTTGCACTTGAGTTGTTAATATTTCGTTACACCCTGCATCTATAATTATAGACAAAGCGACACCAAAATGTTGACAGGACCTGTAATTATGCTAATTATGCAACAACGGCAAAGAAAAATAATTTCATTAAGAAAAATATTTATCCATTAACGGGACTAGAATATATCACTATCTTATATTGTCGTCAATTTGTTACTTTGTGAACTATTTGACAAAAGACGACACGACGCATAATCATTATGTCCTATAGAATTAATGTTTTAACATTATACCACGTGTGTGCTACTTCGTGTTATTCCATCCTTCCAAAGTAAGTGGTTCTGATTCCACGTTCGGTCTGGCCCATAGCAAACGAGGAATCAGAACACCCGACTTGGGAGGATGGTGTAATTTAAAAAAAGCATTGAATTAATTTGTAGTAAACTATGAAAGTTCCTTTTACTCGGTCTTTCAAAGTAAATATAAAGTAAATAAGTCTTGGCTACATGTACCAAATATGAATCATTGGTAAATTTCAACTTATAACGTGCATTAAGTTTAACACAGGATACAAACTACTTAGGGACCAGTCATACAACTCACTATACAAACTAAACCACTTTTAACGTCTTTTAACTAAACCATCAAATACATTAAAAATATAATCAGCGTAAGTTTCATTTTTCTATCATTTATAATTCAACGCTATATATAATAGAAAAGAATCACAGATTTTTGGACGTCTTTTCTCCGTGTCGTTTTCGGAATCGTACAAGACTATGTACGCAATTTGTTTTTGTTTGTTTGAATGGTATTTTAACGCCACTTTCTGCAATTTTTCAGCTATTTCATGGCGTCCAGTTTTTATTGGGGGAGGAAGCCCGAGTACCTGGAGAGAACCCCCGACCTGCGGTAGGAAAACTGGCAATCCTTGTCAATTAAGATTGGAGTCGAGTACACCCTGCCTGCAGTGAGAATCGAACCCGTAGTCTCGATCACCCAGACGCATATATAATAGCGTCTGGGATCACCTTGTTGTAATTTCGCTACCAACTGGTGGAGACAAAACAATGATACTATTTTTAGGGCCTTATTTTTAAACCAGGAAAACCATGCAAACATGTCTATACTTATAATATGACGTCACAGTAAGATTCACTCTTGATTGTGCATAACAATAATATTTGTTTAATTAATTAATAAAGTAATATTTTATAAAAATATTCAAATGTAAACTTTGGTACAATTTGTTATACACTTCTTGATATGAACGGAAGTAATTTTTAGACAGTAAAAATATCATCCAATCAAAAATTACGCCCATGTAATTAAGCGTCTGGATGATCGAGACTATCGAACCCGCAATTAGTCTCGATCATCCAGACGCTTAATTGCATTTGTGCGTCTGGATTCATCTCTATATTGAACTCGTTACCATTACGCCCAAAACTGGGCGTAAGTTTTGATTGGATGATATTTTTATTGTCTAAAAAATTACTTCCGTTTATATCAAGAAGTGTATAAAGTTTACATTTGTATATTTTTATAAAATATTACTTTATCAATTAATTAAACAAATATTATTGTTATGCACAATCAAGAGTGAATCTTACTGTGACGTCATAGACATGTTTGCATGGTGTTCCTGGTTTAAAAATAGGGCCATAAAAATAGAATCATTGTTTGTCTCCACCTATTGGTAGCGAAATTACAACAAGGTGATCCCAGACGCTATTATATATGCGTCTGGGTGATCGAGACTAACCCGCAATCTCATGCAGTGTTGACAGACCACGTGATCAATAGTAGACGAATTACCTTGACCACTCGGCCACCGAGGCCCCCGTGTGCGCAATTTGTAATTTTGGTCTTATTTAAGTGCAAATAAACTGGGATGTTACATTAACTCAAAATCAATTTGTATATAAAAACAATATATATTTGTTTTGTTATAATATTTTACCGGTTGACTCTAGTTGTCACGTCTAGTTCTTACTAGTTGACACTATTCAGCAGGATTTTTTAAAAGATAATTCTCTCCGTATCAATTCCATGTACACAAATATGTCAAGATATCCTAATTTCATTAATAAATCTAAATTTATAAAAACTTGATACAAAATACGTCAACAACGACAAAATTTAAAATGCCTTTTGATTCAGAAAGAAAACTAGTAGATCATTATCTAGTGAAATGTGAGATCGTCCTCGACCGCGAGATGGCGCCGCCATATATGTGTTTCGTAGTATTTTTTACGCTTATAATAGTTTCAAGGTTACATTATATTTAGCTATCTTTTATGTGTACATCTGCTCATATAATTGTATGGTGTGAGAAAATATCGTAATCTATGATGAAATATAGTTGAAATATTGTTCGCTGGACGTAAACAGGAAACATCAAATCAATCTATTGAATGTTCATTTTTCGTTTTTCTCTTAAAGTTCGTTTGATAAATATTGATATAATACCTTGACAAAGTACACACAACTTAACTCAGCAATGACGAGTGAAGAGCCGTAAATTATCCTTCTATTACTTAACCAGTCATGCAATAATTCACTCCGTAAAAAGCTTTTCGTTTTTGCATGGAGTGTTAGGTGACACTGCGATCATTTGTCTTCAGGAACATATGAAGTAATTCAGTTATATCGTTCCCAAATGTTCCATCTCCATATAGATTTGTTTGAATGGTGTTTGACGCCACTTTTAGCAAGTTTTATTTATATCACAGCGTCCAGTTTTTATTGAATGTCTGGTGAGAACCCTATACCTTTGACAGACAAAACTGATAATCGTTGTCTACTGCGATTGAAGTCGATCCCACCTTTCCGGAAGTCAAGTCAGACTCGAAATAACCGCTCCATTGTTGACACACTGGTGATCACCAGTAGATTGTTTGTTTATTTGAGTAGGATTTAACGCCACTTTGGAATCTTTTCCAGCTATATCATGATGTCCTGTTTTAATGAGGTAGAAACCGGATTACGTAGTAAGTTCCCGACCTTCGACAAAAAAAAAAGATATTATCCTTGTCAAAGATGGTTGGAGTCGAGCACATCTTGCTCGAGTTCATGTAGGCGCAAATTCACTTTTCCTCGTTGATAATGAGTAGATAGATATAAAGCACCTAAAAACTTCGCCATCGAGACACTGTTGTTCAAAATGTGTCAACGGAAATAAATTATTGTAAAATGTGAAGAAAATACTTCATTTTGGCAACATGTACATTTTTCTCCAAATGAATTTTTCATAAGTTTATTTCTACGGCTTATACTAGTACTATAAATTTTCAGAAGAAAAGGATCAAGCAACAAAAAAAAAAACTTCAGCCCTTGGCACCCATAACACTGCTAAGATCATTTTGGCTCGTTTCGTGTGCTATTGAATGTACCGGGATCGCAACTTAGACGATTCAGATAGCAGTGGTAATAGAAAAGTAGAGATTTCAATAAGCTACCAAACAACTAGGATTAATTACAAAGAGCCACAACATGTTTCTTTATTCATAAACAAAGATGCAAATGCCGAAGACTGCAGTGAATAACCTTTTTAATGTCTCTATCGGCTTGGGATGGTGGTGGTGATTTGGGGGGGGGGGGTTGCACAGTTCCGGAACCCTGCCTCCTGTTCTGTGCAATTGAATTTACAGGCAAACGGACACGACGTTATCTGTCAATAATTCATGACCTTTCAAATAAATAACATATAAACAATAAATAGAGAACTTATTTACAGTCCAAAAAGGAGAAATTGTGACCTACAAATAATGAAAAATATTAAGCAAAACAGAAAAAAATAATACAGTTAGTAGCACCACATCCAGACCCTCATGGTATGTGATATATGTATTCTAATCAAATAAATTAACAAACACATTAAAAATAAGATTATATTCTATTTTGAGTTGATGTTGTCTTGATAGAATAATTTTTCAATACTTAAAATATACCAGTGTAAGTAACTGTTATATGTAAACTGTAAAGGATAGGAAAGTGAGCCTTTACTTTTCACCTCCAGTCCTTTTTATAAACAACTATGACATTGATCAGATAAAATTTAAAAGTCAAGATTATATTGCAATTGCTGAATAGGTAAATAAAAGCTGCATGAAATTTGAAAATAAAATTAAATAAAAAACAACATCGAAACCGAATAAACAAACATTTGCTTTTAAAATTACGTTATCATAGATGTTGTCGATAGGAAGTATTTAATAAAGAGAAGGGTTAATAGGTGTTTATATACGTTTTTGGGAAAGACTGCCGATCTTTCAAGAGTGATAGAAATTTTAATGTCTTTGCAAGGAATGAGCGAAGAAAAAACCCATAAACACATATATATATTTAATCACACGAAAGGTAACAAGATTTAGGGCTTTTCCAGAAAGTGCAGAAAGTACCTAGGTACTTTCGTCTACCAACAACTTCCACATCGCGAAATCATATAGACTCTCTGTTATTTAATAACATCCAGTCATAACACCCGAAACAAGATTGTGTTTGTTTGAATCGAGTTTACGCCACTTTCAGCATTTTTTCCTCTATATTGTGGCATCTAGTCTTTTCGGGGAGCAAACCGCAGTACCCGGAGAAAACAGACGCATGAAACTGATAATCCTTGTCAATAAAGATTGAAATCGAGTACGCCCTGCCCGCAATAAGATTTGAACCCGCGACCTCCGTGTTGACAGGCCATGTAATCAATATTAGATGACTAACTACCTTATCGTGTCAGCCACCTCCCTAAACAAGAACGTTAAAGAAAAATGTTGTCATGTTACAAGAACAAAGTCCTGGTTTCAGGCGTTTTGATTGGATGACGCAACTAGTACAGATCTTGAGCTCATATTTTGCATCTCAAACTGAAATCGGCCATTAACGAAAGAATTATGGGCATGTCATCAAAGGACTTCAATGTATGACAACCATGCAAAGGCTAAAAAAGTATTTTATTACAGAACTTACTGTCTCTCATGTATATTTTTGTTTATCATAAGTTACATATAATATATTATGGTGACTAAGCACACCAGTATAAATAAACTATTACTTACATCGGCTGGGAACTAAGGCGAATCTGGTTTTAAAACTTTATATGGAGAAAAAACGTACTTTAATTAAAGAATGAATAAGTTTAATAACTTGTGAATTCCATAAATAATTTGCAAGAAACCAAACAGGAGCGTCTTCGCTAGCCAAGGGTTACTGATAAATATACACTGTAGGCAACGTGCAATTAGACCAAAAACTGGAATTGTTGGCCGAAATACTTATTAGAGTTATCTCTCTTGGAAACTTGTCTTCATTCTCAATTAACTCTGCCATCATCCTCACAAGTCGGGGTTTCTGTGTCCTGATGTGGACACATGTGGACACAGAAACCCTGACTTGTGAGCTAGGATGCTCTGCCATTTACAACTGCCTACTTTGAGAAAAATAAAGTATTGAGATGTCGTTCAATATTTGTTTTTCTCTCAAGAAAAATATATCAGTGAATCACCTGTAAATTTTTGGGAGCATAACTCTAATAGTTTTTAGTTGGCGACATTTGACTGATAAGTACCTGTTTTCATTTTTTGACCATTATTAACTACGTTACCACACATTTTGTGAGAGTTAGAACGAATAGTCCAACAAGTTAAGGATACATCTATTGATATTTTTATAAAGTGTTCAGGATATAAGTTTATATGAAACAACTATGAATATCTGACAATTCAAAATACTATTTTGTCATGGAATTTAAATGTATTGTCCAATAAAATCAACGAGATTTTTCGCACAAAAAATAAAGCCTTCTCTGTTAAAATCATTTACACCTAAATGTTCAGACATCCCCCAAAATGCATATCTTTTTCTCATAAAAGAATCAATTAGTCAATGATACCTGTATTTTAAGGCTTCTTTAAAGCTTACTGATGATATGACAGTGATTTCAACAAGTTGACCCAAACGTAACGTAGGAAACCAAATATTAACAATCAACATGCAGTATTAGACATCTTTCCACAATTACGACAGCATAGTTCGAAATTGGCTTGAATCTTTTTTTATATATTCTTAAGATTTATATATGGAAATTCTAACTGCTACGTGCAAGTTTAGTACATGCACTTTCACAATAACCAAACATTGTACATATTTTACATATTTTACAAAGCATGCCCCTCAAAATTGGTTGTTATTGCAATGATATATATACAAATATATCTGCAGGTAAGATATTATAATCTGAATAAAACATGTAAAACAAAAATATAACAATGAGCACAATAATCTATTACAATAAAGTAACGCATGAACAGTATCATGAGTAACGCAGGAAACATCATTGTACGAACTGACGATTCTACATATTCCTATCAATCATTTTTTGTTTGATAGCATCCAGATCACTGTGTGTTATCAGCATACAACGCCCGTGTGCTCCGAATGTTTTTATTGTTTCTAATTGACATAAAATGTTTGCGGTTTCGACCCATAATTCGTCCGGTTGTTTCTGCCATCTAAATTTTGTCTATGTGCGATTGTAATCTTCACTTCATTATCGTTTTGTTTTTTTCGATAATATTGTTTATAGAAAGTGGGGATGCTTTGTCCTTTAAACTTGCAAGAAATTTAACATGTATTAGAACATAAAATGCAGATTGTTTTCATTTAGACTGATCGGAACTATGTGCTTATAAATGCGTTTCCTCCGTTACCTTATGGTGTATGTTAATATAGTGTAGACCTTTTTAATCGAAACAAAATGTTTTATCTAGTTTGGTGGAACGTTTGTTAACAAAGAGCTCTCATTGTCAAACAAAATAGTTTGAGAGAGATATCTTAAATGTACAGTTTCGTAAATTGAGATTTAAAATGTGCTTAAAAAATACATGCATAAAGCAATAGTTTGCATAGTGACGAGCCTACAACCAACCACTGATGGACAAATGAACTTATTGAGCAAAGAGACACAAGGAAGGAAGAATATATAATAGTCAGGATTGCTCTTTCATTGGAAAAATTTGGTTCTTAGATCCTTGAAGTGATGGTATCGTAGGAAACACTTCCTACGTTACTATTTAAAAGCGGTTTTTTTTCATACTACACCGCTTCAGTTTTAGTATAAGCAGCAGTTATCCCCACATTGATGAAAATGAATTCATTTTAGGAATATTTATGACTATTTTGGTACATTTTTGAACAAAAGTTTATACCTCCTGCCCTTAAAACCAAAAAAAAAAAAAAAAAAAAAAATCAGCTCACCTGTAAGCTCTTTTTTCTTCACAAAAAAACAATATAAAATTGCATCGTCTGCATGCCTTCCGTTTTCCGTAGGTGAACAAGGAAAGATACGCTGTTAAAATTTATGCGATTAGGACTTTTTCGGTACAAAACAAAAACTGGTAACAAAGGAAACCATAACGAAAAATGTGTGTTTAATGCTAGATTGAGATGAATGAATTATTTTTTAATCATAGATTGCGTAAATAAAATAGAAGTCAGGAGTTGTGGTTATTGCAAAAACATGTATTGAAACTTTAGGTATCGTAGGAAACGTTCTTATTTTGGAAACAACAAAATCCCAGTTTGACACTTTATTTTTTCTATAACTTCGAAAATGACCAAAATAAATGATTATTTCCTAACAATATGTTGTATGAGGAATATAAAACAATTCTAACCATCCATATTAGATTCCTTGATAGTAACGGCAAAGTTTGTAACGTAGGAAACGTGCGAATCGGCGACATTAGCAAAAATTCCAAATTAAAAGTAAGGATGAAATTAAGTATAGGTTGGTTCTAAAATTAATTTAACAATATATGTAAAAACAATTTCAGCTATTTATGTGTTGCCTTATTTGTGTTCTACTGAAACGCTAATAGTCTATATATTGCACTTTTACACTGCGACATGCACTTTTCAGCACCTTTCGGCCACTTTAGGTGGTAAGATACTCAAAATATCAATCTTGACCCGGTTTTTTCCCTAGAGTTTTATCAGAATGCATGCGTTTGATAATCTGAGTAACTATGAAGTCCCCTGACAGTATCAATCTGAAAAAAAAAGCTAGCGACACAAATTTTTCAGTAATGGCAAACTTAATTGAGAATGGTAAAATAGTGACTCAAATTAACATTTATTTCTTAGGGTCCAGCTCATATGGTGTTTGATTGGAGATTAGAAAACGGGCTTTAAATTAAACTACGTCTTCATTTTGCCAATACTAAAATTGAAACTTATCAAAACGAACTTTAGGACATGCAAATCAATATTCTGGCAAAGGAACGGAAACTCAAGATGAACTAATGACCTTTACCATGTACCCATCAACATATAAATTTCAAATGTTAAATTCAAATTCTTTATTTCCTAATTACAGATCCCTTTCGAGCATGAACTACATGGATTGCAAGAAAATTGTAATATATACATGATACAATATAATTTTTCGTTATTAAACAGATCAAACGTAAGAAACAGACGTATTTTTATTTAAATGGCCTATTTCACCATATAGATGTCATAGATAGATGTATAAGATACAACAAAGGTGGTCATAATCATAGATGGGAAATGCTGATAATTTCCAAGAGAGATAACTTTAAGTATTTCGACCATCAACTTCTATGAATTACTAATATAGATGACTTCATGTTCTTTTGGCCCCGAATTCCATTGCACAGAAGAGGCCGGGTTCCGGGACTGTGCCACCCCTTCTGTAAATAAATAGTATATTACAAGAGAAAGACCAAACAGATAACTAAGTTTTAATGTTTAAGGTTTTCTCTTGAATAAAGTTTCTATTCTTACAAAAGCAAAATATGTTCGATGTCGTCACTTATCAGAAGGCGGAAATAAAGATGTATTCATATTGGAAAGACTTTGCATACTAACTGCATAATTTGCTAAAATATATTCCCCTATTACTATTGCACAGAGGCCAAACTGCTATAAAATATACATAATATATATTAACGTGCCAGGTTGACATACATTTGCACATCTTGGTACCACCATATTATTTGGAATTTATTTTATGAAATCATATTCTGAAAACTTGATTACTGATTATAAATGATGTAAACATTGCAATTTTCTTTTTGTTGCTTTATACTCAGGTAAGTTTCAAACTCGAATTATATATATATATATATATGGAGAGACAGTTAGTTTGGTGAACACTCTAATAGGGTAGTGACTCTAATTAATATCTATACTGTGAGATAGGGACTGGTGAATGTACACATGGAAAGATATGGAATCCGGTGAACATAAGTGGTGATAGAGACTCCTGTGAATATATATTGATTGATTGATTTATTGATTGATTGTTTGTTTGCTTTACGTCCAGCAAGCAGTATTTCAGCTATATTCAGGAGGAGAACAAGTCAACAAACAATTTATCAAGGAAAAAGGGGGTAGGATGAAACACAGCAGACAAAATTTAGACTGGAAAAATATGGAGTTTTGGGTAGGGGCGAGATGTGCCTATACTCTATTTCGAAATCTACAAAAGGGGCCTTTTTCGTGCAATAGAGCGTAGCACTCTCCAAACACGTTACCCACTATGGTCAGCGGCCAGGCTTTCAGTATTATGACCTGACAACCCCCAACGAAAGGGTCTCCCCTATCCACCACCCGGGGACAAGCTCGGCTGCTCTGTTGGTTGAGCACTGGGAACCTTCCAAGTATGGTCCCAGTGATCATGTATAATTAGGGATAGGACCTCGTGTGAACATATATAAGACGTGTAATTGTAAAATTGTGATTTGATTGTTGCTTATTAATATATGTAAAAAACCTACAGTGCGTTTCTTTTTCTGAAGAGTATATTTTTTGGCGGGAAAGAACCAGAGTGGGATTTATGTAACAGCGAAAATGATAAATTTCATCCCTATCGATATAATAATATCAAAGTGTTATGGTTAATATACATGTGCATTATAATTGTCCACACAGGCTCATTACGGGAAATCGGGGCTTCACAACAATAAATAAGTTAAAAAAATCAAGATGGCCGACATGTTTTAACATTAAAAACATTCTAGTTTTTTTTTTTAAATATTTGGAAATCAGCGACTTATCTTTAATAGTTCTAGAATATGCATTATATTTGGGAATATTCATAGGTAAAACCGACGATTGACTGCATGTGTTCTGTACTAGAACACGTTCAAACACAATACAACAAAATTGATAATAGGATAATCAAACGCCCATGAAATGTTGATTGTAACTGAAAAAGAATGAAAGTAGGTAGGGGACAAATAGTTATTCCCCACTTCGAAGACGATGTCGGGGGGGGGGGGATATTATATTGTTTAAACTTGTCTCTCCGTTTGTCCGTCCGTCCGTCTGTCCGTCCATTTGTTCGTTCGATCGTTCGTCCATCCTTAACAAAAATTTCTGTCGTAGTTTTCTAAGCAACTAGGATGCAGAAGACTGATATTTTTCATATTGATTAAGCCTATAGTACCATATAGTGTATGGCGATTTTATGCTCCTTAGTCATCGACTTCCTGTTTACCGAATATATTTTGTGAAAGCGGGAATATCACTAGTGAGCAGATTCATTTTGTTTAACCTTTTCGTCGGCTAAAACCAGCTACAAATCTGATATATAACATACCAAGTGAGGGGCGCGATTCAAACACGTGGCCTACAATTGGCCGGAGACAGGCCTCCCATAACCTGACACAATCTCTCAGCGATAGAACATCCTTTTTAAGAAAACCGAGTGTGCGTTATTTTGCAAAAAAAAAGAAAAAAGAAAACGTTCAAAACTATATCCTACTAATGTGCCAAAGATGTAATTCACTAAAAAAAATCATGAAAATGCCGGTTAAAATGTGCCAGAATCCTCTGCGTGGAGATTGTCCTGACCCTACATGGTGATAAATTTGCGGACGGGTGTACCTTGCCCTTTTTAATACAGACATGACAGACATATAAAAATTGCAAGCCTTTTCTTCATTTTCTTCTTTAGACACATTTAGCATTATACAATTTAATATTATCACCTCCACGCGAATATTTATCACCTTCGATATATCTTTTTGTGAATAACGTACACAAATTTAGAGAATTTTTTATTCACTTTTAATTATGTATATGATTTTCTTTTGTATATGTACATCAATCTTTTTAAATAATAGATTTTTATTCTGAAATTTTTATTTGATCAACTGTTTTTTCGCCTTTTTTGAAAGTACAAAATAAGTTCATAAGAACACATTAGTTTTAAATTCCTTCTTAACTAAACCATCTTACCAAGTCAACGATTCTGGGTCCAGGTACGCTCCTGGTTATGAGAACACATCCGCTCCTTCATCGTGATAAAGAAGCGGACGTGGACTCAGAACCCCTGACTGGAGAGAATATAATAACACGCAAAACCTTATACTGTTGTATTTTATTGTATGACATATCTTGTATATGATTTTTTTTCAAAATCAAAATGACACTTTCATACTTGTTCATTATTAAATATTTAATTCAAATTTTAAATTAAATTGTATGCTGGTTTAATAAAAAGCTTGTTGTCATATGTAAATTAGGTAACATTTTTAAGTGCACCTGCTAATACAATTAATAGTAAATTCCAATGACGGTGTTTGTTTTTGTTTACGTAGGATTGAATCACATGTACTTCCTAGTTATTGTTTTAATGAATAAACGTAAATAATTCAGATTTACATGCATTAATTATGCATAAAATATGCGTAAAATGTATTGCGGATTCGTAAACATAATATGATGTTTATAATAAGTCAATTGATAATTTGGGATGAGACTAAATCAATCAATCAATCAATCAATCAATCAATCAATCAATCAATCAATCAATCAATCAATTCATAAATAAATGCGAAGTAAGCTCCGTAATATGTTAGAAATGCCTGAAATGATTAAAGCAAGAAACTGTACGTCACTATAGATTAGTCCATCACAAACGAAAGGGTACTTTCACATCACGTAGCTACGCCGTGAAGCTGATGAACTGCAGGTAAAAGAGTCTATATACATGCAGACGATAAAATGGAAAGACAAACAAGTGGTAAAAAGGCCAAAAAGAAGATCAATCAACATTAAAAAAATGGATGGCCGACAATAGCCATTACCCGGTGCTGCGGAAGAGTAAAAAGTTCCTGTTACTCACATAGCACAACACCTGCAGTTTTATTATCATAATAGTCAAAGTCCAGACAAGTCTTAAACTTAAATTGATCAAAAGTGTTTTAATGTGCTAATCTCATGGCAGTTGTTGATCACGTAATTTTTATCGTTATTGAATAAAAACTCTGCAAGATATGTTTAAAATGTTTTCGATAACTTTATTCTCTTGTAAAATTATTAAATCAATCATCATGTGTGGTTGTCTCTCTGTATTTTCGTTAAAAAGTTATTAATAGATTTGTAAACCCAATGGACAGCAAATATCATAATTTGAAATTAAAAAAAAATAGATTTAAAATAAGAAGTTAGAATTGCCAGGCATGTTTGCAAAATGTTGGGGTTGTACCGGGTTCCCCATCGTCATCCCATACACAAAAACTGTAGTTTGAAGTGTATATGGTATATCGCGATATGTTGTTGTTTTAGGGAAGAAATTGGTCCTGTCATGCGCTTTGGCCATGCATGTGAAAGCCCGTGTGCTCTTCCACACTTGTTTATTTCTTTTGCTCGTTTCGTTGAGCTCCACTCGCGAAAGGCATTAAATTTCTATCACTATTAGAAGATCACACAGTCTTTCCCCCAAAATGTACGTAAAACCTATTATACTTGATAACTCGAATATCAAACATCCACACGAGCAGTCTCGCACACATTGTCAAATAATTGGACAAAAATGAAACAGTTTGACTTTCTGCCCTAGAGAGAAATAAAAACAAACAATAGGTACTGACCTGCTAGTCCAATGATCAGTCGAATCTAGGAGTATTTGTATGTAGGTATGTACTATTGACTAATCTCAGTATTTTGTAATGCGAAATGCTTGAATATCATGTATTTATAATATTCCCATAAATATAAACGACGATTCTAGTATACTTTTCGATGGACTTCGGTGGCCGAATGATGAAGGTAGTTAGTCTACTATTGATCACGTGTTAGGTCAACACTGAGATTGCGGGTTCGAGTCTCACTGCGGGCAGGGTGTACTCGACTCAAATCTTAATAGACGAGGATTTCTAGTTTTCCTACCGAAGGTCGGGGTTTTTTTCTCCGTGTACTCTGGCTTCTTCCCCAATAAAAACTGGACGCCATGATATTGATAAAAAATTGCTGATAGTAGCATTAAACACCAATCAAACAAACAAACAATCCAGTACACTTTTCAGATGCAAATCTACAATGTGTCGCATGTAAAATCTTAGCTTGTACTTTATTAATGTTACTGTCAAGAGCCTAAGTGTTTGAGATTCTTCACGGAGCTTAAAAAAAATAATTTTTATTACGTTGGTGTATTATATGCAATAACAACAATTAAAAAACAAACCAATTAATTTATTAACTATTTATTTTATTATTCGTCAAATACAAAGTCGTCATCATAAAATAAAACACTTTTACCTGACTGTGTATTGGCGCACACCTGTGGTTTGTGAGGGTAATACAGTAATTGATGTCGCGATTTATTTACCGGTATATCTTATGACAGGAGGCGATGTCTAAGGGGAAAAACGTCAATTCGCGGTTTTCGAGACAGGATAGGACAACGGTATTATAAATTGGAAGATGGATTTTAACGATTTAATTTCCTAAATAACTTTAACTAGCAAGTGAGTTTATTAGTTACTATATATTGTTTTGTATTTATTATATATCGAAACGTTTATAACTATTTTACTTTATTGTTTTGCGTTCATTGTTTCGGTACAAGAGGGAAGATGAATTTAAAATTGGTGTATAAACCGCATCAAATACAAGTAATAATATAGCGGATTTTTTTCTTACAAGCCGACTTACACATTTTATCTTTTTTTTTCAGAAATATGGATAATTGGTTACGGAGTGTTTTATTCTTGATTTACAACGTAAAGTTTTTATTTGGGCTACCAGATTTACAAAGTTTTCTGCCGTTTGAAATAGAGGAAGACTTATTGCTAGCTTTAGGTTTTAGATATCATACTTTAAACCAAGGTAAGTGTCTTTCTTAATATATTAGTTTTAACAGTTTTATCATGGGAACCCAGATTCCGACCTTCCATTTATTTGGTAAAACTAGATACTAAATAGTAAAAGTGAAACTTTTTGTAGGTATTACAAATTAAACGGAAACCACAAATATCGATCAAATAATAAATGCAAATCTTAAAAAATAATAAACTGAAACATTGTACTTATGTTTACTGGGTTTGCGAAATACTTTTTAACAATCAGAATGAAATATTTTGTTTCGAAAGTGTGTCGTAATTGTCCTTGTCTCGACGTTTGAACGATGTACGAAGAAATTGCACTTATGTTAAACCTGAACCGATGACCACAGGTCATGCGTGGAATCATTTGATAACATGAACAGTTAACATTTTAACCTATAATAATTAATACAGATCATAAAATGTCTGTTTCAGCACGAAATCAACACTTTTCTTCCCCATGTCATTTCATCATTCGTTGGCAGTCAGTGAAATATGACATAAACAATGCAATAAATATGTTTCATTTTATTTAACAAATGTCGAATGACAAAATGACATGCTTTAAAAAAATTAAAGATCGCCTGTAGCACAACACATTCCTATTTTCTCTACCTTTTTTGTAACAGAGGTACTTTTCAATGACATGTACGTGCTTAAGCAGTGGTTGATCACGTAATTTTTCAAAAGGGTGTGGATTTCAAAAACGAAAATGATTCAATATGTCAGAGTTGATTTAAGAAGGATGGTGTTGGAACAAGGACAAACTTAATATTTTTGTGTTTGACTAAAGACATGAAGAAGGAGGGGTTTTAAAAAGAAAAATATTTAAATGTTGTATAAAAGCGCCCTAATTTATTAAAGCTTTGTGATTGGGTATTTGTATTAGTAGAGAGGAAGTGGTTACGAGTAATTGATTGAGCCATTATATCGGGACATGGAAGATGGTCGTGACTGTAGAGCGTCAGTAATAACCGATAGAAATTTGCGTCTTCTACCAATATTTTGTTTCGTTCTTCTTCTCTCCATGTTTTTTCGTCTGTCTAAGGGCAATAGACAATAATTTTTTTTGTCCGATTACTGTACATTCGTACATGTATTGTTTTGCAAATATAATATTCTTTTGTTTTTGTCTATTGCTTATTTCGTCCACGGTTTATATAATATACTTTTTGATTCCTTCGTCTACTGTCATTAGAATATTCCTTTAGTTCCGTCTTATATGAAAGAATTCAGGAAAAATACATTTAGTACATCCCGATATGTTTTCTTTATGTTCTTCCGGACATTTTTATTGTATGGTTGGATTTGTATTCATTATAATAATACATCCACTTACCACAAAAATGTGTGAAGTAAAGTAAACGTACAACGAACTGGTTATATTTGTATTAATAATAGATATTTTTTAGAGACATGTCACTCATTAAAACTACATAAATGTTGACAAGGGCAATTAAATCCTCCTTCAGTGTCATATAATCTTATATAAAAATATATATATATCTTATACAAGACAAATTTATATTGATTTATTAAATAAAACTTTAAATAAAGAAGATTTCAGAACTCATCGTTTACAGTATGATAGGATTAATCATAAATATAAATAATATATGATCAAACACTGTTTTGTAGGAATTTTTCAATGCGTGAACGAAGATTAATTCATTTTACTAAATAAAGTCTGATGAACTTTATGTCTAGTTTGTTAGGGAGTATCCGTAGTTTACAGATTGATAATTTCATAAAACTTATACTTCTCATAAATCTATACAAACCAAAGGAACCTAAGTTCTGTAGATATAATTTTAAAAAATGAACAAAATGAAACGTCTTTTTTAAATTAATATTACAACGTATATGCATATTTTAAATCTTAATCGATTTAATTAAAAACATTGCGACATAACAGTGTTAAACCCTTTACAATAGTCTAGGAGGGCAGGACGCCATCTTGTTTACATTGGATACTGAAAAATTTAGTCCGCTCAGAAGAAATTATTAGAGATGTTTCTTATATAACGTAATTGAATGGTTTATATTTAATCAAAACAGTTGTTATAAATAAATTACAAAATGAACAGAATTATCTAGGAATTGATAAATAAATTTGGACTCAATAACGTAATATTAGTAATTACACTGTGAACTCCCGTGTAGACTACTTTTCTTTTAATATAAACGCTACCAATTTACTTTATAATTAACAATTAAACTTGCATTTTTTTCAGATTTTAGCAATATTTTTGTTCCTCAGTTTTCTTTTGAGGCTTCTGGACCTGTGGTTAAAAATGATCAATGTTAAACGGAAATATATTTTTTTAAGATACAGGTACACGTTTTAAAGCCTAGTCAATATTTTTATAATGTCCCTTCTTACAGGTGATTATAAAGATATGGTTTAATTTTTTCTATAAGAAATTCGCTTATAATTATTTTTTTGCAGCTATGTATAAGATTACCGTTCCTTATGATATAAACCTTTCTAACACTCACTTCAAGAAATTTATCACACCCCTACTTGTTACAACTATGAAACTTTATGATGTTTAATGGTGTCAGAAACACGACCGAAAGCTCTAAACAGTTTTTAAAGCTATAAAAAGTTTTAGTGTTTTTATTATAAAGAGCCCCTGTCCCATAAAATTTTACAGTTTATAGGTCCGCCTTTCTTTTAAATTTAATAGGTCTGGACCCATACTTCTTACAGTTTACGGGTCCGCCTTATTTGAATAATTTGATAGCCACAGATCCATAAACTATACATTGTACAGATCCGACTTTCCAAGTTACGTTTAAGCGAACATTTACTATGGGTCCGCATTTCTTATTAAACTTTTTGCATAGCCCTAAGACCTAAAATTTACAGTTTTACAAGTCCGCTTTTCATATTAATTTTATAGCCAGGACCCATAAAATATAAAGTTTACGGATCTGCCATTTTTATTAATTTTTTTAAGTCATTTAAAACCTTAGGAACACATGTAAGTAGATATATTATAACTGCAGAAATGATGAAAATATACGCAGAGTTTTAAGAAATAATGATACTCGTTGGGCTATTTGAAAATACATACATTGATCTGAGGTATAGACTATAAAGTCCAACAATTTTGGACTTGTGCATATAAGGTTCCAAGCATATTTACAAAGACCAACGACGCCATCACGTTCCTTTCCCGTTTTCCTACAAATTATGGTGACATTTAAGAGTTAATGCCACTGACAGCTTCCTTATTGTAAAAGTGTAATGGATCCGCTGGTCTTCTTTGACTCCCTTCTGATAAGTGCATAGAAGTGTTTGATAATAAAGATATTCAATTATAGACCCGGACCCAAAATGTTAATTTTACGTATCCGGTCAGATAAGTAAATTGGACGGACAAATTCTTATACGGGCGGACCTTAAATTATAGAGATCCGTACCCAAAATTTTAATTTTACCTATTCGACCGGATACATAAATTGGGCGGACCTATAATTTTACGACAACAGTCTCCTCGGTTTGCAATTTTTAAATAGAAACTGCAATATTTTCTTTGGTCATGTACATGTACGATAAGATCCCGCATGAATTCATCGCAATATTTTTGGACCTTCACATTACAGGGAATCTGCATTTAAATAAAAAACTAAATATTTTTGCTGCCAAGGCCGAACGCAACTGCCGATGTCGTGCTTGGTAATGCAAGATGTACTTGACAATAGCCGAATTAGACATAGCGTTTTAGGAATTTTGGTAATAACATCTCTATAACATCTTAATCATTTAGATTTTAAATATTTTAGCGCAACTGGACGAGCGTCTGGCGTAGTAAATGTCATAACACTGCTATCTTTGACAAAATTTTATGTGTTAACACAATTTACACTTCTGTTCTTTATTAGTCGTAGTCATATCTTCTAGTACTTCAACAAGTCCATTCTAAGACAATACAGAAAATGTCTTGGTTTTCTTGCAGGACAGAGAAATCTCTGGAATTTAAATAGCTTCGGTAATAATAACAACGTACTGGAAATTTTCAAACCAAAACAATCATCTTTTGGTAATTGGATAAAACAACAAATGAGATTATATCAAAATCAGATGCACAATGTGGGCGTGTCAACAACTACCGTGCAGACCAAGGACACGTCATCTGTACTTATTAAGGATAATATTCTAAAGACACGTTTGAATGTTGATAATAAACCTTCCATAGATAGTATGAAAAATACAAAAGGTTTATCAGACTCAAAACAAATTTCGGATGTCTTTGTTCATAATGTAGGAACAATACCGCGGAATATTTCTCAATTAAATCCGGATGTTGAAAATCGTAAGATGGTTTCATCTTCAACAACAAGACCAATGTTCAACGTAACAGAAACGCAAATTATTTCGAATTCTCATGACTTGTTGAATAATAAAACTAATACTGATGTGTCTACTCAAAAAGTAAACCATGAAAATATTTATTTCGATAATATACATACATTTGCACAGAAAAATGCATCGAAAGATTTACAGGCTACATCAAATCATTTTATTGGAGGTGCTGTCATTTCTAAAGAACAATTATTTACTAATTCAGATAAAAATGTTTCCTTGCAAAATGTTGGCAAGGGATCTGATTCTAATGCCCTATTGAACAAAGTGTCAAAATCTCTATCTGTTTCATCTACTGAATCCTTTACTATAAGACCGGATGTTAGTACCGGACTTCCGAGTAAGGTTAATTTCATTCGTGACTCCATAAATGTTGCCCCTGTACTACCGCTACCTATCCCAGCAATTAACAGTTCGACAAAGGTACAGAATGTCTCTCCATCGCTTCCTGATTTAAAATCAAAAACTAATTTTCGTGAAGATCTAAAAGATGCTTTCAGTGGAGTTGAGACAACGCAGGGTGTAAGTAAGTTAGGCGAACAGATAAGTGTAAAAAACGATATTAAACCAGTCACGGTTGAACTCAAACCATTTACAGAAGTTTACAAGACTGTAACACCAGGGTATACTGGCCTATTAGCAGATCTTGGTGTTACTACATTTTTGGCGAATACTAAGGATGTACAAAGTGTTTCAGATGCTAAAAATGGTTACCAGCTTGACGGAAAAATAGGAAATACAGAAAATACCAGGCATTTTGATAGCAGCAGAAAATATACAACCGAAAAAATTGACACTGTTTTTCAAGGCAGTCATTTGACGACACATTGGCCGCATTTTGATGGCGTCTCTTTAAAACCACGTGATATCTCCGTCCAAACATCCGTTGTCATTCCATCGAAACAATCACCAATATCATCTATAGAAACATCTAACAAATCGACATCCTCACCTATTGGAATTCCAATACAGCTTAGCTTTTTGTCAGCAGCTACCGATAAAGTACAGAGGACTGATTTATTAATCAATGAACAGATAAATATACCATTGACAGCCAAGCTAGCAAAAGGTATAACAGATAATGTTTATTAGAATGAATACAATAAAATAGTTTACAAAATGATTAAAATTTAAGTTGATTTTTTAAACTAAACAAGGTTAATATGGCCATTTTTAAAAGACTTTTTGCTCGATTATTTTGCTTGGTGAAATTCAGTAAAATATTCATACAGATTATACATCACCCAATTGAGACTGCATACAAAACTTGCTTTTGGAAAATGCCCAGTACAATGGCTTTGGTGAGAAAACGCATGGTATTTTTTTTATCTCAAAGTATAATTTTTCCATTGGTCAGAACTTTTTTAAATGCAAGCAGAATTAAACAATCTGTAATATTCAAGTTATGCCATGTTTGTGTTTGTTCCCATTATGTAATAATCCAGATGTGCAATATATTTATGATTCTTTATAGTGCACAAAAGTTGCTAAAGTGTAAAAAGTAGTACGACTTTGTGTGAAAATAATTTGAAAAACATGTAGAGAATTTTCGTTACACTATAAAAATCATGATTATTAATAACATGAACTAGTCCTAGAACGCTATTCTTATACCTTTTGTACTGTTCCAAAATGCATGTCATTATTCTATAAAAATGACTCAACATTATTGTGTATTAACTTATAGTATATACATTTTTCATATTAAATAATTTCGGATGTTTTCATTCATTTTTTTCCAAAATGATGTCAGCGTGTAACAATGAACTGTTTTACTCCTTCCGTAACGACTGTTCCATTCCCGAGAACGATGCGCAGTATCAAGCGCACAGACTACCATCTCATTCACACGGGGGGGGGGTTAACTTCCAATATAAAGGTATATGTATATGTGCCAAAAATATGGGTAGGCTTTTTTTGAAAATTTATATAAAAATGGGTATAGTTTTTACAACAATCTTATATAAAAATGGGTATGCTTTTTAATCTTAATTGAAAAAAAAATCTGGTCTCGTGTTTTCTTCTTCACTATGTTATCATTTTGTGTATATAAAATATGACCTTCTGTTAAGTTTTCTGAATATAAATATGGGTTATGAAAATTGTTCATTTTGTATAAATATGGGTCATGAAAATTGAAATTTTATATAAATATGGGTAATGAAAATTGGAAATTTTATATAAATATGGGTCATGAAAATTGGAAATTTTATATAAATATGGGTATTGAAAATTGGAAATTTTATATAAATATGGGTATTGAATCCAAACCAAAATGGCACATCCCCACCCTAAAAATTACCAAGTTACCCCCCCCCCCCCCCCCGTGCTCATTCATGTCTATTTTTTTATGGTGCTATAGGTTAGTTGGGGTAAACTTCTTATGCTAGGAATTTATTTGCTCAGATCGAGATTTTGATCAACCAATGGCATTCAAAAGTTTAAACATGGCCAACCAAGATCCTTAATTGTGATCACTCTCTGTAAAGTCTATAAATTATTTAATGCCTGTTCATGGAACAGTCAAACTATTATGCCCTCGGTTCTCAGGAGATGATTTAGGAACTGTTGCCTGAGGCCGCACAGCTCCTAAATCATCTCCAGCACCTCGGGATAATAGTTTTGACTGCTCCATGAACAGGCAATAAATAAATGTATACTGCTTAATACTATGTTGAAATCTAATTTGGTCTATTTTCGTATTATTTATGTCCTTATTGTAGACAACGATGATAGCGTAAATACATCAACACGCAGTTAAGCTTTAAGGAGAAGGCCGTTGTCATAAGATAGATTTTAGAGGGCAAATAGTTTTGATCACTTTTACTATAAATTAAACACATTTAACAGTTGAAGTTTTTACCGTACCATTATTGTTATTTGACTGTTAATACGGCATATACATTAGAACGTTTACAATTTTTTACAGTGTTTACTCCATGTAATACTCCATATAGGTTATGAACGTACCATTACTGAAATGATTTTGTTTCTTAGAATGTGTTTGATGCAACTTTTGGCAATTTTAAATTTTTCGTACAGTTTTTATGGGGTGGAAGAGAATGTTTACTTTAAACCTGGGACATTTGGCTGTGAAACTGGCATTTTTGTTATTTAAGTTTGAAACAAGCACGCACTGCCTAAAGACGAGCATGATTCACAGCCTCAAGTTTGACACGCCAGTGATTACTAGTAGATGA
Organism: Limnoperna fortunei; assembly: GCA_944474755.1. Taxonomy (NCBI): domain Eukaryota; kingdom Metazoa; phylum Mollusca; class Bivalvia; order Mytilida; family Modiolidae; genus Limnoperna; species Limnoperna fortunei. The sequence continues at coordinate 51,225,853 of OX104120.1, forward strand.
TCAGCTACCTTAATGACTTGGCTCACGAAAATGATGTTATATTGCAAAAAGTACATTCAAAGTTGAAACTACCGTTTGACAGAAAACAATTACTTAAACATGTATTTTTTCCAGGAGCTTGCGATGGATGTAAAATGTACAATGGCGCTGGATATAACAGCCACCCAACAGACTGTGATAAATATGTGCAGTGTTATTTTAATGGTGACAGCATTGTAACCGCATACTATAGAAATTGTCCTTGGGGTCAGTACTGGAACCAGGACATACTGTCATGTCAGCCACCTCAAAATGCAAAGTGCACGAATGGTACGTGAGGAAATATATTCAATTTATTTAATCAAATGCAGCAACATGTCAAGGCTAAATATATCAGAAATGTCTTAGATTCTCTTTAGATGACTTGTTGACAACCCACATCAGAAGTAATGCACATTGTACATTTCTGTTTGAAAACTCACTCATGCATATAACAAATACTGTCGTTATATTTTCGTCGAATATACTGCTACCGCTACCGCTAGGGGTAAAATAATTGATAACAAACCTTTCGTAAAATCAGTACATAGTTCCGCTCCAATGAATTATTTATATTCTGAAAGGGCTAATACAGGAAAAATAATTTATTTAATTGAGATGTATAAAAATTTGTTTCTTTTTTAATGGTATTTTAACCCCACTTTCAGCAATATTTCATCTATATCATGGCGTCCAGTTTTTATTGGGGGAGTAAGCCGGAGTATCCGGAGAGAACTCAGGAACCACTCGGCCACCGAGGCTACTATAAGAATGTGGACTTTTTTCTTGTTTTATGCGTTTTATATTAGAATTAATTAGAAATTAGAATTATCACATTTACCGTAAATCACTCCGGAAAAAGTTTTTTATACTTGATATATGGTACCATGCTTTTAGCATAATTAATATTTTAACCATGCATTCACGTTACCTGTTTAATTGACAGATCCCTGTGCTAATACAAGTTTACTGTCATATGCCGAAAAGTCTTCATGTAGGAGTTACTGGACATGTCAAGGATATTCTGTCCCCAAGTGTTGTCCGGAGGGTCACATGTTTTTACAGGGTGTCGGATGCGTTCAGGGCGGAAATTGTCAGGATGACTGTTTATCAAAAACCGCAGAAGTTTATACTGGTAAATATAAAGTAAAACTTTTACAAGAGATGTTGCTTAGTAATAATGATTCACGCTAAGCAATGAATCACACTTGCATTTTCGTTATTTTTAACAATTGTTTGGTCAAATTTTAAGAATGCTTTTAACTATCTAACACTATAAGTACTGCTGCACGATCTTGTTTGTTGTTGATTTGGGTAAATGCTTGCTTCCGAAAATTTTCAACTATATCATGGGATCCAGGCTTTATTGGAGGGATAAGCCGATGAACATTAAAATTGGATATTCTTCGGAATGTTGAAAACAAGCACAACTAGACCAAAATCAGGATTGGAACTCTTAACCTTAAATTTGACACCGCTGGTGGTGAATAGTACATGACTAACTAACTAAACCAGGCCCTGTTTAAGGGAAGATATAGTGTTCATAAGTACACATGTAGGATATATTTTATATAATACCGTAATCAGTTATGTATAATACACATATTTGTTTCTAAAATCATCTTAAATAACAAAAAGTTAAATTAAATCACTTGCAGTAAAAACAGATGAGTGCGTGTAATATATTAGTGCGTATAATACATAGCCAAATATGGTATATCGTAAACGAAGATTGTAACACATGTACTATCTTAAAGTAGAAATGACCTTGCATCATGGGTCTCAGTTATTCGTAAACTACTGACCAGCATAGAAACCCCTGTAGCCATAATCGTTACATAGTGACCTATTGACCAGAAGACAATCACCTGTCAATCAAATCTTAAAGGGAGACAGAGGACATTAAAATTGAATAAAATAATGATTGACTGAAGTAATATATATCACAAACATAGTTATCAAAGTATGACAAATGATAGTCAGAGGACATACATCATAAGAAACAAATACACAGGTTGTGAAACTGTTTTGAAGGGTTGAAATCTGGCCCCAGTTCAAACACATTTGATGTAAGCGTTTATATATTTGTTAAAACAATAAAATAACTGGTCTTACTTTTTATTATGCAGTACTACTAACAGTGATCAATAGTTAATCCAAATAGGTTTACATAAAATATGGCATTTATACACTATTCTATCATAATTTGTACAAACGTATAGAGTATTGACACTAAGCCGTTCAAAATTCGATATCATCCCAAGGGAAGGGTTCTAAGTGAGCGTTCGCTCACTCAGAAAAGAAATCCCCGGACTTGGGAGGATGTTTTCGAAATTAAATAACGTAATAGGAAAATGAAAAACTTTGTGAAATACAGACTATACAGACTTTAAAATTATAATTATCATTAACAAATAAACATCAGACAGGGCCGTAACTACCATTGAGGCAACGGAGGCAACTGCCTCATCTAGGTTGACAACCACAAAAAAATAAAGTGTGTATTTTACTTTTCGAATAATCCAATATATTACACAAAGAAGCAACTACAAAATAACGAAATACTCCAAAACTGGTAGTTTTAATTCAACATTGTTAAAATAAGGGGGAAACGTGTAATTTTACGTTGATTTTTTCAAAATATTCTTCCCGTGGGGACAGGCCCCCGGACCCCCACTTCTTGGGGGTCTTAATCGGAGGCCCCCAAGCCCCTGCCTCCTCTATTTTCTTACCCTAGTTACGACCCTGTCAGAACGTTTAATAAAAACATGCCGAACGAACTCACTTTATCTTTATCTTTATCTTACAATAATCAGGCAATTATTATGTTATATTACACACTTAAAAAAGTTTAAATGATGTATTCAGCCATACAATTAAGTGTTTCTATTTACATCAACATAGGGGCCTCGGTGGCCGAGTGGTTAAGGTAGTTCGTCTACTATTGATCACGTGGTCTGTCAACACTGAGACTCTGCAGGCAGGGTGTACTCGACTCCAATCTTAATTGACAAGGATTTCGAGTTTTCCTACCGCAGGTTGGGGGTTATCTCCGGGTACTCCGGCTTCCTCCCCTAATAAAAAATAGACGCCACGATATAGCTGAAAAATTGCAGAAAGTCGCGTTAAACAATATGCAAAACAAAACAAATAAAAACAAAACAGAATCTATTCTTATTATCAAGAAATTCTATTTTTAATTTATTTAGGATGCGACAAACGAAGTATTTCATCTCGTCATTCGGCCTTCGAACAGTATGTAACCGGTCTTGGATGGTTGGCCATGGAGTGCGCATCTGGAACCCGATACAACGATCTAGAATGTTCATGTTCTTTAACATCCTCAGAAAAAACATTGCCCAATAGTAAGAGTTTTTGATGTTAATATCTGTATCTTAAAAATATTAGTATTTTTTCGTGTTTATTATTGAAAATTAACATTTAATTTGTGGTAATTTTCGTAAATAATGTTAATTTTAGTTTTTAACGCCTGTTTCGCTAGTTCATTGATGTATAAACACGTCGAAGCACCAACAACCAAGTCTTTATATTGTATAATGCCAAATTTGTGAGTAAAACAAATTGTCTAAACTGTACATGTAACACAACATATTGCAAAAGGATGATAAATTCTCACAATTCTGTTAAATATTTTACCCTTTTTCGCATTCTCATTCAGAGCCTTAATGCAATTATAAAACTTGCGGCTCGCGGAGGAAATATGGTAAATGAAAACAATAAAGTAGTTCTACAAACATCATTTCAAATGCGCTAACTATCCAATAATATGACACTATTTCAAAAGCATATGAATTATACGAATGTAAAAGCTAGTTTCTTTCTCACTTGAAATGCAAAGAGCTTGTAATCTATTTCTGTCCTCTGCCTTTTCAGAGTGTATTTCTCTGATGTTCTTAGAATTCAACGAAGGTGTACGTGACAGCTCTGGAAACGACGTTTATGTTCAAAATGAAAATGTGGAAATCAAAAATGGCTACAGTTATTTCAACGGGACTGCTCGATTGGTCATACCTCAGTTTACAAACGCTGACCTTGGAAGCAATTTCGGCTTTCGTATAAGATTCAGCGAGATTAGAAATACTCGCAGGTTTTTGACCAGGCAAAGTTTAATAAACAATGGGGACTGTGGCGACCTTGGGTCTATCAGGCTGACCTTGGAACAAAATGGTGTCAAGTTTGGACTAGAAACAGAAAACGAAGACAATGCCGTAGAATTTTCGATAGCACAACCTGTAAGTACACAATTATTAATTACAGATGCAGTTGTTGACCTAATACAAGATATACATAGTTGGTAAATTTTATATTTATGGGTTTAATGCCAATTTAAGAAAATTTTATCTGATACAGCTGGTTGAAAATTATTGAGTGTGGCAAAAATTATTTAAACAAACAAACAGACATACATACAAACATAATCATACAATTCTCAGACGTTTCAAAATAAAAAGTTAATTGGTGACATTCTTACAAGTTAAAACCTCATTAGCAAAGTTCATTGTAATTAATCAAAACATCACATTTTTGACATTAAAATTCGTTAATTACAGTGGAATGAAATGTGGGGTTTAACCTTTACATTTTTTGTAAACAGATGTTATGAACACTAATGAAAGATTTCACGTGGTTTCTGGGGTCACATAGTTAACATATGTCATATCTTGTGTGTGATAACTGGTATTTAACCTAATAAATTTAGGTTAACGACTAACTAGACCAGCATAATATTAGCCTAATTTTATAACATGACACTATTCTTACACTGTTCTGAAATTTGTAGTTCCATTATAAGAAATGCATTAAGCCTAATATTTCACGTAAAATGCACTTATTAATAAGTTAATTTATATGAGCCTTAGAAACAGGTGAAAATGCAAGTCTCATCCTCACAATGTTTGATCCTTTGGGTCAGTAATAACCATGCACCACAAACTTTGCTTAAAGGAAAACAACTTGGTTGGAAATTTTAATCTCAGTAAAATCTATTGAAAAGAACATACCCGACGTGTCACATGATGTTATTCTGACAGGTTCTAAAACCCACTATAATAAATGCATTACACTCAATATTAAACAAGAAAAATATTTTATTTTTTAAAAACAAAATATTAAGTTTATTTGTATTAGCCTTAGAAACAGCCCGTAAAAAGGCGATACTTCCTCGTAATGGTAGACCTATTGTGCCACAGATATGTTTACCACATGCATGATACACATGGCTTAAAACAATATATATTAAACTGTAAATATTAATTCTAGTTAAAAGCAATACGAAAAAGAGCAATGTTTCTTTCCATGAAAAGATTAATAGGTTCTTACATACGTTTATTTGAAAGACCGAGTGACCCTTTCACCATTGATAAAACGTTGTTAGGATATCACGAGACAAAGAAATGTTTTTGATCACGTGGTTGATGTTTTGAAGTTGCCTTTGTTCCATATCAGAAACAGGGCATTGTTTTTTTATTTCATCATATCCAAAAAGGGCAGCAGACACATTACTATAAAAATACTTTACATGACGCATGTCTTTATAAAAAAGAAAGCAAAATCAGATATTCTTTGACTCAAAGATTTATGACGAAAAACATGCCCATTTCAAGTTTATATTTATTTGGTACAGCATTATAATCCTAACTAATGTTAATTCTACTCTAGTTCATAATTCATATAACAAATTATAACAACAATGTGACGCTTAGATATTTTGAACTGCCCAAAAATATTTTTCAACGCAAATAAGTAAATTAATGGATCTCGGGGGAGAAACTGCTGGCAAGCAGATTTAATGCACCATCGAGTCTTGAGTATAAGACACAATTTCTTAGTTTAACACAAATGCATGACATCTACATCATTAGTCTAACAATAAGTAGAAAGAATGTTGCTTATTATTTATAAAAACATAATTTCTTCAGCTGTCGTCTTTATGACATTTATACCAGTTTTATTGCAAACTTGTCCCCTTATAAGAGAAATACACAGCTGACAGTGACAGGTGTAATTTCATTGTCAGAGCTGTGTAAAATAATGGTTATCATGTTCTAGAAAACATTTATTGTGGACAATTTTTGAAATAACATTATTTTAAGATTCCTGATAAATAAAATCAGATTGTTTAGATTCAAAATATCTTTCGTGGCTACTTTTTCCAAAACGGGGCAAATTAACACATCATTTAAGAAAATGTCATTATTTGTTTTGTTAACAAAAAATATATTCGAATATGAAGATGATTTACACGGTTGTCAAACATTACTAACATAAGTAATCGTTTTGTTTTAAAAAGTAATCTTTGTGTTTTAAAAAGAGGTAACCGCCTGATCCTACTATCTAACTGTATGAGCTGTTTTCTGAAATTCCGATAATAGGCAATATAATTTAAATTAGTTGTTATCATTTTTCAGCAATCGGAGTGGACAGAGGTTGTGTACTATGTATCAGAGGGTAAACTCAGTGGCTGGGTGAACGGAAATGCTGATTCAAGAACTGCTTCGGGTAAAGTTATGTTTTATAATTCATTTTAGTGAATATTTGTTTATAATTTTTTAAAGTAAAACGTTTTATGATTAGCTGAAAAATTGCGTACAATGCATGTTGCATAGAGCAAAATTTGAATCATGATGGCAAGTACAAGGAGAGGGAAGCAAAAGGGATAATTTATTATTGTACGTTTTTGTGTCCCCATTTGAAATGTTAAAAAAATATTTTTCGAAACAGGAAACTGTTTGTTATATTTAAAGGACTTAATGTTACGAGAAATAACCGCAATGAAGATGTGCACACGTATGAGTAACTTCGTCTGTTAAAACTCTATGTACAGGATTTACTGAGTTATTTACTCGTAATCGGAACAATTATAATCAAGTATTTAAGAAATAATTCATTGGGGCACGAATATAGACTGATTCAACTACGGATTCACCCTTTATGCCAAATACAATATTCCCTACTTGCGGTAAACAAGATTTATCTCCCATTTGCAGAGTTATCTGTTCTTTAGAGAAGGTACTTTATAGTATACAGTTATTTCATATGTGATTTGGGAACAGTCAAACTGTTGGTCCGAGGTGGAGGGGATAGTGTTTTGAACTGTTGCCCGAGGCCGTAGGCCAAGGGCAACAGTTCAAAAACTATTCCCGACACCGAGGGACAACTGTTTGACTGTTCCAAAATCACATATGAAATAACTGTTTTATTACCTGATCAATTACTGTTTTAACAGTACTTGCAGAAGAAAAAAGGAAAAAGAAAATTTTGCTATTTTCAACTGACAAATTGTACTTTGTTTAAATACTTCAACACATTTTATTTATGGAGAAATAGTCATGGGGTTCTTTCCAAACAACGAGAATAAAGTCATTTTGTTTCTTTACTGTTCCTCGTCAAATTAGCGGGAAAAAAATGACGTCAAAGTACGCGATGGGGAAACAGTCGAAACTATTGACCGGTCAACAGTTCGCGAACGTGGACGTTTTTAGAATTTCAGAAAACAGTAAAAAATACCGAATTTCATTTATATAAGGTATCAGGTAATAATACCCTACTGTGGGTAAAAAGTAGTTTTTCTACTATTATTAAATTTGTTTGTTCATATATAGCAAAGCATCCCGTAAAATGTATTATGATGCGTTAACTAATTCTGCAGTTTTTTTAGATGTTCTGGAACAGTCAGTCCACAGAAATTATTCAGAAAAACTAAAAACCTTATTTTTCAAGATCTGTTCAATACTAAATACCTGCTGTTATGAATGACAACTCTTGAAAATGGGAAGTAACTCTTGTGTTCCGAAAATAGGGAATTTAAGACCGAGCAAAAATGACCAACCCGTAATAAAATTAGTATATATTCGTATCCACAATGTTATTTCGATTCTAAAAGGGCATATACATTAGCTTTTATCAACAATGTAAATGAGTTGCAGGACTTGTCGGCCATTTAGTACACACAGTTGATTGTGACGTCTTTAAAATATGTAAAATATTACTGTGACGTTGCCATAAAGACTGTTGATCGTGTATGACGTTAATTAGGAGTACATACTCGTTCTACCACTGGTGTGGACTCCAGCGTTTTGCACACGTCATATTAATTAGAATACTAATAAGTGTTTTACCAACTTTTTAATATAGTTTCTAATAAGACGTGCCTAAAACGATTTGAATGCTAAAATATTTAGCATAAACTGTGAACTGGTGGTAAAATCAGGGTATATTCACGCCCCAATAAATAATTTATAAATTATGAATTTATGTAAAGCAATAAAACTATAATTTTTTTTGTGTATTTCAGGTGCTATTGAGAAAAGAAAATGCGCCCTTCAAATAGGTCATGGCGAAGGTTTTAACAATTTTGTAGGATATATTGATGAGGTATGTGTCTATTAAACTAATCATTATATATCGGTAGTATGAACAAAGTTAAACCCAACTTTTATCAACTATTTAACTATATTATGGCAAGCTTTTGTTGGAGAGGAAGCCGCAAGAAAACCTTTAATCGTTTTCAGAAACAAATCACATTAAACATAAAGGAAAAGATAAACTGAACAGCTTCATGCTCTAGCACCAGTTCCCGAATGTGATTCTCTCGATAACTTGATCGCTTTGTTTCAACAGAATATTAATACAAAATATACCCCTTTTCAAATCACGTATGGAAGACTAAGTTAAACGTTCTTATGGAAACGTTAAAAGTGTTTCAGTCTCGCTCACTTTTTGACTGGATATAACTTATTATATAACACAGCATACACAAATCGAGCAAATATTTGTTATTGTAATATTGCGCGTGCCTTCATAAAAAAATCATTAATTTAAAATGTATACTAAATTACCGATATAAATTTGTCATTCTAATATGACGTGCTTTAAAGGCTTTGAGACCACAACTGAGGTAAAAAAATGATTTATGTATAAGCGAGCAACACGCGCTGAGGATGGCGTTGTTTAAGAGGGCTGTTCCGATTACAAAACTGTAACTCCCACCGGAACACTATTGCGTATGACGTATTCATCTTATAAATAGCGACACGCACTATGATTATACGTTGCAATATATTGTGTGTTACATTGACGGAACAGCCAGTTTATGGCGGAAATGATGTTTTCTATAGGTACGGAAATATTATAAATGTATCGAAATTGTCTTATTAGAATAGAAATAATTCACAGAGGCTGAGATTTATCATTGTTTTTCAATGGGGTGCCCATTTATGTCGTTATTTTATCCCTCGCTGTCGCTCGGGATATTACGACATAAATGGTCAACCCGTTGTAAAACAATGATAAACCACAGCCTGCGTGAATTATTTCTTAAATGACATATATAACTACCCATAAAGCTACACAATAACAAGTAAATGTCTCTTCGACACTGATGTCTCGCTTAACACAGATTACAAAAAAACCTTTGCATAGACTTTTCTATAACAAAAACATGTCATCTTTACAGGTTGAATTGTTTAGATGCGATTCAGGGGTTTGGGATCAACAAACCCTAAACAGACCACAGCAAGCCCTTACCCTCCCGGTGCCTGTAACTACTACAAAGGTGTCGGACACAACAATTCCTTCAACCACTGTTCATCCATCCCTGTCAACGAAACAATCTAATGTCGGTATATTCGTAACGATACCGAATGAAACTACATCACCCAGCCGCATCACATCAAAACAAGGAATTTTTATATCGATGCCTCAAGATAGGTCAAAGACAACCATGTCAACGTCAAAAGCTTCTCCTACTACAACAACAGCTGCCACACTCCCTCCAATAGATGCCCGTACTCTTCCTCCTATTACGGACCCCGTCGAAACTACCTCAGCAATTCCACCAACATCGACCTCGAAAAAGCCTACCATTGATCCTTGGAGGAGTATGCCGCCTGTTATACCAGTGACAACTGTGGTGCCGTGGAGCAGTCTTCCACCAACCTCTTCAACTTCTACATCTACAACAACAACCACAGAAATACTTACACAATCAATACTGACGACAACGAAGACAACATCGACTACAGATATGAAAGCTATCACTTCAGAGATATTAACATCAACCATATCTCAACCGACCACGGAAGTTGGTATATCATCTACTATTCCAACTACAACAAAGTTACCTACGACAACAACAACTGAAGCAACTACGACACAGCTACCTACAACAACGACAACTGAAACAACAACAACAAAGTTACCTACGACAACGACAACTGAAACAACTACAATAAAGCTACCTTCAACAATTATAACCGAAACCACAACAACAAAGCTACATACAACAACCACAACTGAAACAACAACAAAAAAGCTACCTAGTACGACAACGACGATTGAAACGACCACGACACTGCCAACAAGACGTGCTGCTCCAGACCCCGTGCGGTAAATGTTTCATTTCAAAACTTGAAAGTACTTAACATCGTGGAAAGCAGTACGGTTGTTCATGGAGCACATCCATCCGAAAGTACACAGGATATTCATCAGTTACAAACCTAAGGTTAATGTTGAACATCGGACATTATAGGTGATACCTGTAACGATCTATATAGCAACCGGAAATTTCATCAGAGTTTCATAAGGGTGGGATATACGTGAAACTAAGACTCGTTTCTTCCAACACATATTATTGTTATTCTATTCTGTTCATTGTTATAAATGAATTTGATGTAATATATGTTGCAAAGACAAATGTTAAAACTAACAACACAAGTTAAACATTTCTCTGTATGAAGTATATATTTGTTTATAAATTATTTATAGAACCAATGTGCATTATCCGTTGTCAATTGGAACATCTCTCGGTCATTTCCGTCAAGGGTCGACCATAGGCGGAAATAACCGAGGTGATCCGATTGTATCCGTTGTATTATTGGTCAAACCTATCAAATAAAAGTTCTAGTAAATCCATGAATTGTATTTATAATTGTTTTGAAAATATAATGAAAGCGTAATAAAATATTGAAAGCTAGAAAAAAATTTAAAACACAATTTTTCAGCTGTTTTACATAGTTTATTCATTTGCTAAACCCTAGTGCAGAGCTACAGAGGTAAACAACACTCTCTATAATCATATGTTTATTTATAGAAAAAAACATAAACGCATTAGCATAAAAGAAAAAATACTCTTAATCATTTCCTGTTTTAAAAAGATATGTAGAATTAATAATAGTGGCCTATTGGCTAAGGTAGTTAGCTTCAAGCGCTTGTCAATAACCAGTTGAAACTGGCGTTAAACCACAATAAACCAAATAATTATATTTTTGTCAGTTCGACTGATTATCTAATGTCTTAAAAGATTACTGCACTATTGTTTAGGACATTCTTTGAAAACGTTAACCCGAACCGAGTCTCTGTATTATCATTTTTTGAGAATCGCCACATCTATCATTGTAATATCTACGCAAATACCATTCGAGGTTATAATATGTGTTTAAGATCTTTATGTGCACTTTTTGTTTTTCAACTTAGTAATGGGCAGGTACAGCGAGAGAGTCTGCGTGGTAAACAGATTTGTTAAATAGTTTAAAATAAGTGTAATATTTATGTTGGTCTTCTAAAGATATTTAGTCTGTTGTCTTGATTGTTTGAAAGTCATGGTAGTTTTTGTTTCTGATCGACTTTCTTAGACATTTTTTCTGGAAAAATTATTTATATTGTATCTTTCACATATAAAAACATGACCAAATGTGTTGTAATATACAAATGTGTTCTTTTTCGTCTATCCGTTTAAAAAGCGAGTTGCCTTTGAATAGTTCATGTTAGTCATTTGATACTTGAATAGTAATTACTTATGTAAAAGCAAATCTTACGTCCTACAGAAGTCTGTTTATTGTAACAGTAAAATACATACACACATTCATATGCCCACACCTTTTCAATTTCACAGATGGCTGACTTTAACGGAACTGTATCCAGTCAAATACATCATGATTGAAGACATGAAATCAAAGACAATGAACTTGTCTTTAATGTCTATAAAGGGTGAATTCTTTGGAGTCTGCATAGTAATCATTCTTCAGTTTTGTTAATCGTTTTAAACAAGTCTTATAAATCTCGGAGTTAGTCTGCTATAAATATTTCTTATTATATAGTCTTGATAGTTTGAAAATTCTGTCCAACATAGGTAGTTCTTGTTTCGACTTTTTTTCATGAAATATGTAAAAACAATTATTGACATTGCATCTTATTAAAATTCACGTATGAAATGGACTATACAAAATGTTTCCTCTTTTATTTATCAGGTTAAAAAGTTAGTTGCCATTGAATAATTCATGTTAGTCATTGGAAGATACTTGAATACTAAATACTTATGTAAAAGCAAATGTGAAGTCCTCCTTGTCGAGACTATTTACAACTCTTTTTTTCTGATTTTTTGCAGAAGCAATATTGATGGTTTTTTATTTAGTACCTGTAAACAATAATGTAATGCGCTAATAAATGGAATTGTCCTCCGTTATTTCTGTATAAGAAGAAATGTTTTGGGAAACATAAAACAAGTGTATTGCTGGCATAAACATAAGTTAGACCATTATTAAGGTAATAATCTTGTTATAGGATTTTCTTATCTCATACAAATACGCCATGAAGGTGTAGTAACCTTATAAATCTATTATATTTTGCTTCATATACAATGTAATATTTTACTTAAAATACGTACAATGATAACATGTACGTTTAAGAACATATATACTTCTTTGATAGGATCTAAAGAACAAAATTGCGAAACTATCAGAAAACTCACGAACATAAACACAACAATCAACGGTCAAAACATACAAGAAAAATAGGCAACAAAAATCCTTTTGAAATATTGTAGCGTTATAAGGTGTCTCGGAAACGTAAAAACATTATCACTTATACTAAATGCCAAACCCCATTGGAAAATTTTTTTTGCTTGCATTTTTTAATTATTCTATATTTTAACTTTTTATTACGAAAATGCAGTTGAAAAAATGTAGATACGATAACCTGTCCATGTTTTATAATATGCCTAATTGTTAAGTTGTTACAAATCGTCCTTGACTTTTGCTACGGGAATTTTACATAATAAGTCAGCCATTTTTGTTTCTAAAGGGACCTTACGATGTTTACAAATGTTCGTCTGCTTTCGTGACGTTCAATGGTATTCGGACAAACCGCGAGACTTTTCCCGCTTTAACTGCAGACGACATCACCCGAAGGACTTCGAGTAGACAACAATCGATTGTTCCAACAGTACACTTCCGTTCTAATTGAGGTCAAATTTTAGTATGGAAAATCGCCCGTTTCAAAATTTAAAAACTGTCATATTTCAAAACGCCGAATATCTCGAGGAAATAATTATTGATTTCAAAAAGTACCCTTCTTGATCTACAAAAGGAGCATAAGCTGAACCATACGCGGTAAGCAGTTTTCATTTTTCATGCTAAAAACCCTCTACAGAATACGTCAACACTTACTATAAACAAAATTGACGACCTCACTTAATATGGCTCTCAGATGTTCTCGCGTTTGGAACCTTTCAGTAAGTCACAATTCTCTGACAAGACAATTAATTGTGGGACTGAAAATACGTTACTGCCTGTTATTAATATATGTTTTATATTGTATACAGCTCGCAGTGCGCAGAGAAGATGCAGGCGAACGGTGGTGAGCTCTACAAGCATTATGTATCACATCATCAAAATCAAATTACATGATCAAAATCTGCCTTATGTTTATACTAATTTTTTTCGTCCGAAAGTTGGTACCGTCAAAAAACTGTAACAAGGTGAACGAACGCAGACGATCAATAAAATAAATTGTAAGGGTAGACTAAAACAAGACGTAACAAATGTTTTTTATCACAAGAAAAATGTCTATTTGCTTTGCAATCTGTGTTAGGGTGCTAGGAAGTAACGTCAGTTTAGCCATACGATTTTAAAACTAATACAGTTTTTCTAATAACTTTTAATTAACGTGATTATGATGATCACCAGTAATAGTACACGACAGTGATTTATCAAATTATTAACTTGTTGACTGAAAAAATGATAAAACCTCCAAATATAACACATATAAAAAAAATTTTTTCGCCAAAGCAAACTGTATGTCAATTTTATGTCATGGCCCTTAATTTTTAATGGTCGATCGGGGTTTCAAATGGAATTAGAATAGTAACATTGCTCAAGGCTCAAGGTTTTTCATTAAGTATGACCCACACCTAACCCACATATATTCATACGGTCTCTGCAGCTGAACTCTTGCCCGAGACAAAAGTTTTTAGAAAATTTGGGGAGAGGGATGGGGGAAGAAAAAGCAACTATAAAAATATGATACATTACAAAACTATAGTATTAATAAATTAATTATTAATTCATACATAATCCGTGACACGTATTCAACAACTGTGGGTTTCATTGCTTCATGAAAGAATTGAATATCCATTATAGTAACCATATATCTGAAGTACACACGATACCTTATATGCACGTGAAATGCTATATATAGCGATACTTCCTTGTTGTGGATCAATGAACAAATAGAACGCAAAACAATTCTGCGACCTAAAGGTAACTGCCATTTAAACACAAAATGTTGTTTAAAAATCTTCCTTACTTAACATACTAGTTCTGAACATGAAAATTACATGTAGCGTTGTTCCCAAAGTGAGTGAACAAAAATTAAGCAAAATCAACATAATTTAAGGGTAAGTACATACTACTTTAAATTATGGATTCTACATCTAACTTGCATTCTGGTAAATAAAAATAACGTCAACATAGCTTTATAACTAAAAGATAACAATTACAATTAAGGAGGGGATTTTGTTGTCGGTTGTTGAAGTTTGGTATTTCATTAACTTCATATTCTTCTAATGTAATTTGTATATGAACCAAAGGCGATGGCATTATCAATGTTAAAGGCAATACCAAGTATCCTGACAATGCCAGCTATATAAGCAACTGTTATTTTTATTTTATTGAAGAATTAAATAACCATGCGTTTAAGAAATTATTATTTTTTGTAGCTGCTTGCTTTTTCCCCTATTCCTTTCTTCCCATTAACAATAAGTATTTCATTTATACCATTGTATATATTGTATTGGCTACTGTATGTGTAAATATTGTAAGGAGCGGACTTAAGTTGGTATAACTTGGTCCAATCCTATTGCCTTTATGCAATAAAAAATATTATTTCATATCAGTAAAATTATGTTCGTTTCAATTGGATAAAACAAGGTCAGCTGGTATTACTTATTATGCAGTAATTTGACATGAGGGCATTACCACGACGTGATAACGCCCGTGCGTTATCACGTCGTGGTAATGCCCTCTCCAGTTATTAGCAGCATCAAACTGTTTATTTGTAATTTATATTAAAAAATTATATGTACATGTATAACCTTAATGAGGAAAAAATTTCCTAAAGCTTGGAAAACATTATGTGTGTGCGTAAAAATGAAAAACAATGATACATCATGGAGCCCACATTTCAAATCATATAGCAAGCAGCCACAAATAAATATTACAGTCTGAAACACACAGTTTCTTAATTCTTCAATGTAGCGTTGTTCCCAAAGTGAGTGAACAAAAATTAAGCAAAATCAACATAATTTAAGGGTAAGTACATACTACTTTAAATTATGGATTCTACATCTAACTTGCATTCTGGTAAATAAAAATAACGTCAACATAGCTTTATAACTAAAAGATAACAATTACAATTAAGAGACGATTTTGTTGTCGGTTGTTGAAGTTTGGTATTTCATTAACTTCATATTCTTCTAATGTAATTTGTATATGAACCAAAGGCGATGACATTATCAATGTTAAAGGCAATACCAAGTATCCTGACAATGCCAGCTATATAAGCAACTGTTATTTTTATTTTATTGAAGAATTAAATAACCATGCGTTTAAGAAATTATTATTTGTTGTAGCTGCTTGCTTTTTCCCCTATTCCTTTCTTCCCATTAACAATAAGTATTTCATTTATACCATTGTATATATTGTATTGGCTACTGTATGTGTAAATATTGTAAGGAGCGGACTTAAGTTGGTATAACTTGGTCCAATCCTATTGCCTTTATGCAATAAAAAATATTATTTCATATCAGTAAAATTATGTTTGTTTCAATTGGATAAAACAAGGTCAGCTGGTATTACTTATTCTGCAGTAATTTGACATGAGGGCATTACCACGACGTGATAACGCCCGTGCGTTATCACGTCGTGGTAATGCCCTCTCCAGTTATTAGCAGCATCAAACTGTTTATTTGTAATTTATATTAAAAAATTATATGTACATGTATAACCTTAATGAGGAAAAAATTTCCTAAAGCTTGGAAAACATTATGTGTGTGCGTAAAAATGAAAAACAATGATACATCATGGAGCCCACATTTCAAATCATATAGCAAGCAACCACAAATAAATATTACAGTCTGAAACACACAGTTTCTTAATTCTTCAATAAAATAAAAATAATAGTTGCTTATATAGCTGGCATTGTCATGATACTTGACAGCCCTCGGGACAGTGGTATTGCCTTTAACATTGATAATGCCCTCGCCTTTGGCTCGGGCATTATCAATGTTTCAGGCAATACCACTCTCCCTTGTGCAGTCAAGATATCATGACAATGCCCTCTATATAAGCAACTATTGTATAAATATTAAACTAAACTAAACTAACTGCTTGCTGTATGATTTGAACGTGAGCCTCGTGAGTATCATTGGTCTTTTCAGGCATACAAAGTTAGTTTTCTCAATTTTTTAACCCTTTTTCTTCATTTATGTTGTACATGTACATATATTTATTTTTATAAATTAAAAATAAACAGTTTGGTGTTGCTAGTTACTAGGGAGGGCATTACCACGACGTGATAACGCCCGCGGGGCGTTATCATGGCGTGATAATGCCCTGATGTCAAATTACTCCAGATTAATTAATACCAGCTGACCTTGTTTTAACAAATTGAAACAAACATAATTTTACAAGCCTGCAAAAATGTCTGTAAAAGACTGCTAACGTTGTGTCAGCCACAAATGTTTACTCTGGGTCATTTTATGTCTGTCACAGACATTTTTTCCGTTGACGCAGTCCAAATTTGTCTGTTACAACGGTATATCCGTTGTAATGGTGTCTTCAGCCTATGCCAACGTTACCGCTACTATTTATACTATGAACAACATTACAACTAAACTACAGATTAATCATACCCCCCCTTTTTTTTTATCTACTTCTTATTTAAGCTAGCAAAAAATTACAAGACAAAAAATATTAAAATAAATTAAAACATATTATTATTATTAACAGTGTCCATTTGCTTTTGATTATTTTCCACGTGATCAAATCCCCAATTTCGTAGACTATTCTCGTTTAATTATTCAGAGTTCAACCAAAACTCTAAACAACTTGCAGCAATATTTTTATAATGTATTTTTTATCAGAATTCTGATAATGCATTCTAACACATTTTGCATTTCGAATTGATTTCTTATATTTAATGTTAACAAAGTAGCATAATTCTAACAAGTGCCTAACAGAAGTCCTATCCTAACGCTTATCAGAATTCTGATAAAGAGGCTTCTGTTTTTAACGATGATGTGGAGAATATAATTTTGCTTACTGATTTCTGGAAGTACAAGAGCCTCATAATAGCATAAAAATAACACAGACTCTAATTATCAGAATTCTGATAAAAAGATGTCAACGATCACAGTAGGTAAGTTAGCTATACCAAATTTTATCAGAATTCCGATCACTTAGGCATACACTGCCAATCAATAAAATCAGACATTAAGTTAAATTATCAGAATTCTGATAACAAACTCTCACAGTAAACAAGTAAGCAAAACCGAATATTTTTTTTCAGAAGTCTGAAAATCCATTCAATCCGTCATTAACTTAAATTATCAGAATTCTGACAAATTCTTCTATAAATATCTAGTCTTCGTTACAGCCTGGAGTTTGATACAGCCCGGGCTGTAAAGGTGATACAGCCTGATCAAAAAGACTCGAATTTCCATATATCGCAAAACAAATGCATTTACATATATTGAAAGTTAATTTTGTTTTGTCAACTATTAATCCTTGTTTGTTTTCTTATGTGTTCAATGAAATAAAAGTAATCGTAACTTGTAAGTAGTCCGTATCAGAATTACGGACATCTAATGGACGATCAGATACGGACCGTTATCTTGTTACAGCCCTCGCCTTTGGTTCAGGCTGTAACGGATAAACAGTCCGTATCTGGTCCTTCATCAGTCTGTAATTCTGGATATGGTCCTACATACAAGTTACTATTACATAATTATTTCATCAATATCATATCAATGATGTAACAAACCATTCAATTGGATAATTTGAAGTCTGCATTGTAAGCAACAGTCGATGTGCTTTGGAATAAAAGATTCAGCCGGGACGTATCGGCAAACGGACTGTATCCTATCTTTTGATACAGCCTGGCTGTAACGGTGATACAGCCTGATTCGAATTTCCATGTGTCACAAACCATGCATGTACATATATTGAAAAGTTTATTTTGAAAACTATTAAACGTATTTGTGTTCTAATTTGTTCAATGAAATAAAAGTAAAATATCAGAATTACCGACTTCAGCAGGACCTGATACGGATAATTTAATCTGGTTACAGCCCTCGCCTTTCGCCCTACACACAAGTTACTATTACATAAATAAACTGTACATTTCCCAAGTGTCAAACTGCAATTTATATATGAGATATCATAAATCAAAGTATAAATATACAGGCGTATGCGTCAAAACAGATAACTTCGATATTCATCTGCAAAAATACGACAAATTTGTTTCCCTTCTCTGCCAAGTCATCAGAAATTTGTCCGGATGAAATGTTGCTTTATCTCTCATTTTGGAATTTTGGAAAACAACTGTCGTTGACGGACTGGACACATTGGGTCAGACGCTTTTATAGCATTTACTTAGAATTCCTCGATTAAATAACTAGCATTTGACCACTGTCATCGTTCACTTACTCCTTTATTGTGCATTATTTTGAAAATTCTTGTAGTCCTTCTTAAACAGTGCACTTATTACGTTTAAAAAACCCTTTATATACAGAGATGGATCAAACACAAATGTCATCATTGAAATTGACGTTTATAAAACAGCACAACGAAAGTTCAAACCCAAAAATGCACAGAAAAAACAATAAGTGTATAACCTCTTAACTTATAGAATTTATCTGTACAGCCACAGAAAATAGACTTTAACAATCCATGATGCATTCTTTCGTGGGAAATTTGTGGCATTTTTTGTGTCATAGGGTAGCTATTTGTTTCTTAATGTCATAAACACTAATGTTCCTATAGACATATTTATTATATACATATTTCCAATATAATAATTATAAATACACGTCCATTCACTTTCACAATATTTTCATACCAAGGTACCTCAACTTTCACTGAACTCGCAAACACATAAAATTAAGGCATGACATTATTTATTTTGACTGCGTCAGAAAGATCCGAAGATGACCAGGTGGTAGACAAAACCAACTTTTCTAATGATGTGTCCGACACAGGTCATTTAAACAATTAAATTGATAGATACTGTCTGGTGGTCTGTTACTCTTATAAAACAATTACCTAACTATTGCCTCCGTCAGATTTGTGATAATTATTGACAATTAAATTTATGTGATTTTACTTTTGCTGTATTAGCTATTGTTTTGTTTCTTAAAAATATTGACTATTGTGTTTTGTGGACATAAATATAGTTTATCATATCCGATTTAAAATATACTATTTACGTGATTCTAAAAAAAGGGGGGGTGTTTAAAATAAGCAGAAATAAATATGTACCTCTGTAAGCAATAACGTGTATTACAAACTTCAAAATAACATTCATCTTATGTTCGCATATGAAATTTGGGGTTATTCATGTAATTAAAATTACACAGATTCAATGATTCGCTATTCAGGAATAAATAGACAATATAGGTTTATATCAAGACTATATGGCTCGGTACACAATTTTTTTTAGCTGAAAAGCATTACTGTTGTGAATTTTATGCATATTTCTACAATAAATAAAATTTAAAAACAGTCGCCGAAAAAATATTTTAGTTGACTCAAATTAAAAAAAAATTCCTCACCTCAAATTACTGTTGATAATAAACAGAAATAATAAAAAAAGCTGTAATTTGCTATTGTTTCTACTAAACTTTATATACAATCTTTAATAACATTTACTTTAATATAACTCAATATTTAAAAAAAATCAAATCATACACATTTTTAAAAATCTCATTTTCTTTTTAATGTACTACAGTTCAAGTGTATAATATTCTGTCTTAAGTCAATTTTGATTTTATTCTGTAAAGATGGAAATTTAACTTGTATTTTTAGTTTTTACAGCCAATAGTTTTAAATATTTAATGAAAGAATCCATATTTTGTGCCTTCTTTATTATATAGAAATTATTTTTTTTATTTTTTATACTTTTTAAAATTTTTGATTTTAATTAAATTGTATGTAGATATGCACTACTTTAATATTTGTAAAATGAACAAAACCTCAAATTCTAAAAATAGCCTTGCCTATATTTTAAACACATTAATCAGAAAAGAATATTTTTCGATGGTCTAAGATAGCTAATAAATAAAAATGTTGATGTGCTTGTAGCGAATGTACTTAATGTCTTAAAGGCAGTTCTCCTATGTCCATATGCGATTTATAGCAAGATTCTTCTGCAACTTGATGACAAATCTATTCAATGTTGACCCTTAGTTCGTAACCGCTAAGGGACAATAAAAACGATCATACTGGTTTTAATTGCCTTTCACAAAATCATAAAAATAACTAGTTAGATGGTCAGCTTTATGGACTGAAAATTATTGGCATGGTTTATTTTATGGAGTGGAGTGATGGAGTGGAGTGTTGGAGTGGGGTCTTGGAGTAGAGTCATGGAGTAGAGTCATGGAGTGTTGGAGTGGAGTCAATTGAATTTTGGAGTGAAGAAATGTGTTTTTTGTTAACAATGTAGTGGAGATAAATGATTTTTCATAACTTGCACACAAAGTGACACACAGAAAACTACTAAATAGCGATCCTGTTTCAGTCGATGTTTTTACAACTTGTATTACTAGTACCTATATTTATTATCACCATAAGCTCAGGTTATAAAAAATATATTTAAATTATAATCCAAACTATAAACTTAAATGTCAAATACTACTGCAGAATTAAAAACAAGTATAGACATTTAATAAGCAAGTTATAGTGCTGGTCAAATTATAAATAGTTCATATTATTTTGACGTATAGTAATATATTCCCTAATGGTAATTTGAATTTGTAAATGAACAATAACATAACATATTCAAAACTAAAGTTGTGTATGTTATGAAACATGTATTTCCACTAGATTACGCAATCAATAAAAAATTAAATTCAAAATAAAAACCTCCTAAAACTCCACACTCCACTCCACGACTCCACTCCATGGCTCCACTCCATGACTCCACTCCAACACTTCACTCCATCACTCCACTCCATAAAATAAACCATGCCAAAATGATTCTATAATATACTGACGCAAATATTTTGTTCATTTTACGGGCAAATATTTCGCAGCGACCATGGCCAAAAGAGCTAGAGCAAGTGAAAGATTAAATTTGAATTAGATTAAAGAATTTGACTATTTTTCTCATTCCTGTTCAAATTGCCAAAAATGGTCCAAAACCAAAAATGCTGAAGTAAGAATACTATATCCTGATTTATTTTAATTTTTTTGTGGGGGAGGGGGGAGCTTCGCCGTGTGTGTCCAACACCAACTAGTCATACCTAGTAGTGGTTTATAGGTCTTTGTGGGATGTTATTCAAATATTGAAGAAGTGGCAATAGACTAATTAAATGTTGTACGGGACATGTTCACGCTTTCCTATGGTTTAGCTTATCCTATAAATGTTTGATTGGGGTACACAGACAATAGAAAAGATGACTTTAGTTTACATTGAAGTATGCAACCAATTTATTTGCGTTGCGGGTCATTAAACGGACGTCGTGACATCACCTGCAACTCCACAAACGACTTCTGATCGTGCATGTACATATGTGAGGGAACATGAAAAAAAAACCATCTCTGGCTGTTTGAAATCGGCTACAGCGATAGACAAAATGCATGCGGCAATTTTGACGTCTGATATAACATGCTGAAGTGTGCTCCTGAAACGATCAGCTATTTTTCTTGTAGCTCTAAGACGTCTGAATACGCGATAACCGTTGACTTATTGTTGTGCTATGCGAAGTTGCAATTGACCTTTTAAACTCAGAGGCGCATCTTAAAAATTGTAGAAATGAAATTAATTCAACTGAAAAATTATGCAATTGGCAACGAAAAGAGTCAATTTGGATATAACATGTATAAACCCAACATGCATGTCAATCACATTCGGAGCTTCTTCATTAAGAGTTTAGTGGCTTCTTTGTCGTTTTTTTTTTTTTTGCCGTATTAAACTTTTTTGACGAAATCAAAAGAAATAGACATGTTAAAGAGTTAACCGCTGAAATCAAATGTTTTGTGCACGCTATATATAATTTATCAAACTAAATTCATTCATAACCCCATTTTAAAGGTAGTAAGGTTCCGTGAGCCATGTGCCTGAAGGGTTCCAAATGTCAATAAACGCCATCTATGCAGGACAGAACGTAATGTAAGGTTTTGGGAAATTGAAAACGAAAACAAATTTCCTTAACATCTGGCATGCAATACAAAACAGAACTATTTGTATGAACAACATTTTTAGACTGAAAGTCTTTCCTGCCAAGTATCATTACATTATGTATGCCAGGTTTACCTTCAATAAACGGGCTAGATTTCTTTAGATATATGATTGATCTACATGTGTGTTGAGGTCAACGCTTGAAAATCGAAATAAAAAACCTAGTAATACTGTGTTGGAATGCCAGCACAAATCGACCAAAAATCCCAAAATCTTCATGAAATGTACATGTTTTTCATTGAAATCGGTACAGTAAAATAGGTCTTGATAAAAAAAATCGTTGAAATCAGACAAAGTTGGCATTGGGAGGGGGAGGGTGATAAAATGACAGCGTTTTACAAAATGGCAGCATTCGCATCAATGGTTTTCCGCCAAAATGTTCAGAATAGTCAACCGTATCAGTTTACCGATTTCCATTGAAATCGCCCCTAGAGATCTGAAGAATGTATTTTTAATTTTAGTGGCAACTATTTTAAAAACAGCGGCCCTTTAAAAAAATTTTTAAGTTGATTGCACAACTTCAGTAGTGCCAATATACTCACAAAGTTTCTTGTTGAAAAAAGAAGAACTAGTGCTGATTGTGATTGCAAGCAAGTCACAAAAATTCCCCTCCCGTCTACAAGCATAGTCGGTCACATGACAGTCTTAGCTTGTGCATTAAAAAATATACCTACTTATCAAATTTCGTTGAATTTGGACAAAGTTGTGGGGAAACGGATTTATTTACAAAATGGTGGCGTTTGTGTCAAATTTATTTCAACCATCCCGAGGTCTGAGAACTGCTCTTTTTTCAACGGCGGCCATTTTCAAAAATCTTAAACCGATGTGCAAAACTAGACATGGCATCTAGATGCGTGCAAAGTTTCATGAGGATCTCTCGACTCGTTCTACAAAAAAATGCCAGACAAACTCAATTATTAGAAAGATGGAAAAACATTAAACATGATTATAATCACATGGATCGTGAATGGCTCCCAATACGACCCCCGTGGACCCTCCAGTTCAGACATCCATTAACAACATTTTTATCTACCAGAAAAGCAAGTTTCGTGCAAATCGGAGCATTTTGCAATTCTGGTGGCCATCTTTAATACAGAATGGTCGCCATAGAAATTTAACATGTATGTCAGTGTTCTGCATATCATATGCTATGTACATGTATATTACCAATTTTCATTAAAAATCCATTAACTTATACATTTTTTTTTTCATTTTCAAAATTGCCGCCATTTATGATCGTAGGCATAATCAAATTCTCATTTTCAGATAGCCACCATGATTGAATTCTAATTTTGTATGACTAAATCCATTCGCAACATCATAATCTACCTGAAAAACAAAGTCTCGTGCAAAATAAATCGGACCAATTTGAATATGTTGAAGGCCATGTTCAAAATGACCGCCATAGAAAGTCAAAACGTGCCTCATATGGTGCGGTTTAACATACCAACTTTCATTTAAATCCATACACTTTGATTTTTAAGGATTTTTGTTCAATTTCAAAATGGAGCGGCTTTTAGGATGACCTCCATCATCAAATTCAAATTTTTATGACTAACATCATTCGCAGCATATTATTTTAGCTTAAATTCGTTCGTGCATATTGGAGCATTTTTAATTTTCGGCGGCCGTCTTCTAGTCAAAATGGACATGATGGAAATCCAACATGTGCATCTTATGGTACGATTTCACATACTTCATATAGTTCATAATAATTTTCAATAAAATCCATGAACTTTTGGATTTTAAGAATTTTTTTTCATTATCAAAATGGCCGCTTATTTCAAATTTTAAATTAGCATGCATTATTTCATGTTTTTTGAAGTTTCAAATCGATCTAATGTACGGTCTCTGAGAAAATGGTCGGACAACATTATTGGAAGAAAAATATAATAAGATCAAACAACGCAAAAACAATATGTCTACACAAACTCAGTTTGCGAGGCATAATAATACGAAACTTGAAATAGAACATGTCATCCGACACATCGTTGTCGGGGACATAATAATAATAAGAAACTGGACAAAAGCAATAACTCCTGCGACACTTCGTGGTCGGTGACTTAATAATGATAAGAAACCAGACAACAACAGTAAGTCGCGGAAAACTGTGTTTTGGGCGACTTAATTACCTTTCAAGAGATGGAGTAATTATATTCGTCATTTTAAAACAATGTATATACAGATTGCCACAGTAGTTTATTTGTACTTTTGTTTTATATTTAATAACCTTTTACGTTTACTTTTACGATTACTTCAATTTATTTTCAACCTGTGACATTCAGAAAGTTGCTACATAATTTTAAATTTCATTTGTAAAACGTTGTACGAACGATGTATCATGAAGTGTACGCAAATGAAAACGGAAAGCGTATAACGATATACGATAGAATAAACCGATATACGATGGAATAAATGATAAACCATACAATGCATGCAGGAGAAAACCATACTGTAGCGTTGTTACAAACTAGCTTAATCTGTTTTGGCCAGGTATTGATTTGAAATTGGCTATATTGGTCCCGAGACCATAGGGTCGAGGGCCAATACAGCCGACAGAGATTCAATACAGAATCAGTCAGTTTGTAACATGTTTATTAAATAAACCAAACAGTCTGTATAGCTGGCTTGTATGAACAATGCGAATGATTACCAAGTCTAAAAAGAGCACAGAACGAATAAATACACTATAACATACAACCAATTATGACAAATCATCAACATACCAAATATCAACACACTCACATTTCAAATAGCAAAGAAAAATGACATTTGTGTCACGGAGAAAAAAATAAAGAAAGTTGGGTATCTGGCAAACAGTGTAAGGATAGCCGTACCTGTTACTGTTGTAAATACTATTAATCGTACCTGGTTCATATTCACTCTTGTCCTTCTTTAGTAAGCTTAACCAGGCCCTTGCCAATAAACTACCTATCCTTTTCACTACAAGAAATGCCATGACAGTCCGTCTATAGTCACCGAGAACTAGCTTACTGATTCGGAAGACCGGAGGCGAGATCGTAACGGGCAATATGACTTTCGGTATTGCCCTGTGGGCCGAACGAAAAAAGTTATTAACCGGGTAGCCTTTTATATAATAATTTATTAATAAAGATATTGATCATGCCGATTTTAGCTTATTAGGGCCAAATTTTGCGTATTATGTTATAATACACTATACAAAAACGATTTACGCACAATGTACGAATGATACACGAACATTTTACAAACTATAAATACACGATGTACGAACGATACAATCGTTAATTTATGGTTTCCAGAGACTGTAGCACGCAGTCTGAAAATCGCACTAACAAATTACAATCGTACCACACTTGAAAAAAGTCTTTGCTAAGGAGGTGATTATACATCATTAAGTATATAAGTGTATTGCCCAAAATTAAAGGTTCTGTTTTCTCTATACGAAGACACTGAACACCCAAGCACAGTAATATTTCAATACAATGTATATTATACTTAACTGCTGCTCTTGAGAGATAAAATGGTTTTCAGTTTACTAGCCAAATAAATGTTAACTTTGTACTATTAAAGTTTCATGCGATATAGTGTGTTTGTTACTTGTTCAAGATCGGCGGATCTTTCTGGAGCACTTTGCCTTTCTATCAAATGATTTAAAGCCTCTCTTTATCGAACACATTTTTCAGCGTATCGTTCACCTCGACGCCTCCAAACACGTGTTCGTCCTTCACTGTGTCTCAAGTGACAACGGGATTCATCGGACCACAACACAGACGCCCATTGTCTATGTGCCCATCGTTGACGCGCTCGTGTCCATTCAAGTCGGTTTCGACGCCTCTGAGGGGTGAGCATGTTTCTTTGGAGAGGTCGTCTTGCTCCGAGTCCATTTTGGCGTAGTTGACATCTAACTGTATTAGATCCAATTGGCCTTCTGTGCGTTCCAATCGCCTCACGTGACGTATGTACAGCGGTTCGGAATCGATCTCGTAAATGCTGAAGTCGAATGTAACGGTCTTGCTGAGGGTCGTTGTCTTCCTTGGCGTGGCCTGTCGCTTACTGAACCCCTCGGCTGATGTTGTTGGACCAAGTAATTGTCGACGGTGAACAATGCATCCGACTAGAGATTTTACGTCGAGATATCCTTCCTTGGATCATGCCAAAAAACCTCCTGTCGCTTAGATTCTGAAAGCTTTGGCATTATCACATTTGTATAGAGTAAACCTTGAAAACTTTAGATAGGATTTTTGTAGCCGTAAGTAAAGGTTAACAAATGGACTTCTTTTGAGGTTGTTCATGCATTTCTACATGGCAATTTCGCGCATTTGTACGTGGTTACTGTAGGAGAGAAAGTATGAAAAATCAGTGGAAAATTAATGTATTGATTTGTTAGTTAATGATTTTAAAACACATATACCTTTGCAAATTTATTAAACTTTTACACACATCAAAAATATTCAAAATATAGTGTTGCGTTTTCATTGTATCTATTTTCGGTACATTTTATTCATTCAAATTTTTTCCAACTTCAAATATCGATAACAATAAATACATTGGAAACAGTGATGGGACATTGGAAATTTTGACTGAACTGTAAAAGTATGGAGAAATGGGTAGGGGGCAGAATTTAAGCTTTTGTAGGGCTACAGTGAGCCTACTATTTTCTACAAAATTGGTCGTGCAAAGAGCGTTTTATTTCCAAACACGCTACCAACTACAGTCCATGTTCAGGCTTTCACTATTATAACATTACAACCCCCCAGCCTACCCCAAAAGAGGGAGCCTTCCTAACCTGGGGACGCATTGGAAAGCTCTGTGGTTAGATCACTGGGAATCCTCCAAGTATAGTCCCAGAATATAATATGAACTATGATTATTATAGTCATTTTCGCAGATAGTCGCTATGTTTGTTTTTGGTTTAGTCACAGGATCGTTGATTTCAAACTATCCGTACAAATTATAGGTTTAGTCGAAATTTGCGGATAATCAACTTACATGCTTGGTTTAAACCTATATATGCATTGCTCAAACAAATCAGATACTACTAATCCTTTATTGTTAAGTTTTGTATATTAGTTCACTGAAACATTTTACTATAGTCGAAACTAAACATTACTATTTCTTTGTTGTATACGGTAAATCATTGACACCACCCCCCCTTCCACATAAACCAGTTCCCTATAAATTTCCTGTAAATCGGGGAATAAATTATGATAAGCTGTGTTATCAGTTACCTACGTTATTACCCGCGTGTCTGGAAATTTTACCACCTGAAAGTATTTCTGTTCAGCCAGAGGCGAAGCCGAAGGCTGTCCAGAAGTACTTTCAGGTGGTACAATTTCCATACAACCGGGTTATAACGTAGGTACCGGATTTATCCACGGTGTAAAAGGCTGAAAATTGGTTCTTCTGCAGTCAGAAATAAGCAAAACGGGCAACGTCATCAGAGTTCCTCACAAAACATTATACGTTTTTATGCAGAAAATGCCCATTTTAACAAGTCGAGCAACTCAGACTAGCAAGTTTAAAGAGTTTTTATTTTGTTTTACATTTTTTTCCTACTTTCGGTATTTTGGCGCCTCAAGTTACGCTATCATTACGTCAACAGACAATGACGTCAAGTTCCGATTTAATTCATAATTTATGTGTGTCAGTGTGAATGTAGGGTACGGAAGCCGTTAGTGGACATGAAAAATAAGAAGAACTTTTTTAAATACGTTATCTCGATAAACCAAATTGTTATATCGAGATCTCGATAAAACAGTCTATTGTTATCTCGAGAAAACGAAATTGCTATATTAAGATCTCGATAAAACAATGTATCGTTATCCCGAGAAAACGATATTGTTATATCGTGATCTCGATATTAAGATATTGTTATCTCGAGAAAACGATATTGTTATATCGTGATCTCGATAAAGCAAGTGTATTGTTATCTCAAGAAAACAATACTGTTATATCGAAAGTGTACGGAAGCCATAAAGGGACATGCAAAAAAAAATTTAATCCGAGATCTCGGATTACTAATCCGTTATCTCAGTTTACCAATCCGAGATCTCGGATTACCAAATCGAGATCTCGGACTACCAATCCGAGATCTCGGTCTACTAATCCGTTATCTCGGATTACTAATCCGAGATATCGGATTACTAATCCATTATCTCGGTTTACCAATCCGAGATCTCGGATTACCAATCCGAGATCTCGGTTTACTAATCCGTTATCTCGGATTACTAATCCGTTATCTCAGTGTAAAAATCCGTAATCTCGGATTACCAATCCGTAATCTCGGATTACCAATTCGAGATCTCGGTTTACCAATCCGAGATCTCGTTTTACCAATCCGAAATCTCCGTTTACTAATCCGTTATCTCGGTTTACTAATCCGTTATCTCGGATTACCAATCCGAGATCTCGGTTTACTAATTCGTTATCTCGGATTACCAATCCGTTATCTCGGTTTACTAATCCGTTATCTCGGATTACCAATCCAATGTCTTATTGGCATAAAAAAGTTGATAGAGGAGCATCAGATAAATATTTTTGTATCCATTGTTACCCCGGTTTCAGAGGAGAGGCCTTTTAAAACCTTTTTCCATAGGGTCCTATGTTAAACTCTATCCTGCGGTGGCGTCCATTTTGAATTTCCGATTGACATGAAAAAAAACCCTAAACTTTATAGAGGATCATCGATACAATATTGGTAGTAGTTTGTTTCCATTGGTTAACCAGTTTCAGATAAGAAGCCTTTTTAAACTTGTTCCCATTCTATAAACAAAAAACAATTTTTTACCTTTTAATGGCAATAATCCCTTAAAGGGGTCATCTGACGGCTGCGGGTTAATGGAGACTTTAGTAGAGTTTAATGAGCTGAACATGTAAGCAAGCAACAGTTTTTCTCTATCTGCAATAGTTTTCATACATTAAGCAACAACATGATTTTTGAACTTAAATAAGGGTCAAAACCCCTAAAAGGGGTCATCTGACAACTACGGTCCATAGAGACTTTTGTAGAGCTTCTTCAGCTGAACATTTCAGCAAGCAACAGCTTTTCTCAATCTGCAATAGTTTTCATTCTAAAAGGCAAACACATTAAAAAACGTGAATTTTGACTTTTAAGAGGCATAGCCCCTCAAATTAAAGGGGTCAACTGACAACTTCGACCTAATAAAGACTTTTGTAGAACTTTTGATTTGAAGAGCCTAAGATCCATCAGATTTTTCCTTTCTGTTATAGTATTTGAGTTTTTATGTAATTTTAAGTGATTTTACGATATGTTATATTTTTAGTAACAGCGGCCATGTTTTTTATTGGATCTTTCAAAATGAGTATCGTTTGTTGCCAACATGCCATATATCATTCTTGCATATGGAGCGCTCTTTGTACATTACATCTATGTGGTCTTATTCCTACCGTATATTTAGACTCCATCCCATACAGTATATTAAGCGCTTTGCATAATATGTGTAGCTTACTAAATACAATATATGATACGTTCTACACACTATACATACGATACGTGTATATGCAAAAGAGACTACATACGAGGACCATAATTTGACATATCTAATTGCAGCATATGAGGTGTTCAACAGGCAGTCTATGTAACACTCTAAATATTATATCTAGCCGACTTATATACCACATCGGCCATTAATATATGGAGTGCGCGACATACACTATATAGAGAGATCTATTAAATTCTAACAATTGTCATATATGAATTGGGGGGGGGGGGGGTCGGTGACCGAGTGGTTAAGGTAGTTCGTCTACTTTTGATCCCGTGGTCTGTCAACACTGCGATTGTGGGTTCGATTCTCATTGCGGGCCGGGTGTACTTGGCTCCAATCTTAATTGGATAATTAAGATAAGATAATTCTTTATTTCCAATCATAGGGCCCTATACAGAGCATTAGTGACAATCACTGAATTACATAACATTACAATGCAGAACTGTTACAGTAGATTGTTGATTACAAACATCACAAAGAATAAAAAAAAGAAAAATGGTATGAATACAGCACATTATTTGTTATGGTTATCTCTTTTATCATATAGTACTTAATTGATAAGGTTTGCCAGTTTTCCTACCACAGGTCGCGGGTTTTTTTCGGGTACTTGGATTCATCCTCCAATAAAAACTGGATGCCATGATATATAGCGTATTAATCTGACAGTAATCTAATTCAGCATTTTTGTATATATTATATAGGATGACAAAGTTACTTGTCATGCAGTCACAGTAAGTAAATTATATACAAACGTCTAAATATTGTGACAACCATATATATCTATCCAGCGGATTTCTGAAACATCAGAAATACAGGGTTAATATCAAATATCGGATATGTTTCAGAAATCCGCTGGATAGATATATTATATACAAAAATGCTGAATTAGATTACTGTCAGATTAATACGCATTGGTTACGAAAATTCCATCGTCACACGCTAGTACACATGTACTATGTCTATGTCTAAGATTCACCCCGGTTAATGAAGCTATATTTTTATATAGCGGATTTGGCCGAGGGGTCTAGACCGCTGGACATAGTGCAGGCGAATTGGTGCCATAGTGTCACAACGGTGTGAGTTCGAATCCCGCTGAGGGAAAGCAAAAATTTGACAGTGTTAAAAATCTAATTCAAACAGTGTTGGGCTTAATTTGTAGACGTATATATATATATATATATATAATTACAATTTTATTTGTTATTATATGTAAAATATGTGGTGAAATACATAGACACAGAATTAGATGGAATTGAATGTACTTATTTTTTAGATGAAACTGAAAGAAAGAAAATATTATCCCCCAAAACCTCAGAAGGAAAAACTCAGTGGTCATTATATTGATTTTATAATTTGTTTACCATTTGTAAAGATTCACCTATTTGTGTACTTCTGACGATATATGTGCAGTTGATTAATGCGATTTTTGCTAGACTGTAGAGAGCCCCAGAGCTACAGAAACAGGATTAAAACGATATAAATAAACGAGCGTGATATTTGTTGTTGGTCACACGCTGATACGGATATTTAACTGCAATCCATGATACAACACTAAATTTTAAAAGAAATTAGTTCAGAGGTAAGGACAAGTTTACTTAATTAAAAATAATAAGGATTTTCATGTATGAACAGTTTTCGTATGTTTTTCATACTTTAATGTGCAATAAAAGTAAATATACATAACAAAATGGAATTCATATTATGTCATTTTACCGTTTTTTTCACATTAGATTAAACCAGTTAAAGCACAATGTGACTTTTTAAAATAAATAAAAATTAAAATAATATAGTTTGTGTAGATTGTTCATAAATGCAGTTAGATTTTTCGTGTTTTACCTAACATTAAAAAAATAAGTGTAAAAAGGGTGTTCAGCAAACATTGTCCACTTTCAACAGAAATTGTAGTTTTTGTATCGCTGGGAAACTATTGCCTAGACAATGTAAAATATTATATTAATATATGATCTTCTTCTTTGGCGGGTTATTATTATTAAATTTATCGACAAAGTAACTGTTGCTTATATTTTTAGTACTTTTTAATTCTGTGCTGCAAATATTAAAGTATAACAAAATATGCAGACAAACTCTTTGCTTTATGAAAAAGTATCACAAGGTGATAACTGTATAAAGTATTTTGTCAAAAACAAACAAAACTTACCATTTTGAAGCTGACTCTAATTGTCACATTAAGTCCCCTCGACAAATATGTTTTAGATACAACTATTTAATATTAAGTGTTGCCTCGTCTTTTTGAACTGTATTTCATCAAATTAAATACTATTTTAGACTGTTAACAAACCAAATATCCTATATAACAGTAAAAAAGTTGTTTCCTTTTATTACATTAACAACTTATAATGCAGTCCCCTTAATATTTTGGCGGAACAAATATCTTCATATTTCTATTTTCCGCATTTTACTTTCCTTCTCATTGGCTGCAAAATTTCAAAAAAAAATTTCAGGTCATGGATCTTGATGGAAATGTAATATTTGATTTTCACAAAGGAAACAGTGTTTTATCGAAAATAGGACAGCCACGGATTTCTCAGGGTAAGTTTCTACAATTAAAATCAAATTTACAAAAGATCTAACAAAATATACAATTTTTATTATAATTCAATTCATCCATTTTGTTAAACTTATAACTTATGATACACGCTTTTTACTACATACTCATTGCTATCGTCATTTATATAAGAAAAATGCATCTGATCAGATGTACCATTTCTTTTTTAATGTGGATATATACATGTATGTATACTAAAAAGCACACCTTGTGTACACGTATGCCTAAGATAAATAAACATCGGCTGTAAACTGATATCAATAGAATTAGTTGCGATATAAATACACATGTTCAATTACTTTTGCACACTTAACAGATACTTGCCTTATATAATATTAATTAAAAAAATATATTGCATATACAAACTTGTGCAATGTACTTTTGAGTACAATATGTTGCGCAGCAGAAACTACGCGCTTATAGATCTTGCACCACGTGACCAAACTTAGTAAAAAATAGTGTCAAGAGTGGACGATATCGATTAAAATCATACAATACAAAAAATTCTATACTTAATACCGATAACGAAATACAAACGCAACACGAATATAATTGCATGCAATTGACGAATAAAAATAAGTCCATATTGGTTTTAGTCGATTGGATCGAAAGATTAATTCAACAAAAGTTCATTTATTATCTAATCGTGATGTAAATTTATCCATATCTGTGTTAAGCCAAAAAGAATAAAGACTAAATACAGATTATCACTTTCCTTGCCAAGTTCGGGTGTGTTTTCTCCGGGTTCTCATGCTTGATCCCACTATGAAAACTGGACGCCATGATATAGGTGATAAAATTACTGAAAGTGACTTTAAACCCCATTAAAACAAACAAACAAAAACAAAATAGAATGTTCTCCCATATATAATTGGATATATTTTTTTATTTCTATGTTCAGACACACTTTATTTTTATTTTTGGTCAGTTCAGCACGATTCTCTTTTAAATGAAATATTTTCCTGATTTATTATTAAATATTTTTCCAACAGGCGACATCACCAGTGCGAAATTTTCTTGTATGTGGTACTCGAACCAAGATTAGTCGCCTGATTTCGTCCGACATAGGGCATTTAGTTGTCGCCGTAAAACCCTTCAAGTAAAGTCGATTCGTCGCTTGATTTTCAGCAAATATGTTTACATACCCTCAGTTTACATGTACATAGTATTACAGGATTGAAACTAAACTGTTAAATTTCTTTAACGTAAACACCCCGAATAAACGGTTTTTTTTATAATTGACGCTCCATTGCACACTGGTACATGCAGATTTCTTTTCACGAGTTTTCCGGCCAAGGGGCCTCGGTGGCCGAGTGGTTAAGGTAGTTCGTCTACTATTGATCAAATGGTCTGTCAACACTGAGATTGCGGGTTCGATTCTCCATGCAGGCAGGGTGTACTCGACTCCATCTTAATTGAAAAGGATTGGCAGTTTTCCTACCGCAAGTCGGGTGTTTTCTCTGGGTACTTCGGCTTCCTCCGCCAATAAAAACTGGACGCCATGATATAGCTAAAAAATTGCTGAAAGTGGATTTAAAACACCATTCAAACATCAAACATCAAACAAATATGACATATATTGATTTAATAAGTATTTGTCTTTTTTCTTTTAATCAGTTGAGATTAAATATGGTGTTTTTTCTATTTTATTATATTGAGAAATTCTCTTGAAAACTTATATATTGCATTCATTCCGCCTATCTTGGAATATGGGAGAGTGGTGTGGGATACCTTTAGGCAAGAAGGAATCTGATATGTTAGAAAATGTTCAACTTGATGCAGCGAGAATAATTACTGGGCTAAGAAAGGGTATATCCCCTGAAACGCTGTACAATGAATTGGCTTGGGATACACTAAATGAACGTCGTAGGATAGGCAAATTACGTACATGTATATTACACAAATCTCTAAATGGCAAAACTCCAGAATATCTCTTGAATGAAATTTTACCATTTATAAATAATTCCCCAAATTACAGTTTGAGAAGGAGTCATCCTTTCAAACCCCCAACTTGTCGCACATCATCTCACAAAAATAGTTTTTTTATCACAGTGTATCAGAAGAATGGAACAAACTTGATGGTAACACTCAGAACTTGCAGAGTAGAGCAATGTGTAAAAAGGAAATAAGGGAAAAAATCCCTTCCTCTCTCCCCACCCCTACCCCACCACTTTTATTATGGATTAAGGCGATTTAATATCATACTCTTCCAGTTGCGCAATCTATCCAATGATCTTATCACAAATTTTTATCCCATTTTTCAGACAGCTCTCAGTGTATCTGTGGGGATGACATTGAAGACAATTTTCATTATTTTTACTTTTGCCCATTATTTCTAAGACAACGATATCACCTGTTTTAAGAAGATTCACTGACAATATTCTACTTGTGAGCTCACCTAATATATCCAAAGATGATAACATAGAAATAACCAAAACAAGAGACAAAAGGATTCGAAAAATAACCTTATAAACAACCTTTAATACTGTTAATACTTTGGAATGGACTCTTGTTTATCGGTTTATTATTTTCTTTATTCCTAATATGTAATTAAGAATTCTAAATTACAATTTGTAAAACTCACTAAAAAAGGGGTTGTACATAATACTGAATTTATAGTACTTTATACTGTTTATATTGCATTATACTGTCTATATATTGTATTAACGTTGATGTCCACTTTATGGGAGAACACCTATCTAGGCTGTGTCTGCTGTGTAATCATCTATTGATGCATTTTCAATAAAATTATTTGAATTGAATTGAAAAAATACGAATTTTGTGTTTTCAAAACACTTTGATTAAAATGATGTAGTGGCTACAGAATAATAGTGACTTATTTGTCCCTAAAAGAAATTGCAGATCTATTGTTTTGTGTGTCACAAAACAATAGATCTGCAATTTCTTTTAGGGACAAATAAGTCACTATTATTCTGTAGCCACTACATCATTTTTATATTGCAGAAATCTCCACAACTTTACGGTATTTCAAAATGAGGGTTTACTTTTGCCGTTAGATCACTCAATAATAAATGAACTCTTAGTAAGCATTAGTTGATCTAATGGGGTGTTAATTACTTTAATATTTAATCTTATTATCTATTTGTCTTCATTTTCAGAAAACAATATTTTGAATACGAGTATTTATGTTCATAATAAAATGTTTTATTTCTTCAATTAGTCTAATCGCCGGTCATTTGTGTTAATAAATTTAACACCACAGACAAATTGTTCCCTGGGAATTAATGACATACTTTATTATGCATTTGTTATCTTAAAACTTTTCACAGCTGGACCTTTTAATGATTTAGTGTTCATTTCAAGCGTTAATATGCAAACCACATGAAACTTTCATAGAGTCAGTTCACAAGTGGGTGTGACCGTATTCCTAAAATTGATATTGAAACACATTTTTTTCTGTATTCCCATAAGTCGAACAGTCGTGTCGAGTTGGTACTTTTTTGAATTGTGCTTTTTAAATTGGGTTTAACGCTCCTTTCAGCATGGAACTTCAAAGAGCTCCGGTAGAGCATAGTATACGGTTCATTATGTACCAGAGGTGTTAATTTCACATACAGAAATAACATTGCCATACATTGTAAATGTATATGTCTGTGTCCGTTGACCCCACTAATGTATTAGAAGATAATAAAACAATAATGAGGACCATAGGTGGTCTATTGGACATTTTAATCGTATATTCTTAGCATGAGCATGAATTACTTTATCAATTAATCGAACAATTATTGTTGTTTTGCACAATCAACGTTACATGGTTCGTGGCGTTTGCGTCATACGTGAAACTGGTCTTTATTTAATTCATTATCACACTTTTCCACAGTTAGACATGTTACACTACTCGGGGTTTTTTTACTGTTTGACCCCGATCTGCGCAGTCCTTGATCTACTTTTTATGTCAACTGCAACGAATTTCGAGGGGCCTCAGTGACCGAGTGGTAATCTACTATTGATCACGTGACTGTCAACACTAAGGTTGCGGGTTCGAGTCTCACTGCGGGCGGGTGTGCTGGACTACAACCTTAATTGACGAGAATTGCCAGTTTGTTAACGGAAGGCCGGGGGTTTTCTCCGGGTTTCCGACTTCCTCTCCCAATAAAAACTGGACGCCATGATTTAGACTGAAAATTTCCATTAGTTGCGTTTAATACCCGACTAACAAACAAGCAAACTTCGATGATGTCAAGACATTTATTTGGGAGTCCGGTAATAATTTTTTTCCAGTAGCAGCTTATTATTAGTACTTGTCAGTCAGTTACATTACCTTTACCTCAATTTTACGTTCTAGAAGCTACATGTCCAACTATATCTGTCATCACGTGACTTGTCACCTATGCAATAATCGTTATGTGTCAATGTCGATTTTTTTCTACTTTTTTAGAAATGCACGGGCGTGTCATATATATCTGCAATTAGTATTAAATTAAATCGATGACCAAAAAAGATGTGCTGCTATCTCGTAAAAGTATGGTCGATTACCAATACTTTGAGTCCTTTTAAAATAGATATTGAATTTGGCAAATCACTTCCAATTTGATTGAAACAAAATAATATTTTTGCTGAACAAATTTATATGAATACTGTTGAAATCCCAATTGATTTTTTGCTTACATAAAAATTTGCTGCCCATGTGATTATGTTGTAATATGGAACTTTAAGATTTTAGAGAAATCACTTCGAAATTTGTTTGGATAACAGTAATTGTGAGCATAACTACATACTCACAAAACAAAAGAAAAGCCATAAAGTTGTCAATACCCAAATTAAAATGTTTTATTTTACATACGAATGAAACAGTATAACTAATGTAATGAAATGCGCTATTCCGCCCATTGGAATTTTATGGGACACAGCTTGATCAAAGCAAGGGCAATAGGAACGGTCGGTAATAATTTGCTTCTCCATAGGATAAACACATATTTATCTATCATCACTAAGGACGTAATGGTCAATTTATGTTCAGTAGTGACCTTTGATTTCGTGAGAAATTTAAAGAAAAATAGATGTTAGGTTTTGCGTGCAATGCAAATAATTAACGAAAGGTCAAAAGGTTTTATGTAGTGGCTTGTTGGTGATAGACTACGTATACAGTGTGGACCGTTATACTGTCTTGTTTTTAATATGCTACAGGAAATTTGACTCATCCATATATATATATATATATATTTACGAAGAGTTTTTCAGAGATCTTTTGTACAAAAAAATATTAACTATTTCCGAGGGTTACACATTGCGAAATTAAGCCATGATATACCGACAAGCTGTTATCTTTTATTATAGCGCGTAAATACTTTCTTTAATATTTTAAATCATTTAGTTTCCTTATTACAGTCTGTAAATATAGCAGGTAGAGCTGAATTAGCTCAATATCCTGTATAACATTTATTAAAATGCAGTCAATCAAATACCTTTGCTAGATGATGCATTCTTATTATCACAGTCCCTGCATAATAATGGTACATACTCAGTTTTCATAATATATGCAGTTCAAATAATATGGAAATAGAAGAACTAAAAATATTAACTATAATAAAAACATACAAAAGAGTGAAAAGGCCAGATAGACTATGTACAATATGTACTAACAATGTATTAGAAGATGAAATTCACTACTTTTTCCATTGTCCAAAATACTCGGATATAAGAAAAAATTTAGAAAATAACATTAAAAATAGTTATAAAAATGATATAAATAAATATATAAATATAATGTCTTCTTGGAGTCATTTGCAGTTTGTTGTTCCATTTATTAAAAAGTCTTTAATACTGAGGAAAGTGGACTTGAATAATGCATGATTCTAGTATATGATATGTAACGTTAATTTTTGTTTATGTTTGCCTTCAATCCCCCACTAGGTATAACTGTGCTTTAATTAAATAAATATAGAGGACAATTCAAATAACGACAACCTTTTAACTATATTCCCTATTTTCGGAATACAAGAGTTACTTCCCATTTTCAAGAGTTGTCTTTCATAACAGCAGGTATCTAGTATTGAACAGATGGGGAAAAATCACGTTTTTATTTTTTTTAAATAATGTCTGTGGACTATATGTGCTATATGTGAATAAAAAAATATTGAAGAAAAACAACTTTTTACCCACAGTAGGTACTATAAAGTACCTGCCGTAAAGAACAGATAACTCTGCAAATGGGAGATAAATCTTGTTTACCGCAAATAGGGAATTGAGGAACAAGAAAATTAGTCAGCTTCAGTCTTAATTTCTAATGTTTTTGAAAATTATTATTAAAACTAAATTAATAATAAATTAAAATGTACTCACAATTTTCATCGGATTGTTACAAATTGTTACAAATTTATAGCTAATGATATGCATTTTACAGACATAAAAAAATCTATTCATATAGATCATTGAAATAACATTAAAAGGTTCAAAAACAACAGAAAATTAATGGGTTTTTATTATAAAATTTTAATAGACATGTATCGTTCCATAAATTTTTATTTCAAGAAATCTCATTTAGGGTGTTATTGTAACGATGTTTTATTTTTTCCAGAAGAAAACAAATACGAGAAAATTAAGACTAAAAGGAGGTTGTTAGTGACTAGAATCGGAAGAAAATCCTTTCAAATGTCTGGGTTATTTTGGACGTCAGACAGCGTCGGACGATTATAAAAGGTATTGCGATTTTGTTTATTAAAACAAAATTAAAAAGTAATTAATTTTCACGTGCACATTTTGTTTTAATAAAATAACGAAATTTTATTTGAATACTACGCGATGTAAATAACAGTCTGCTACTTGATTCGGACTTGTAAATTGCTCTATATGTATTTGGTTTTTGAAACGAATTTCCCTGCTAACATACTCAGAGTGTATACAATAATTAATACAAACCCAAATTGCTGATAGAGCTATACTATACCGAAGGTCCATGTGAGCTTTTGCCATCACTTGGCGTCCGTCGTCTGTCGTCCGTCGTAAACTTTTTCAAAAATCTTCTCTGAACCCACTGGGCCAATTTTTTTCAAACTTGGCCACAATCATCCTTAGTGTTCCTAGTTTCCAATTTATACCCAGGTTGATCAACATTCAAAGATGGCCGCTGTTACTAAAAACAGAACATGGGTGTCAACTCACGTTTTTCATTAATATCTCTAAAAATAGATTTTGTCACTGTACTTTGGTTAAATATTTTTGTTGGCTGTTCAGTTTTCTTACATTTTCCTATTACAAACTATGTATTGCAGGGTACTTGACAGGAATTAAAACATCGTATTCTCTGTTCTATCAAATCCAATATAAACAAGCCAAACAACATGTAAAGCTGTATTTATTTATGGATAATCCTTTTTGCAGACAGATGAAGAACAATACTTTCAAAAGCTGTCAGAATACAAGACTTCAGCAACAGATTTAAAGATATCTGGACCCGGAATGTTCCCAGGCGCATTAAGCACTAAAACTTATAATGAGATATATTGATACAGACATTATGAAATATTCCTCTATATTATATATGTTGTGATCAAATGTGTCGTAGTTAAGCGTAAAATAAAAATACAAATGTAAACACTTTTTAATTGTTACTTGATACTATTTATAATATTTGAAGCATATATAAATATTCACTCTTAAATCTCGCTTATTATGCAGTAATCAAATGCTTAACATCACGGGGCACTGGAATACTATTCAATAATGCATTCCGTTCGAATTGGTTTTAAGTGTACACCTGGAAAAAAGTTAAGCAGACCCTGAATATTTAAGTTTTTTTTAGTTTATTTAAAATAAAATATAATTTTGATTATTTGGGTCAGTATTAATTCTTTAATGTATAATTAAAAGGATGTGAGCGTGAAGGTTGCTCCCTTCATCACGTCCAAAGTGCACTATTTTTTCGTGCAACATATCGGTATTTAAATCCCGAATTTCTAATTGCCTAGTCATTAAAGTAAGCATGGCAAGGAGGCGGATATCAGAAGCACAGAGATGGCAAATCATCGACATGCATTCCACTGGTATGTATTACAAGGCAATAGGACGTCAGCTTGGCTATCATTATACAGTCATTAGTCGTTTGGTCAGAAAACACGCTGCCACGCAAGATGTTAAAGACCGTTCCCGATTTGATTTGGTCGACCATCTGTGACAACCCAACGTGGATTGGAGCCTTGGTAGGTTGGTTAGGCGAAATCCGTTTGCAGCAAGCACCTGTGTCAAGCAACAATGGTTACCTGGTCGTAATCAGGCAGCCAGAAATGTACGAAATCTTATTAAAGCTGCAGGATTGAGGTCATGGAGAGTCATTAAACGCCCAATGCTTGATAATCGACATCGCAAGGACATCTTGGCCTGGTACAGAGCAAGACAAAATGGAATCTTAGAACCTGGCGGCGAATACACTGGTCAGATAAGAGCCGATTTTTACTCCGTGTAACTGATGGACGAATCCGTGTTTGGAGGCATCAAACCACAGCTTACACACCAAGAAACATTGTTCCAACAGTGCCTTTCGGTGGGGGCTCAGTTATGGTGTGGGGCTGTATCTCAAATGATTGGATCTGGTAACAATCAATGGCAGCCTTAATGGCGAAAAGTACACCCGGGAAGTG
Source organism: Limnoperna fortunei (assembly GCA_944474755.1). Taxonomy (NCBI): domain Eukaryota; kingdom Metazoa; phylum Mollusca; class Bivalvia; order Mytilida; family Modiolidae; genus Limnoperna; species Limnoperna fortunei. The sequence continues at coordinate 51,267,273 of OX104120.1, forward strand.
CTTTCACCTGTAGTTGTGCCTCATTTTGAAAAAACACCCGTTAGAGTCAAGACCTGTTTTCATGGATGACAACGCTAGACCTCATCGATCCAGGGCAGTAAGGGCATATCCGGAGAACGAAGCTGCGACCACACTTCTGTGGTCTGCAAGAAGTCCAGAATCCACCCAATAGAGTATCTGTGGGATCAATTGGGTAGGCAATTACACGCTCCTGAACCTCCTCCATAGAACTTGAAACATTTAGAAGCTCAATTACACCGGGAATGGCGACAGATAACGCTTCAACTAATTAGACGCCTTATTGGCAGTATGCGACATAGGGTTGCAGCAGTCATTCATGCTAATGGTGGATTTACCCGATGTTGACCCTTCGACGGCTAAGTATCAATTTAGTGTTTATAACTGACGTTTTCAAGTGTCATTGGACAATTAAATAACAGTTTGGAGCTTTCGGTGACAATGTTTTTTAAAGACTACGTGAAAGAGCAAGACCGTCCATTTTTTGATGAAATGATATGTAAATAAAGTAATGAGTTTTTTGTTAAAATAATGTTAGTTTAAAGTTTAAACATATTTTATTTGTGATAAACAACAAAAAGGATAAGACACAAGTAATACATACTTATGAAGTCTTCTCCAATTTACAATTTATAACAATAATAGTAAGACATGTGCATGCATCTAACATAATAAAGTAATACCAAATAAGAAAAATTGATACATATATTACAAAAGTTTTCACTGTAAATGTATGTATGTATGCACGTGCACGTGTGTGTGTCTTTTATTGAATATCTTATCATATCAGGAGGAATCAATTTGTTTCCTTTATAAAAGTGTATACATTTTTTATAACAATCTCATATTGTTGATCTGTAATATTTGAGTTCAGCCCTAGCAATAGATGTAGATCTATATTATTATACCCTGTTACCCAGTTCAAGTTCAGGTTCTCTAATAGAGCACTTCTAGCATTCGTGTACAAAGGACATTCAAAGAAAAAATGGTAGCTGGTTTCTTGAGGATATCCACACCGACAAGATGCATTTTGAATTAAATTAACTTTAAAAAGGTCATTATTTAGAAAAGATGCACAGCATCTTAATTGCGTCAATACTATATTAAGTTTTCTAGAACCAATTGAAAAACGTTTTATTTGCATTTAAACACATCATCCAAGTATTAGACCATTGGTTCAGTGTTTCTAAATCTTTACTAATTACCCGTTTCACTTCTATTGTTTCTCTATTATAATATCCGAAAGATGTATCATCAGCAAAAAGACGACAAAGAGATGTTAGACGATCAGCTATGTCGTTGATATAAATAATAAATAATAAGGGTCCCAATACAGACCCTTGAGGGACCCCAGCCGATATACTACACAACGACGTAGACGATGCTGCCTTGATAACTACCCTCTATTTCCTCCCACTTAAATAGCTTTCAAACCATTTTAGAATATTACCAGAGATTCCATACGACTTCATCTTATGCAATAATCCTCTATGCCAAACTTTATCAAATGCTTTAGAAAAGTCGCAAAATACAAAACAATTAATTTCCTTATTTTCAAGTGAGTTCAGTATATCATTATATATTTCTAGAAGCTGATGAACGGTCGATCTTTTTGGTAAAAAACCAGTCTGATATTCATAAAGGAGATGGTTCATATTTAGGTGATTATATACGTGTTTGTAAACGATTCTTTCCAAGACTTTTCCCAGACAACTTATCAAAGAAATTGGCCTATAGTTTGATGGTAAGGAGGAATCACCCTTCTTAAATACTGGAATAATGTTTGCAATTTTCCAATCAGATGGAAAGATATACTCTTCTAATGATTTATTAAATAGAATCTCTAAGGGAATAGATATTTTTTCAGGACATACCTTAAGCATCCTGTGACTAATTTGGTCAGGACCAGATGCTTTATTTGGTTGCAGAATTTGAATAATATCAATAATGTCTTGCCTATTAGCAGAAATTGAATTAAGTTTAGTGTCAGACCTGGACGGGAAGGGAGGAAGATCTATGTTCTCATCCTCAATTTTAGATATTTCAGAAAAATACTGGTTTAACACATCGCTTTTCTCGTCGTCATCATAGACTGTATGTTCATAGCCAGGTTTATTTGTTTCATTTTTGAGGGGTGGAATATCATTTATACCTTTATTGGCCTTAATTAACATTTTCATTATTTTCCAATATGATTTCGGATTGGAGGAATTTTCTAAAATAATACTATCTAAAATAATGTTTCATTGTACCCAGCAATGCATATTTTTGTTTGCTATACAAATAAAAAACGGATGGCAGTCCAATATTAGTCAAAAGGTGTTCGCATATGTATGACTTGAAAAAAACTAGCGGGTGCTTAACTTTTTTCCAGGTGGATCTGATGAAAAATTCGCCAAAAAAGTTTTACTTTGCATATCAGTCTTATCAAAATTCAGATAACGCATTCTGAAATATTTTGTCAGAATTCTGATAAGACATATTTATATGCCAAGTAAAGCTTTCTTAGAGAATTTTCATCAGAATTCTGATAAAACTTATATTCAAAGTAAAACTCTATTGGATTTTTCTTAACAGAATTCTGATAAGACTTATATTCAAAGTAAAACGCGATTGGGAGATTAATTTTTAACAGATTTCTGATAAGACTTGTATTCAAAGTAAAACTCGATTGGAGAATTTTTAACAGAATTCTGATAAGACTTATATTCAAAGTAAAACTCGATTGGAGGATTTTTAACAGAATTCTGATAAGACTTATATTCAAAGTAAAACTCGATTGGAGAATTTTAACAGAATTCTGTTAAAATTCATAAAAATAACAATTTTTTGCTGAAGTTTGAAAACCTATAGGACAGTAGTCTTCAATGTGTTATAACAATTTCGATTAATATATCTATCGTTTCAATAAATATATCCTTTAGGATTTGCTATTTGTTCAGATTTTTGGCTATATATCTGTTTAATAATTACTTTATGAGAGTATTGTTTTCTGCAGTCCTCTATGATTTGATCATATGGAAATGATCATACACAACTGGAAGCTGTTTATTATTATTATTATTATTATTATTATTATTATTATTATTATTATTAAACAAAACAGAACAAAACTCTTAATACGGATTTTACCTTTATACACCTGTAACACTAATTTTTCCTACCCTTTTAAACCAAAATTAAAAAGGCATAGGTTGAATGACAGTAAAAAAATGTCTGTCGCAGTCATTTTTTTCCGTTGACTCAGTAGACATTCGTCTGGAACAACGGCGTTACCGTTGTATCAGTCAAAACATGTCTGTCACAGACATTTTCTCCTTTGTTACAGAAAAAGCGACAGTAACAACGCCTGGTAATTATTATTATATTTAATATATTAACAGCGGTCGATTAATATTTGTAATTTCAATTTGCTTTATGAAAATGTTCGGAATTAAACAAAAAAGTTATATTTGTAACTTATGCGTTTGCACACTTTACGATTACAAATGTTATTCAAATAGTAAAGATAAATGTATGTTTCAGTATATCTGTTTCTTAAACAATAAATGAAGGCTGCTGAAAAAATATGTCCTTATTTTATAATTATTAAACTGAATTCATCAAAGGCTTATTTACAAATCTAATAAAAATAAAAACCGCATTTTAGCCATAATACCGATCGCCTTTTGTACATTTCTACTATAATGTTTTCTTCAAACACGGACAATATGTATATGTGTAATATATATCTATATATCTGATGGAAACATGCCGTGTGAAATTATAAATTTGATATATTGAATCCAATGTAGCAATTGCATATAGATTTATATAGGTCAGACCGGAAACGCTCTGAATCAACGCATGACTGTACACCGTCAACAAATCAGAGTACTGAAATACAGCAATATAACACGTAGTAAACACTTAGATGAGTGCAGTGGCGGTGTTTTTGTGAAATATTTCCTTTTTATAAAAAGCACAGTACTGATGATTTAGACCTTTGTTAAAAACAAATGTTAACATATTTCCTTTACATGTCTTTTGAGTGAACATTTGATCGATTTATCTTACTTACATATGCGTTACGTAATTATGACGTTACTTAGTCACTGTTACTATACTTTTGTTTGTACACACATATGAAGATTGTTTGTAAACATGAAAGTGCTATATTTCGGAAACTGTTAATCTTTTAATTAATATGAATGGAGGCGCAGCCTAAATGCGAGCATCGCCCATTGTTCATGTCGTTACTTCAGAGCCCCCTAACAGTGCCTCTATATTCCATTGATGACGTGACGTCTTATCTAATGTGTTGGTGACGTCACAAAACTCAATTTCAAAGACAGCGTTTCAGATTGAAAAAATTTGTCTGGTATTTTTGTAGTAATTTAAAAAATAAACACTTTAATTTTATCTATGTCAAAATTATTTTTGTCTACTTTTATATTATATATTTTTTCGTTCGTCTACAATATTTTCTTCGGATAGCCCAGCTACCATCTGAAATGGATTTGTTCATATGGATCACGTGACTTTTTTTTACACACACGCATGTAATCGTATAGTCAGTAAATTTTGGCATTGTAGTCGTTATATTTTGGTACTTCAATTAAAATATTAAAAGACCCATTACAGTTATGTTTGTTTTCTTCGCATCCACTGTTGTTAAAATCTATCTGATAATTAAGTGAAGACAATCAAATTGTGCATGTCCATTTGAGGAATGAAACATGTTGTTAATTAGATTACAGGTTACAGGTAATCTCTCCTCACTGATCAAATAACATGTATTTTTCTGCGATCATACAGAACAAGGATTGATTATGTATTGTTATAATGTCATAAATACATTTATTGTTATGGATGTATTGGTAGTGTCTTCTAAAATATCTTTTCCTTTCCCACCCCAATCCCCTCGGTAGTAAATTTAAAACTTTCTACACACAAAACACTCAATTGTTTAAGAAATAATTCATGGCTGCCCCAATTTTATGGATTATTTAAATATGGGTAGGCATTATATTCATGAATATTTTGCCATGAGCGTTAGCAAATATCATGAATTATTTCGATTCTGATATGAAAATACAGAAATTTTACATTTCGCGACTACCTAGGTAAAGGTTTATTTTGGCTGTTCCAATTTCCGAGAACCTCCCTTGTTTCGAAATTATTATATTTCTCGTGTAAAACTTAGTAGAAAAAAACCAAGAAATATAAATTAAAAACAAACAAACATATTTATTAACATTTACAATAAAACTTAACAATCAAAACAAAGAACGGCAAAATTAAATGCTTCATTACATCAGTCGCCGTGTGGCGTGTCTGGGACTGTTCATGTGTTGCTGTGTTTGCGTGAGAAATGAAAACCGCTTACCGCATTTGGTCGATCTTATGCTCCTGTTTTAGATCCACAATGGTGCAAATTTAAATCGACAGTTATTTTCCACAATAATCAACATTTTGAAATTCGGTTGCGTTTTCATTTTGATACGTAACTGTAAATTCGTTTGTGGTGGGGGCGGGAAAAGTCTCGCGGTTTGCATTGAACGTCATTGTAATAAACAACGCAACGTCCCTTGAATACACAACGTAGCTAAAGTCAAGGAAGACTTGTAACATGTAAACAATAAAGGCATAGAATAGAAAAAGAACTTGTTATCGTGAAAACGTGTTATCTATTGGATTTTCTTACAAAGGTACAAAATAAAATAAATTTTAAAGCAAAAACATCAACACACGGGGGTTTTTGAAATGGCTGGAACAGCCATATTTTGTTGAATATTTAAATAGAGGTGTGTTTCCAAAGCGTTTGAAGGACGTCATATTAGAATTAAGAAATAATTCATGGCTGCCCCAATTTTATGGATTATTTAAATATGGGTAGGCATTATATTCATGAATATTTTGCCATGAGCGTTAGCGAATGGTAAAATATCATGAATATAATGCTTACCCATATTTAAATAATCCATAAAATTGGGGCAGCCATGAATTATTTCGATTCTGATATGAAAATACAGAAATTTTACATTTCGCGACTACCTACGTAAAGGTTTATTTTGGCTGTTCCAATTTCCGAGAACCTCCCTTGTTTCGAAATTATTATATTTCTCGTGTAAAACTTAGTAGAAAAAAAACGAAGAAATATAAATTAAAAACAAACAAACATATTTATTAACATTTAAAATAAAATTTAACATTCAAAACAAAGAACGACAACATCAGTCGCCGTGTGGCGTGTCTGGGACTGTTCATGTGTTGCTGTGTTTGCGTGAGAAATGAAAACCGCTTACCGCATTTGGTCGATCTTATGCTCCTGTTTTAGATCCACAATGGTGTAAATTTAAATCGACAGTTATTTTCCACAATTAATCAACATTTTGAAATTCGGTTGCGTTTTCATTTTGATACGTAACGGTAAATTCGTTTGTGGTGGGGGCGCGAAAAGTCTCGCGGTTTGCATTGAACGTCATTGTAAACAACGCAACGTCCCTTGAAAACACAACGTAGCTAAAGTCAAGGAAGACTTGTAACATGTAAACAATAAAGGCATAGAATAGAAAATGGACTTGTTATCGTGAAAACATGTTATCTATTGGATTTTCTTACAAGGTACAAAATAAAATAAATTTTAAAGCAAAAACATCAACACACGGGGGTTTTTGAAATGGCTGGAACAGCCGTATTTTGTTGAATATTTAAATAGAGGTGTGTTTCCAAAGCGTTTGAAGGACGTCATATTAGAATCAGGTGTATTTTTCTCATTGTCGCCATTTACAAGTAAAACATATCTTTTAAATTTATTCTAAAGAAATGCACCAAAAAGACCTGCCTATCTGTATACTATATTGCATGCAACTGAATCGATTGCGCCGTTTGCTTTTAATCGTATTATATTATGTCTAGCACGAAACCTAATAAGTAAGAGAATTAAACTACACTCGGATTAATAGAATTACTAGTCAGTCGGTATAGTTTTATTAAAAAAATGAAAAAAAAAATACTTCAAAATAATTTTAAAAAATGTGTTTTTAAAAAAGGTCTACACGTTGTTGAAATAAATACTTCATGGCAGTTTTTTATGAGTTGCTGTCATTGGTTTGTTGAAAAAAAGATTCTATTACTTGCTGAAATAATTTCTTTAATTCAAATTTTCATATTTTCTTGGTTTTGCTGGGACCAAACTGTGCTCGATCTACAGACCAGCCCAGCGCGTCTTCGGGTCGCGGATAACAGAGACCCTCTCGTTGGGGTGTTGTCATTAAGGTCAAAGTCAGAGATGTCGGTCTCGAATTCACGAGTCTTGCGTACTTAATAATATGTCTATTTATTTCGATAATAATTAGATATCATAACTTTTTTTAACTTTAACACAATATGCGATTTCATTACCACACTTTGACTACTGATTTAATAAATACAAATCATTAATATATTCGTTAGACTTAGGTTGGCTATATAGGTCCAGAGACCATGGCAAATACAGCTGACAGAGAATCGATACAAGGCAATACAGACGCCAATTTCATTAAATAAATCAAAATTCTTATGGCTATCGTCTGTTTGTACAGTCCGTATGACTAGCCAGTCTAACAAATGTATGAAGCAGTCATAAAATAGCTTACTGATCCAAAAGACCGTAGGGGAGATCGTATCGGGTAATACTACTTTTCGTTTTGCCATGCGGGCCAAACGAAAAAATTATAAACATTTTTTATTTTAGTACTGTTAGGCCACACTAATTTAATTTCTTGTTCTCCGGATTTTTTTTCATTTTAAAACAGTTTAAAAAGTTTGTTACTAGAGAAGAACAGAACATGTGCTGTTCTATAGACCAAACGTAAGTGTGAATATGTGCCACATTATTGGGTGTAATTTGGAGACATATATACATATTTGGTATTAGTCTATATTCTGAGCCACAGCGCGCTCACTCTAATGGTGATTGCTCTTATTTCTGGATTATTTAACTGTTTTGTAGTATGGTATTTCATGATGAATAATTGTTAGTGTAATCGCATATGTATATCTGATCTCATTGTCTTCTACTGTAGGTAATTCTCCTCCTAGAACAATCACTGAGCCAATTTCTCAGTATCTGACAAATCGCTATCATCTTTTTCTTACACTGCATTTTTGTCCTCCTCGCTTTCTATTTCTGTCAATTTTTAATTTTTGGTATCTTTCAAGAATTCGTCAATAAGCTCTTGTCTCCTTACAAAAATTAAATTGTCTGAATAGAATGAGAGATTAACATCAATATTCTCTCTTTTTTAATAATATCAATTCAATATGTGGAAATAAGTTCAACGCGGGTTTTTATAATGTTAATGACTGCTTTATTTTATGGCAAACGATTTAAATATATCTTGCATTATAAAAACCCCATTCATTTTATTTAGTATGTTTTACCTTAAATTATATTTTAGATACCTTAACGATTGCGAGATTACTGTCATCACGTAATTAAAATTAAATCTTTCACTTGCTCCCCCTTTTTGCTATGGTCGCTGCCTGTAGATCTAACAACATCCCATTACAGGTCACGTCAGGGGTCATATGCATAGATTTTCCGTTAGCCAATCAGAATCGTGGCTACGAAATCTTAGGGTATACATTCAGAACATCGGCAAATCGGCTTTTTCCATTCGACGCCAAAGTGTACCAAATGTATTACAATACGTCAACAAGATTGTTACCGAGATGTAAACAACCAAATGGAAGCATTTTCTTACAAATATGGAATCCACTGAATAAACAACGTCACGAAGTTATACATACGATCCTAAAATCACAATGTGTTTTTTTAAGTGGAGTTTCATTCGTGCAAATCGAAGCTACACCAGCCGTACCAGGACCAGGTGGAAATGAAATCGAACGGAAGTGTCTAAAAGCCGATACGTAATCATAAATTTTCCTGACAATATTAAAATGTCGGTTTCTTAAGCTTTGTTGATTAGAAATGTTACGGCACAAATGCATACACTGTAAAAATTGTGCTTAGAGCCTAAACGTATTCTAAACATGTTTTACTCTAAACATGTTTAGGAAAATGTTTAGAAACTAAGCATATGTAGTTCATTAGCATCTTCATTGTAAACATGTTTAGAAACTAGACATGTTATCTCTAAAACGCTTAGAGCTAACGACACTGCAGGTGACTTTCACATAGATAAATGTGTTTAGCGACCACATGTTTCCCGCCAGACGCTACGATTATCTTCATGGCCAGTTTGAAAACAGAGAGCCAAAATACGAATGAATATCAAGGTAAGAAGAGCAATTATATTTATTTTACGCATATGTATAAATTTGAATGATTTTTACATAGATCTAGTAAATTTAATTATATGTATGCCATTTGAGAAGGAGATGCACGCTCAGTCAAGATGCACGATCTAAAGCAATGTATAACTATTTTGATGTTGTATCCGTGTCTATTATTTATTATCGTTTAATTTAACGCCAAAGCATTTTTCGACTTGGTAGTTTGTAGGGTTAATCGACCACTACCATCTTTTTTTTGACAATGCACTTGTTAAACATTAATGTGAACACGTTTTATTTTATAATAAAATGCATAAAAAGTCACGTTATCCTATCTTTCCATCTATTCGTTGTTTTTTTTATAAAACAAAAAGAAAACATATGTTCGTTGTTTTTTTAAAATATGACAAAATTCGACCGCGTTGTGTACGATAATCACGTGACTGATTCATGATCACATGATCTATAACATGGCAACCCGCAAAACCAGGTATGGTTTGAATTCGAAAATAAACTAAAAGAAGTAAGTAAGTAAGTACATTTTATTTAAAGTCGGCACATATATATACATGTACAGATAAACAAGACAAACATGAGCTCTGAAGAGCTCTTTATACCGACTGATATTATAAAACAAAAACAATACATATTATTAAATTAATAAAATCAGCACACATATAACATCAAGAGAGACATACACAACATACACTTCAAATACACAAAGCATCAACATGATCAAAGCAATTTGACAGCACTAAAACACTATGAGAGGCATTAAATATAAGCAGTTAAAACTTGGCATTAAAAGAAGCGAGTATAAGTAAAATATTACAGAGCAAATATTTTAATTTATCATGATGTGCAAGCAGTAAAAATAAGCACACAATGGTAAAGCATATAAGCAGATAAAAACATATAAGTTGTTTAAACTTTAACATTAAAAGCAAGTACATGTAAAAGAAACTAAAATTCATGCATACATGTTCAAAGTAAAGCATTATAAGGCAGAGCAGTAAATTATGCAACGACCTATGAAATTATTTAAAAAAAAATTAATTATCCTCATCTAATCAATTCCATATGTTTAGCATAATAATTTATCACAAGATAACAGATAGGATTTGATTAGTTTAAGTTCAAAGTTAAAATATTCCCTGTATTCAAACTTAATTAATAAAATCAGACTTTCTAAACTTATCTAAATAAGTGTTAATTGTTTTTATAGACTGCAATCAATGAAAGTACAACGACAGAGGATTTAAAGATCATTTTACAGGGCACTGGAGTTTCAATTGAGACATGTAACATACTGGAGAGTAAGTAAAAAATAACTACAATATGTGCATGTGAAGATTTTTTTTTTAATAACGAATGAATGTCCTGAAAAAAAACAACACTGATTTGTTTTAATGGTGATTTAATGCCACTTTTCATCATTTGTTTAGCTATATCGTGGCATCCAGTTTTTATTGAGGGAGAAAGACGGAGTACCCGGAGAGAACCTCTGACCTTCAGTAGAAAAACTTGCAATATTTGTAAGTTAAGATTGGAGTCAAGTAAACCCTGCCGGCAGTGAGACTCGAACCCACCACCTCAGTGTTGACTGACGTGTGATCAATAGTAGAAGTACTACCTTAACCACGCGGCCACCGTGTAGATTTGTAAGTGTTGTTCCTTTACTTCTTCTTGTATTTATTTTTCGCATGTGTCAACAAAATAGCATGTGATATATCTTGAATAAATGAATGTGTACTGGTTGACATTTATTCTTTTAAATGTACCCTTTCGAAATTCCAAATCAATCAATACTGTCATATTTTATTTTGAAATAAAATATTGCAAGGTATTCCATTATGAAGTACTAAGTAAAATACCAAAAATCTCAAAAATCATACAAATGCTGTCTCAATGCATTTAGAAACACATTTGACTGCATTAAAACAATCAATAAACTTGAAGTTGTCAACATATTTTCTCAATTGCATATTTCTTTATTCATATAAAAGTTTTTTTATTCAGATTGAAAAAGAATATCTACAGATAAATGACCAAGTAAAAAAGGAGGAAATGATGGCAAACTGGGAGGACATGACAAAATGTTTGAATAGATTGTTTGAGGCTGATGTGACAGAGGTAGAGTAGTAAAAATTGTGTATTAAAAATTTGTTCATGTAATAAAAACCTGTGTACACATAAAATACATATTTTCTTAGCTGTTAACTTTTGAGTTCAATGTAAGCTGCCATTATTTTTAGAAATTCCTAGATTATTTTGCCTATCATCCATCTCTTAGACCAATCTCAGGTGAGCAACTTTCTGTATTTAGCTGAAGATTGTCATTTTGAAAATGTAACTTACTGATTATTAGTATTGTCTTCTATATTTATTATACATTTAATTCTGCTCCTAACATGGCTATGCCTTTTAATACATGTAATGAAAATCATGCTAAAGTTATTGTGTTATTAGTGTTGTAATGTGTAAAAACAGTTTTGGTCTTTTAGATTTCAGAAATGACAGATGGTGATCTTCTTTCATGTCTTGAGCAAGTTGAGGAACAAATAAAGTATAATGCCAAGGCTAACGCAGTGAAGCCATTGTTAACCAGATGTAATGTGAATACCTATGTTCTTTTTTTAACATAATTGGATTCATCTTGTTTGATGTTGTTCTTTTCTCATGTACCAGAAATTACCTTTGACACACTGTTAAAATGTTTTATTTTACAATCCGGAGTCATTAATTACCTGTAATTATTAAACAAGGAAAACAAAAAAGATCTGGAAGGATGAATGTTTCAATCTGTACCACGGTCTCAGTTTAAACATTCGATGTGTGGTTAAAACTGTATGCCAGCTACGTACGATTTTGCATCTTGTAGATTTAGTAGTATAGATAGTTTAGTTGCAGATTTGTAAGAATACAGTAAACCATTCTGATCATTATTTTTTTTAAATGCAAGTTTTTTTTTACTAATGCTTTTATTTTTAATACTATTGATCTTTTTCAGTGAAACAACCTGAACCTTTCCTCAAAGAAAACAGAGGCGCCAAGGCTTGTTATAGCAGAAAATAGTGACAGAACACTTAATCAATGTTTTGTAGTTAGAGAGGGAATTGAAGTGGATGTGGGGCATAACCTCAAAGAAGCAGTCTTAAGAACGCTATTCTGCTACTATGTTTGGGACTTGTCCTATCCAAAACAATACCAGCTAATTGGACTTGTACAACATTACATTTTAAAAGACAGAAAGAATAAATTCCATATGTCTGCAAACTATTTAAAATTTTGCAAGAAACTTGAGGACATTTTAAATTCTAATTAATTGTTTAAATTTAAAAAATAGTTCATGGCACAAAAAAATATTAAAATACATGTATATGGACCAGTTTGAGGCTCCAAAAATTATATGGACAGAAGCGCCACCAACCTGTCCATATACTGCCATTTGACCTGAACTATTTGCAGATGTATATATATATTTGGTGAAAAACCTGTATTTCTGATGCTTTGGAAATTGGCAGGGTAGATATGATTTTTGCAATATTTAGACATTTGTATATACATAGGATTTTGTAATGTTTTTGATCAATATGGTTTCAGCGAATATTTGTAATGTTCTTGATCAATAGTGAATATTTGTAATGTTTTTGATCAATATTGTTTCAGTGAATATTTGTAATATTCTTGATCAATATGGTTTCAGTGAATATTTGTAATGTTCTTGGTCAATATAATTTCAGTAAAAATAAACTATGTCTGAATTCAATTTTGTTTTCATCTGATTAACTTGATTTAGTTTCTAAGCAATTTAGATCCCCTTAATGATATCCGAGGTCAATAAAAATCCTTCATGTACATCTACATATAATGTACTTCCTTTATGCTAAGTTTCATTAAATTGCATCAAGCGGTTTAGGAGGAGTTGACAGACAGGGTGATTCCTATATACCCCCCCACTCCCCCCAAAACAAGTTTGCAGAGGGTATACAAAGCATGTAAACAAAATCTTTCTGAGACGAAATATGGAAGAAAACTGATGATTGTAATCAATCAAGGATTGATATTGGTCACCTAGTTGCCTATACTACCTGAACCTCCCACCAATTTACAGTTACCTATTCCATTTCAGTCAAACCTGAGCAGTTTTTCTACATACAGCTTCAGCACATACATAGCAAGAGGAATATGTTCAGAGTATATCTCTAAACACATACAATCTAAACACGTTTCTACTCTAAACACATACAATCTAAACACGTTTCTACTCTAAACACATAATAATGAAACATGTTTAGAATTTGAACATTTTTCTAAACATGTTTAGATTTAAGATGTGTTGAGAGCCTATGTCTCAAAATCTATAACAAGAAATGTGTTTAGAAAAGTGTTTAGGCCCTAAACACATCTTTTACAGTGTATACGTAATAAGAGTGTTTATTGCTTTTATCAGAAACATTAAATGTGTTCACAATTGAAACCATTTTAAAGACCATGACTGCTCAAACCATCAGCTTGTGGTTTTACCCCCTTTACAAAGAGTGACGCTCCATCTACACTTGTCACCGCTGGGTAAACAATTTGCTATTTTCTTAAGTTCATCATTGTAAATAGCAAATACATTTTTCATTATACCGTATGTCCTCACTTTAATGTCATTGGAAAATACAGTTTGAATAGCCTTTGTCTCTGCTTTTGTTATGCCTGGGAACATGTCAACACTAAATTTAGCTTTTAACCCTTGCCGAAATTGACTCTGTCCTCTGTGAACAGTATCGGCAAGTCTTTTTACGGTCCGTAGAGGACCAAATAACTCGTCCATAGCTTCTTGTAAACCTTTAACACAATTTGCATCACCATCAGTGGTGCAGTAATCTATTAATAAGTTCTGTTTCCCCAATTTCAAACCAATTTCATAACCTAGTTTTTTTCTCGCTTAAGGGATCATAAGGATTTGTATTGGCAGTGCAGTTTTCATGGTCAGGACAGACCACGTCATAACCCTGTCCTCGTAACCATGCACCAACCCAGCATAATTTATTAAGCATATGGTAACCTATTATATTATGGTTATCAGTTTCATCCTCGCAAGCAATACCTATGACCTGTGAAGCAAGCATTCTGACCCATTTTATGTCGACCTATAATGTGGATGCTTTGATAAGTACCATCCATTTGTAACTTAATTGGATTATTTTTCTGCAACCCTAATGTCTGATTCCTGTTTTGTATAATTTGAAGTATGTCATTTGTTTCTATCTCGGCAAGTTCGACAACTTTGTCGCAAACTTTATTCGCAATCTTTTGCATGGTACTTCTACCGATTGGGGGAATACCAGCACTTGCCAGAATAAGGCGCGCACCATCATTTCCTAAATTTGAGTTTGTAATTCCTGCCTGAAATGCATAATTGATGGCCGCACATTTACGGCCTGGACCACCATTGCTTTCTATTTCCTTATAAAGTTTAAACCCTTTAGATACATATGTGCACTTTGTGCATTTCATTTTCCATATCCAACCTAAATCCCATTTGGACTCTACTTTTAGTTCAAAATTTGGAATATCACATTTTGAACTAGCATTTTTATGGGATATATATAATTCATTAATCATAGAAATAGTTAGATTTCTATCTACCATTCTATTTTCAACCTCTGTGCTATCTAAATACTTGTCTTAATACTTGTTATTTTTACGAATCGGTCTTAGCAGTTTGACCGATCTAGTGCAGTTTTCAATATTGGGTATAGTATAAGACTTGCCGTCATAACTCTTTTTTGCATATAATTTAAATTCCTTTTCATCAAGACGTTGTAACCATGATGATGTTGTCTCGTCTTGTGATACACATGTAGATTGGATGGGGGTGACACCTGTGTAAATGAAAAGGGAGATGACAAATGTGTATACTAAGTGTTGACGTATTGTGGAGAGGGATTTTTGCGTGAAAAATGAAAACGGCTTACCGCGTATGGTTCAGCTTATGCTCCTTTAGTAGATCAAGAATACTACTTTTTAAAATCAATAATTATTTTCTCGAGATATTCAGCGTTTTGAAATATGGCAGTTTTTAAATTTTGAAATGGCGATTTTACATACTAAAATATGACCTTAATTAGAACGGAAGTGTACTTTAGGAACAATCGAGTGTTGTCTACTCGAAATCCTTCGGGTGATGTCGTCTGCAGTTAAGGCGGGAAAAGTCTCGCGGTTTGTCCGAATACCATTGAACGTCACGAAAGCAGACGAACATTTGTAAACATCGTAATGTCCCTTTAGAAACAAAAATGGCTGACTTATAATGTAAGGTAGCAGTATACGGTTTTGTAGTTTAGTTTCGAATGTCCCCCTGTGAAATTCCTTAATATAGTAGTATGGTCCAGTTGCAGTTTACTCACATCTATGATAAATGAAATGCAATAAATTGTTGAAGTGTCAGTAGAAAGTGTCATGTTTATAGAAAAGAAATATATATAATATTTGGTTGTCATCCTTGTTATAGTAGTAAAACCCCGAGACTGCCTGTAAGACCATTTGACTCCTAGCTTTAGCTCTCTCTGATGCATTAAAATAGCATGTTCCTTGTCAACAAAATTGTGTGAAATCGAGGTGGATGACAAGTATTTTGCCAGTGTTTTTCTGCTTTGAAATTGATCTTAATACACAAATATATATGTCATATTGCTCTTCTGTTAGGCGTTACCGTGTCAGAATTTTTCAAATGAAGGTAAATGCTAATGATTTGTCCGATTTTCTCACATGAAACAGATGATTTTTATCGATGATGTTATAAAAATCTTATCAAATTACCATGAAACTGAAAATGCAGGACACAAATTGAATATATGTACAACATTTCCAGTACAATTGGATCTATGCAAAAATGTCACACATGTTTTTATTTGACAAAACAAGACCACGACCTCTGTTGATAATATTTTAATGCAAAGAACCGTATATTGCATCCTAAAATTCCCGTTGCAAAAGTCAAGGACGATTTGTAACAACTTAATACCAAAGGCATATTATAAAACATGAACAGGTTATCGTATCTACATTTTTTCTACTGAATTTTCGTAATAAAAAGGTAAAATATAGAATAATGAAAAAATGCAGGCAAACTTATTTTCCCAAGGGGCGTTGGCATTTAGTATAGATGGAGATGACACATGTGTAGATGGAGATGAATGAGGTGACGTGTGTGTAGATATAGATGAATAACTATTACCCTTCAATATGGACTCCTTTTCAGCAAAATTGGTAACTAGGGATCTCGACCTCAATAAATGCACCCGGTTACCAGCCTTAAATACATGTTGTTTTCTTTCGCCCTTCATTCTACAATATTTATCAACTTGTTTGCTTGTTTACAACATAAAGTTATGACATCATAGGGTTGTGACGTCACAATTTGCGTGATGTCACAAAGGGTACTTCACAACTTTCAACTTCTTAAATTTGGTTGAAGTAAATTTATAAGAAAATGGCTATAAAATCCTTAATATGAGTCGGATTTTAATAAATGAACCCTTTGTAAATGCGCAATTACATGAACTGTTTATAGATTACATTTTAAGAATGTTTTATTGTGAGATTAAAAAAAATTACAAGCAGAACGAAAAACATTGAGCAGAATTTGATGTGAATTTAATGGAAGGTAGCTATATTTATGGAAAAATAAATAAAAGTTTAATTATTTGGGATCCTTATTTGATATTTATTGAAAGAATATAGCCTTTTATATGTTTATAATAACATATTTATGTTGTAAAAGTCAAAATAATCCTCAAGTTATAGATTTAATACCAGATGGGATATGTTAATTTTTGTTTTCATTCATGTTGAAAAGTAAAACAATAGTAGGCCTTACAGTTTGCTTTTTAAAAAAGCTGAAAATGATTTATTCCTTTTCAGATTTAGATGAAACTTTACATTTTTGTTCGGAATATTAAGAAGAAAGAGAAAATCGAGGAAAAAAGGTGAAAATGGATGGTTGCATTTTCAATTTGACAACGGCTCTGTAAATGAACTTTGACTGAGGGAGAGGAAAATAGTTCTTATTTTGATATTTGACTGCGCCAAACTGTAGCATAGACAGTGGATTTATTATTCAATGGAATTTTAATATTGGAGCTGTATTTAAAAAGCAGTTTCATATAGAATTTATAAATAAATTTATTCAGATAATTTATTAAATGTATTGGGTATTTTTTTATCTGATTGTTTAAAGCCTATTTCTGGACTATTTTATGGGTGTAAGGGAGTTTCCATGAGTACCCTTCGGATTTTCTAAATGTGCAACAAATTTTATCTGACATGACACCCCGAAAATTTAATGTTATATACGTGAAATTATTCCGCTCGTTTTGAGGGGTCTGTCATTATGCAACGAAACTTGGTGCCTAAGTTTGAGCAAACAATGTCAATAGTTTCCCTTATACAAAAATAATTAAGAGGCCGTTGTCATTTGTATTGCATTTTTTTTTCAGAAAATTCTTAAATGTTTCACACAAAAACCATTTATACTGGTTTGAATAGTCAAAGATATTTTAACAAGAATTAAATTAAAACATGGCCTTATGTAAAGAAACAATTTGATGTGACAACATTTTTTGGACAGCCTTTAGTCCAATTAGTACAATTCTTACCAGCTTTCCCCTTTTTCTCACGCCTCCTGCATACAAACACCGTGACTAAAATCAAAACTGTGACGATGGCAAATTAGCTGATGGCAATTATTATAATTATTGGCATTGTAATACTAGTACTGCTTTCTGAATTCAAAGATATAAGTAGTTCAGTACCATTAAAGCTGTTCGAGTTCGTAGCCATAAAAATACCAGATCTGTTTCCGTAAACTAAGATAATTATAATGCCATTTTAAATTACAAAAATACAATATAAGTACATGTAATTACATATATTATACCTCAGTATATAAATAACATTTAAATCTACAAATTCTCTATTTTTTACTAATTTTTGTTTTGCCAGTCAATAGTTCTTAGAAGTATTGCCCGGCGACGAACTATTGACTGGCATGATGTTAAGCATTAAAATGACCTTGAGGGTACGTTTCTTCTGAATTTGTTTGATAGTGTTGCAAATACTATGGACCCGCGTTTTCCTTTCGGGAATAATTAAAGAACCTTAGTGAGCACGCTCACATACCCCACGCTCCCACATACCAATCAAGTTCCATAAAATTGTGATCAGTTGTTTCTGAGTATAAGCACATACGAGTTGTTTCATACATATATTTTGAAAGTTTTCTAAGTTTAAAGCAGGAATAACTACTACAAATAATATTGCATCATAATTCCTGTTGATATGCACAAGTACAAATTGTGTCCTTCATTCCAACCAAGTTTAATAAAATTCTGATCAGTAGTACAGAGGAGATGCGCTTACAAGAATAGGAGTGAATGGACAGTCAAAAATATTATACCCCCACAACCTCGTTGCGTGGGGTATAATAATGAAAAAATGGGCCAAAACTCCCACAAAAATTTACAGATAAAAAATTCCTGGTAATATACACAACTACATGTGGTGTACTTCTTGTATACAAAGTTTTGTTAAATTCTGCTGAGTGGTTACAGAGGAGTTGCGTCAACAAGCTGATGAATCAGGGTTTTCGGCCAATTTCTAAGTCCAAAGGGCCATAACTCACACATAAAATTGTGGATCAAAAATTCCTGGTAGTATGCACAACTACATATGGTGTACTTCTTGCATACCAAGTTCCGTTAAATTCTGTTGAGTGGTTTCAGAGGAGTTGCGTCCACAAACTGTGATTAAAGACGGACGGACTGACTGTCAGACGGATCAGTCAAAAACATTATACCCTAAGCAACTTCGTTGCGTGGGGTATAATAAAAAACATACTGACTGGATATTTGGGGCAATAGTTGGGCATTAGAAAAATAAACTTTTCCCCTCACAACCAGTCAGTAAGCATACGATATTGACATTTATAATATATCTTTGGAAATATTTACAAAGGTGTCAAAATATTACCGCCCTACCCATATGTTTTGTTTGCTACCAAATAAACATAATTGTCGACATTAAGAGAGACTGATCTATAGATTCGTAACTTTCTGAGAACTAATGTTTGTACTATTATAGTAACTAAAGATTACTTATAAAACATAATGCCTTAAAACTAAGATCAAATGAGCATTTTTGAACTTGTAAGACAGTTTCTGTCGAACAATGCATATTTAGTTGTATTTACGTATTATGTACAACTCGTCGATTTTCAAACATGGAAGAAAGACAAAGGCTACTTTTTAATATTTGCTGTCTTTTTATCAACATCACCAACACTTACCTATTTTTAAATTTGAATCGTTTTGGTGTTCAGCAAAAACGTTATACCGCTTCGTACCAATGTTACACGACATGGTCAAAGAAACTTCACGTAAACCACCTCAAAACTCAGCTGATATGACCATGCAGTAACGACCAATAAATGACTCGAAAGCTGTAGTTATACCTGCATACCGTTTTGCTTGTTTTGATTTATATTCAAATATAAAACTAGAGGCTCTAAAGAGTATGTAACACTTTCCCCACTTTCCAAAAAAACCACTTGTCTTTCTAATTTTATATTAAATGTATAAGTTAGACCATTTCTGAAAGATGCTCTGCTATGTATATTGCTATCATCAGCAAAAAATTAAAATTATAAGAGAACTATCTCGGCTTTATTCTGCATGATTTGGTTAGATGAGCATGACAGTTTCTGAGAAGCCGTTTGTATGTTTTTTCCATAGGGTCGTATTATAAGCTATGTTAACTGTGTCAGCCATCTTGAATTTAGAATCCGCACAAAACACTCAAACTTTGAAGAAGACCATATGAGATACATTTTTACAATATCCTTTGACTAAGTGGTTTGTTAATGTAAATTTTGAAATTTCAGCCATCATAATAAATTATTTGCTTGATAGTCATAATATCCAATCAGTTTGAAAACTAAAAATATTAAAAGAAATATCTTGGCTTAATTCCTACACAATTAAAGTTCAATGTGTGGAACAGTTTTGGAAAAAAGCTGTTTTGATGTTTTACCTATAGGGTCCTATCTTAAACTAAATACCGCGACGGCGGTCATCTTGGATTTTGGATCGGCACAAAAACTCAAACTTTATGCAGGATCATCTGAGGTAATATTTAAAATCAATCTGCCTAGTGGTTTACAAGAAGATTTTTGAAATTCAGACAATCAGAATGATTTAATGGCCCTGGCGACCATGTTGAATTTCCATTTGGATCGAAAAACTCAAATTTCTATCGGGTGAAACACAATCAAGGGGCTAGTAATGTTGCACATTGAGTTGACAAAATCATGTCTAAAGTTTAGAAAAAAAAATGTTTTCTACAAAGTAGAATGCTTGAAGTACAAAAAACTTTAATGGTTATTCAATATTCCTTTCAGAAATATGTTTTTTTGCATGCAGACAAGATGGAATATTCTTAGTAGTTTCAGACACTTCAAGCATAACTTTCTTGAAGACTAAGATTCAAAACTTTATTAAACTATGATTTTTTTCTGTTTCATAACATTAACATATGACAATACACAATGCAATACAAAAAATTGACTAGAAAAGGTTTCAAGGAGAAAAAAAATTGACTTTTGTTCAATAGTACATGAATTCTGAAAATCACCCAAATTCCAAATCTTTATTCAATTTCAAATCCAGTGTAAGTTGTGATAATTTAATGTAATTTCAATTTTTATTTAATTGCCGTTGAAACCAAATTACTCTTATTCAAAGGCAGTGACTAATTTCTACAAAATTTCTAAGTTTAATTTGTAACTAATTTAGTTACGGACACTACACAATTTTTTTTAGATTTAGATTTAAATGGTGTCAAATTGACCTGTTAATTGTTTTGATGTAATGTTAAAATGTTTTTAAATATTATTTTTCAAATACAACTAACACTTATTTTTTCATAATTTAAAAAATTAAATTGAAAACTGAGTTGTAACAAATCCAAACACTTTTTAATCATGTAATAAAACATGCTTAAATAGTTCACTAAATGATGCACATCTTGTACAAAATATAAAAACATAAGCTAGCACTGTTTTAATTAAGTAATGTCAATTATCAAACATATGCGAACAAGTAAAGTTTATGGTTGTCTACTTAAAGTACACATTTTTTATAGTCTTTTAACAACTCCTTTCTTAAAATTTCAAGTTTCTGTGTCTCAAAATCATAGTGCTCCCTCTTATCGGTCATTGTAGGCTCACCTACTGTTGCAACAACATTATCTCTCATCTCCCATGACTAATCTTGTTTGTCGGTCACACATACTTTTTCCAATTTTCTTCATAAATTTCATATGAAATTCTTCATCCTCCATACTGAATATTTGCCGATTGAATCAACTTTGTGACAACTTCTGCTCTTTTTTGGGGTGTTCTTGGCAAGGTTGACTTTGTTTTCTTTACTTGTCTGAATCTTGCATAGCCCGACTAGTCCTGCACCCAAATATTTCACTTGTACATGTTATATTCATTGTCTCAAATTGGCTCTTTAAGGTAGTTACAGCTTAGGATGTGGAGGATTCTAACCTTAATTGACAATGATTGTCTGATTCCGTCCAACATTCAAATGTTTTTACTGTGGTTTCCTTCCATAATAAAACACCTGGGAGCAAGGATATACCTGATAAATGCTGAAAATTGTGTCAAGCCCTATTCCACAAACAAAATAACAACAATCGTTGTGTTGAATAACAAAAAAGGAAATATTTTTTATACCTGTACATTCATAGATAAAGACACCATAAGTACTCAACACATGAATTAATCGCTATGTAAAAAAAAATATGTATCAAATGAAGATAATGAAGGATGGATGAAGAATGAATTCAAAGATAGTTGAAAGCAGACATCATAAATTGTGTTTTATGATTAACATAAATTTTCACAATACTTTACGAATACGAATACTTTATTTCTCATAAATGTATAGTACAGCAAAAATAAATTTTGGGAATCAATGATTTTACAATTTATAAGCAGTTGCCATAGAAACAAAAAATGATACAAATTTATAATGTTGTTATTTTTTCACAAAATACGATCTTATCTACAACAAGTGTCTGTAGTTTGCATTATAAGATATAACGTTTGATTTTAAATATTCAGAATCGTTGTAATAAACAATTTAGTGTAACATTAATGGAAGGATAACTGTTCATTGCGACTTTTTAATGGACATAAACATGATGGACTAAGTACACAGAAAAACTGTTTATTCAAAACATATTTTATGTCTGCTTCTTTCTGACATCAGGTAAAAATATATTCAATAGATCATTTATGTCAATGACGTTTAACAGATTTCAAAATATACAGTTTCTCATTTTTAACGTGATAACACTGTCCCGTATCATACCCCAGTTATTTTTAAACAAGTCCGCACTTTCAATAAAAATTGTGTTATCATGCTAAGATTTACTAAAAAGCTTAACGTAATTCTTACGTAATTATTGATTTCACTTTAATTCTGATCAGAAAAAAGATAATTTCATGGCATCAATTCCGGTAGTAAATAGTAAATTATCATTTTAGTCCGTTAATTTCGTTTTTTATGCCGTAGCATTAGAATAGAGATACATGTAATCGTCTTGTATTTAAAAATTTGCTGGCATCAACTAGTGATTTGATAGTCGCCAGTAAACTCAATAAACTAAATTTCCGACCATTGAGTCACCAATAGATGCCGGCAAATCTTAAAATACAATACATTTGTCTCCGAAGTATATGCACCGTGTACTCATTACAAAGTAGTAAAGGTAAGTACTAAATTGCTTCTTTAATGTAAAAGATACGCTGAGTTAGTTGTACTTCATCGTCACATACATACAAAAGACAAAAACCTGCACACATTGGTCATTGTATGATGTTTTGATTTATGAAAAAACAGAGTTGTTGCCAAGTGAGCATACTTATTATTGTATGTGTTTACAAATTCTTTGCGTTTATGACGAAAATATTTTTTTTAATTGTCATTTACGGTGCACATTATTTGTATGTCTTATCCAACAAAATAACTCTATCTCTCAAAATAACATCAATATCAACCCTACAGAAATATTTGTGTAGGGTATTCATATATAAAAGACTTCCACTATTTAACTTTGCTTTAATTAGTTTCAGGTCCTGAATTTAAACATTGTTTCACTTGCAAATAAATTACATATTTTTCAACGACATCTTTAATTGTTGAAAGTTACATTTCACTTTTATGTCTACAATATCAATCTTTAGGAAAAAAACTATTGTGCATATATTTGCTATTAAATGGTCGCGAATTGAGTTTACTGGAGACGCGCAAACAAACGGAGTCAAACAAAGGATATTTGCGACTGTCAAATCTCTAATTTATGGCGGTAAGTCTTCAAATACGGTTACTCTAATATAAGGCAATATAGCACATCGACTTTACTGACTAGATTATATCTTTAAACCTAAGATAAAGCAAACTATGTGAAAAAAGGTCACTATGTCTTATTAGGCTGATTTGATAGAAAATTAAGACAGGTATATTGTCAGATAAATGTTACTTTTCCACACAATCACTTTCATCGCTCTCATCAACAGTTTCTGGTTCACGAATATTTCCAGCACCTTGCAAATATTTAGTTCAGTCTGTACCAGTAACAAAAGGCTGTTGAGTTTCTTGCATATCCTAAATATCAGACAACCGATGCAACATGTGCACACATTCAGACTAATTTAGCTCCAGTACGACATCTACAGTACCAACACAATACAGAAAATTCATCATACTGAATCCATAGCAAATAGGTGTAAGCTGAAACGTGTCTACTTTGCATTTTAACACTTATCAAATTGTTTTAAATTTAGTTGGGAAATAATCCATACCCAGAGATGGCTTATAGTCGTATGTAATTGAAACAACCAATAAAACTGTAGATTAAGACATTTCTGTTATTAAGGAAAATTAAAGTTGCCTAATGTATGTATTTTATTGTAAGTTTCACTCTTTATTTGTGAGTGTCTACATTATTTTTTCAGTTCCAGTGCTGTCTTGCTAAGGGTCGACAATTAGATGATTTTTGTAGGAGTGATATAAGTTATAGTGTTGTGATGATGGACTTCGACTTCTTCAACACGTACTACTCCTATACTATTTATGCTTATGGGTCATACAGTTATAAGGTATGATGAAATAGATGCGTATTGATAGTTTTCTCTTAGAAAAGAATTTTGTTAAATTAAATTAAATTAAAGACACCACCAATGCACTAAGGTCAGCCTCTTACTTAGACCTAATTCTAAAAATAGACTCAGGACAACTACAAACGAGACCATACGACAAATGTGATGACTTCAACTTTCCAATTGTCAACTTCCCATCGACAGCAACATTCCAGCAGCTTCAGCGTAGGTGTGTACATTTCACAACTTATACGTTATTCTAGATCCTGCGATAGGTATTCCGATTTTCTAGACCGATCACTACTGTTGACTGCTAAACTACTCAAACAATGGGTTTGTTGTACTTAGGATAAAGAGGTCCGGGACTGATGGCACCATGGACACGGTGTTGTCTTTGAAGACAGGTGTCCAAACTAAATCGAATTTGACTGATGTTCAATCGGTTGATGGACCGATCGGTTCCAGCATAAAAATAAGGATAAAATTAAGAACATTCGTCTAAGTTCCGTCCAGTTACATGATATCTTTAACTATAAGGACGATGAACAACATTGCACCGTCACTAAGTGTAACCCGAAGAATTGTAAAACTTGTTATATTTTAATAACAGAAACTAACTTTACGAGTAGTTTAACAAACAAAACATATCACACCAGAAATTTTGATGATCTTAATTGTAAATGAGAAAATATTGTCTAAGCGTTAGAATGAAACTTATGCGGAACATATTTATGTTGGAGAAACAAAAGGGCGACTCAACAAACGTATATGTGGACACCGTTCAGGAATTAATACAAACAAATTTCCTGCGGTATATCAACATTTCAATCAGCCAGACCACTCTATTCTGTCTATGAAGGTCCGCATCCTTGAAAAAATCTACCATCATTCTAAGAATCCTAAAGTAAGTTCACCTCCACGTAGACAAAAAGAAGAATACAGGATTAGAAAAATAGCCACTGCAATACCATATGGGTGCAATGACAGTTCACAAGTCACCTAATATATATGAACAAACCTATTTCTGATGGTAGCCGAGCAATGTGCAAAAAAATGAAGGAAATCACAATCATTAATTTAAAAAGACTAAAGAATTTGATATCGATCGAAATTATGTGGTTTGTTTAAAAAACAACAACACACATTTCAGATCTGTTCTTTGAAATCTAAAAAACGCTTTTCACACTATTGTGACGTCACCAACACATAAGAAAAACACCTCACTTTAGTGAAATGGAGAAGCACTGTTGTGGTGCACAGAAGTGACGTCATTAACCATCAAATGAACGATGCATTTATATTCATTAGCATTACCAAATGGTTGTGTTTATATTAATTATATTTAATATCGAGGGCAGCTGTATTGATAAGATAAACGTTCTCGAATGATACCAGTGATAAAATGATAAGTATTATATTGATATGACAACAATATATTCTGTCGCACTTGAATATTGAAACGCCTCAGAACATTATCATATAATTTAGTAGATTTGCGTTTATTGCTATGTTTTTAAAGGATATTTCTTTTAATTGTTAAAAAATTGTACTAATAAAAACACCTTTCTTGAGCTGTACGGCCTTTTACTATCTCATAAGCAAATACAAAGTAAATTATTTTATTATGACATAGTCTATAATGCAGAGCTTAACCTTTGTTATTTTTTGTAATAAATTCACAAAACAAACATGTCGGAAGAAACTACAAACGATGATCAATAGGAATTGTCCCCATAGTGTTTAATGTCGGAAAATGAATAACTTAAATAGACAGAAGACATTGCAATGCAGTAATTTAAAGAAAACTTTTTTATGCCTGATATTATATTGAAAGTTAAGCTTCAGTTTTTTTCAATGTGTGTATGCCAGAGAATTTCAAATGATAAACTTTAATTATTTGCAATGAAATGCTTATTGCAACATTCGCAATCGGTCGTACAGAGAATCTTATCCCCGAATACGATGGACATTTTCGTTGAGTCTTAGAAACTCTTTTTTTATTCCTGGAGTAACTTTTTCCTAGATATGACAATAAGTAACACAATAGGTGTCTAATCAGAGTCAGGCCCTGCTTACACGTCCTATGCATCTGAGTGCACCAATGGTTTACAATGGGTTAAGGTAGTCACTATCTGTTTGGCTTCCCTTGTATATGTTTGTTTAAAACCGAATGGATTATCATCCTTGACTTTAAGCTGTTGTTGTTCGGTCGTTTTCTTGATTCCTCTCAGACTTAATGTAAGGTCTGTTAATTTAATTATATTTCTTTATTTACCTCGCAGACCTTAGTACTTGTTTTTATAAGTAAGGAATTTAAAGAAACTCAGACCGAGCATTTCACAAACAATATGTCAGACGGAAAACATTTAATACCATGGTTATTATACATCTTTAAGAAAGGTTGGTGATATTTGTTCAATTTTAACAAATTTGATAAACAATAATAAGGAAATACACTCCAGTTAAAAATATAAAACGGTTAATTATACAATAATTTTACTGTTGTAAATAAAACTTTATTTTCCGAGAAATTCGACGAAGTACATTAGTACCTACTATTTTTATGAGTTATTGATAATGTGCTATAATTTTTCTGAATATATATTAAGATACGTTTGAAACGAGTTTTCTAATATTAATTAAAATTTTAAAGGAACCTGTACTGATAAATATTATAATAACAGTATTTATTCTAGTAAGTATGAATAATTTTGAAATTAAGAGAAACAACATTTGTTAATTCCAGTGTATTTTTAAAGACTGGTTAATTAGACAAGTTGGTGTAGAAATTCATGCTTAAAGAGCCCATTTATTTAAAAGACTGATGGGTTACTGATTTTAAACTATCAGTATTATTAATTTAAGCATTTACCATGTACTTGAATAAGAAAGAACGTCAATCTTTAAGTTCGCCTTCTTTAGTTTAACTTCGATTAGCATATAGACAAGTTAAGTCAAAAATTAAAATCTTTAGCATTGACCAATCAGATGTTTAAATAAGTGATCAGAAGAAGTTAATTTTGTTTGATTTTGATACATGCTCCTTTCGTCTAGTTGTAAAGTGACATTTATAGTATATACAGATAAGCTAAACCAAACACAAACTTTATAATTCAATGTTTATTTCAAACGTTGTTAGTTGCAAATTTATAGTTTTCAATTTGCAGATGTTAGAACTGTTCACAGGTGTTAGCAGGAATATTTAGTGTGTCAGACCATTTTAATAGAGATTTCATTAATGCTATAGGAGACTTCTATAAATTTCTAGCAATAAGTGATATTGTGTGAGTTTTATCTTGAATAATTGCCAGAATTATTGGACTAGTGGGGATTTTTAAATAAGTTCAGGAGAACTCTTGTTCTGGTATGTGTATTTTTCATTTCCAAAACCAAATGCAAGTGAAGCACATTTCACAGTTTAAAAGAGGCTTAATTTTAATAATGGAAATTCTAGCTGACCAAGAATCACACACCCTAATTGAATCGACGTTATCTAAGAGTTATCATATAGCTGTAGGTCAAGGAGAGAAAAAAACAAAGATTAATCAAATGAGTTAACAACAACACAAAAAAAACAGACACACAACACAAAAACAAACGAAAAAAATTAGAAACAAAAACCCGACTAAAACTGGGTATGAGTCCAAGAGCTCCAAAACCAAAATCAGTTTCTTCTTCACTCGTGCTACTCACGTTAAAATCCAGTAACTAGTCATATCCGTAGGTAGTCATAACACATTACCCAAATAATTTTAGGTGAAACAAACAGCTAGAAATGTTATGTCCTATAAAAAATAAAATTAACAATTTCAGTAAGATACATCTACATTAAAATAATTGTGAACGCTTTGAAAAAATTTGCTAAAATGGAGGCAAGAAAAAAATTATGTGCGTATCATTAATACCATTCAAAACAGTTGTTTATTGTATTACAGAGTACAGTTGTTACAGTGTTACTTGCGTTATTGAACCTAGTTTATATCATTATGGCAGCCGTGTTACGAAATGATGTCAGTAAATAAATGCAGTTCTATACAATTTTATAATACAATTTTAACTTTTAAAACAAACGGGTTGAATGGTTAATTACACTACTAGGTAAAAAATGACTGTAAATACCAGTTGCATTCCGTTTTCGTCTGTCACTGACTGAGATTGACTGCAAATGACTGCAAAAATGTCTGTAAAAGACTGCAAACGTCGAGTCAGACAATAATGTTTACTGCGACAGTCATTTTATGCCTTTCACAGACATATTTTGTCCGTCATTATCGATTATCGGTCAGCCGTATTGGCCCTGGACCCTACCAAACCAAACCATGCACGCTGGAGAACCAATGCTTCAGTGTTACTAACTGGCGGAATGTTTTGGCCCTGTTATTGATTCCAGGTTGACCGTATATGTCCCGAGACCCGTATTCTAATATGTACAACACATGTTTAAAATTTTGAGGTGGCTCTAAGTGGGAGTTTTCAGTGCTAATATTTTTTTTTAACTAATAAAATATATCCCAAAACAGTATGTTAAAGTAAATAAAATTCAAACGCCGTTTGTACCTTTTAGGCAAAAGATGATAAGAAATTTTTTCAACAACAAAAGTGTACACGTATGTGCGAAAAACTAATAAATTGGTTTTATATACATACTTTAACTGCTTATTTTAAAACTACACGACAGTTAAACCCTTTACATGATCGTATTATAGTTAAATATTAAATGCCTTTATTCAAATATAGAATGATTTATTTCGTTTTATGATGTAAAAACCTCATACACTTCGATAGAATATCGAAGTGTATGAGGTTTTTACATCATAAAAATACGATCATGAATCGAATATTGCAATTGAGCTTTATGCAAAAAAGAACATGGTCAGAACTGAAATTGTCTTTATATGTTAACTATTTACAAGTATAAGATCTCACCATGTTCTAATTCGTGAAGACCGCAATAAGAAAATATCAAAGAAAACCGACCGAACATCAAGAGCCAACAGCCAAAGGACAGTTACAAATCCGGATATAGACAAAACAACACAAAAACCAAAAACATAAAACACAGAAAGAGAGTAACCCGAACCCCCCCCCCCCAAAAAAAAACATGGGTGCACTCAGGTGCTCCGGACAAGAAAGCAGTGCCTGCCTCTAATTAGACACGCGTCGAGTTACTCATTGCCTTGTCAAGGGAAAATGTCAGATCGTATGTAGAACACATAAAGATCAATTAAGTCGTGGTGCGACCATAGAACGACTGGAGAGATAACATCAAACTAGGTACAACAACCCCTTGTTCGGAGTAGTTTAACAGTAGTGATCGGTCTAGAGTAACGATCGCAGGATCTCGAATAACGTATAAGTTGTGAAATGTACACACCATACACTGGAGCTGCTGGAATGTTGCTGTCGATGAACGGGAAGTTGGCAAAATTCTCAGTTAAGGACCTTAACCAGGGTCTCTCACTTCCCACCCACCCACCCAAGCATTGAAGGTAAATATATGTAATATAAATCACAATTACAGTCTTGTAAAAAAGTAAAAAATAGTATATTCCAATTTACATTTTCCAGGATAATAAAATAGTGAAAGCACTTATATTTAAAATGTCTTATTTTTTGTTTATATCAGAAATATATTTATTCCATATATCAATTACTCTGAATGTTTCATAGAATATAGTATTGTGCAACGTTTTCATGTTGAAAAATGATGTTTGATATGAATTGTATAATTTTCAGATTGTATATTTAACTCTATTCATCCATGATATCAAGGCAAACTTGGCACATAATAGAGTGAATAATGGTTCAATTGCACTTCTGAACAAAACAGCTGCAAGATCTCCAGATGACAGAAATATTTTATCAGAGACTTATTTGTGATTTGTGATTACGCTTCAAGAATACTCTCAGATCATCGAAAAATCATAGTGGGGGCTAAGTTTAGTTTATGAACTAATCGTTCAGTAAAGAGGAGCAACAAGTGTGATATGTATTATTTTATTCTTCAATTGATACGATTTACGTTGACAATTACTGTTCAACTTTCAACACCCTCTCGATATCGCAGCTTTTTAATATCTATCTAGCCTTTTTTATTTACTTTTACTTTCATTTTATGTTGTATGTTGCAATGTATGTCGGTGTATATATATTTTTTTATTGTTAAAAAAAGTATATCCGATATAAGTAAATCGTAATTAAGATAATTAATTGTAGTTAGCACGCCATGTGTAACAATACAATCACGAATAAAACATGCAACACAGACTCCTAGTGACATAATACAAATATACAAGCGACACAAACTCTATTAACAAGAAAATGATATAAGATGTTACGAGAGGTTGTTTTAATCTTACTTCACTTCTGAAAATCATTACTCAGCTTAGTGGTTTCTTATGGTCATAATACAATATGTTTGTTCTTGTCAGTTTAGTTACTTGTATTATAATATCTTTATGATACAAATTACAAAAACACTTGAACTAGAATCAAATTTAATTGTGTTGGTTAATTTGACTTATAACTCGCATAATTATACAAAATGACCCCAAAAACATACGAACAAAACCTTCAGTTTTTTATCATTTGTTTTTAAAATAAAGTATTGGGTGATTTATAGAAATTAAGTAATATACATTTATTATACAACAATACATTTTAAACTTTATGCTTGTCATTTTTCTAGTTTTGTACGTTTGTTTGATGAACATGTTATAAAGATGAATATGCGATTCCTATTGTCCAATGTTGATTGGTTGTTTATTATAATAAACTATACATAATATCACTTATATTATGAAAAGTATAAATAATTAAATAGGCTGCATGATTTAAATCAATAATAGTAAATAGACGCACATAGTTTGATTATTTAAATGATATTTTGTTTTAAATTAATTGAAATATATCATGTATAACTCTGCACGGCATAAACATTTAAAAGAGGTTTTATCTCTATTTAACACACTAAAGACAATCTAGTCTTAAAAACAAAGAAACAACATATATAAATACCTACCTACCTACCTACCTACCTACCTACCTACCTACCAACAAACAAACATGCATACATACATACATACATACATACATACATACATACATACATGCACATGGAGCAACATTCAAAATTGGGGAGGTAAATGGAAACCGGGATCCCATCATCTTTTCATTAGGACTACTTAATGTGACATATAGCCTGGCTGAAATCGACTACAACTAAGTGTTGTCAAATTTGTATGTGCGAACCTGTCAAATACATGTAAATACAACAATACCTTAAGAGTGTTTAAATTTATAGTATATCAAGCTATTTTTTATAAGGTAAATGGAAACCGTGGTGCTCCCTATTTTTTGTTCAAATAACTTCAATCGGGTTTTGACTTTAATTTTAAAGTCGCAAAATGGAAAACAAAATTTCCATATATCAGTCTTGTTTTTTTTCTCGTGATCGCATCTATATATAGTTTGACGAAAAGGAGTGAATGACTGGAGCAAATGTACATTAATTGGTGAAAGAGAGGGTGCTTGTCACGATTTACAAAAAAAAGAAAATAATAACACACGTCATGAATTTTTAAAACTCAGTATATTAAGGCTGTCACGAGTTATTGTGAAAAGAGCACAACATACGTGCAACAGACAATAAGAAACGCCTAATAACGGATAATGAAAAAAACGGACATGCCTCTGTCTTCTTCATTACGCTTGCTTCTTTTCAGATGAAATATATTGCCTGTTAACAATATGAAAATCATGTAACATATTCATAAAATTACACCAGTTAAAATTAATTAATTACACTATTATAAATAAAATATTTTACATGCTCGCTCGCATTTTTTATGTTTTGATTTCACAATGGAAAGGGGGAGCAAATCGGTGATTCATTTCAAACTTATTTTTCTACAAGAATGAACACATATTAAATATATAACATGAATTAAAATAAAGACTTAACGCAGTTTTTACAAATACTCAAATACTTCCAAATTAAGTTGTCACTAATGATTTTAAATGAGAAAAAGTCGTTTAGATAGCTTATAACATTCTGACATTACTTTGGGTTTGGTCAGTCGATATATGTATTCAATCGAGTATCCTATTGCAGGACTACAGTTAAACGATAGTTAAACGTGGTTTTGTTCTGTCTGAATGAGTACAAAATATGCCCCACTCCTTGCAGATTTGTTCCTGTATTCTTATTGAACTGAATGTATTTATATTTTATTAAAGACAAGAAGATAGCAGAAGCTAGGTCCTTAAATTTCACGTTAAGATATATTGATGATGTCCGTTCAATTGACAACCGTCAAATTGCTGAGTACATGTAGCTTCTGTAAATATATATCTTTTAGAACTGGAAATCAAAAGAATCAACAGAAACAACTACATCTACATCATTTTTAGACTTGCATCTCTAATATGAAACCAATTGTCATGTCTGCAGAAGACAAGAGAGAAGATTTAAAATTTTAAATTGTCTTAACGCATCAATATTCCAGATTATCCTGCATACGGTGTCTACATTTCTCACATTGCAAGAGCTGGCAATGAGTATACGGATTTCGCAAACCTCACCAATTTCTTGGAGATATACTTATAAACGAAAGTTACAAGAAAAGTTGACCCAACCTAGTCTATAATAAGTTTTACTATATATATAATCTCCTTTGAAAATATGCTTGCAGATAGCTTTCTCAATTTTTGAATTTAGTACATAGTGATTTTGATGCGATGATTATTGTGTACACCTATTACTGACTATAATTGTATAATATACAAAAATTGTTACTATCAAACACATCAACTCACACACTACAGTAACTGAAGAAGGAGATTTGACAAAAAGTCACTTAGCTTGGCAATGTCCTAAAATCTTTTAAGTGGAGGGTGTAATTAAGGTCATGGTCAGAGTCTTTCTTATCTTCCTCAGTAAGCATTGAAGAACTCTGCTTCATATGAGATAAAAAAACAGGCAAAAACGATAAAAAGGGCACAATAACCACCCATAGGTATACTGATAATCTGTTGGAAAACGCTTCCTGCACACATGACAAATATTTTGCCTGACATTTGACAAATTATTTCCATTGTATTTATCATTCTATTTAGAAACTTAAGACAATGTACGGTTGTTTTGAATAATTGCAATGCTATTTATAGTCATATTCGTCTTGAAACAGCAGCACGTAATAAATTTTCAAGCCGTGTTTCAATTTGCATGTTAAGAAAAATATTACGTTTCAATGCTGTTACACTATAGAAGGAATAATCGTTTAATTCGGGCTATATTTGTTCATTCTGATGTCAATATTTAAACCTGACAGATTTAAATAAGGCTTTAGTTATAAATGGATTATATTCTCGAAACTTGCAAAACTTACATGTAAGTTACAGATATTGTTAAACGTGTACAGATAATTTACAGGTAAAAACCGTTAGTAGGACTCATTATCACCAAGTCTTAATTAAATGCCTATTTTGCGAGAAGACGTTTTGGGAACACATTAATTGAAACCATAAAAATGCTAAATTGTAATCGAAAAAAAACCGAAAAGAAAATATATAGTGAATAAAAAGTATTTAAACATTCAACTTATTTGATTATAATTTTTTAACTATATGAACATTTTAATGTTCGATTCTTCTTTTATTAAGCGAGAAAACAAATCCAATATTTTAAACCTGCTAAAAGGAAACAGTTTAAAATAACTACAATTTAAAACCGGTTTTTACACCAGGTAAGGTGTCGTCAAGATTTCAACAAAAACAAATTAAATTGAAATGGAGCTTATAATGTCTTGAAGGTTTGTGTATTAGTTTCCATTGTTAATTATTTGTCATTTTTAATATCAACTACATTATGGTGATGTTTTTAATTTAATATTATTATATAAGCGCAAAATGTTGTAGACTGCAGAGTTTGTATTACATTTTGTATCATCTGTATACCCTTCAATGACCACACGAATTTTACTCCGTATAGTATCGGGCAAAATACATTGTACTTTAGAAAAATGAACACAACAAACACCAATAGTTACGAACGAGGTTCATTCAGAAGTTTAGTGAACATTTACTCTAAAATGTATTTATAATTTGAACCCATAAATTTTTTAAGCTAGGCTTAAGTTATGTTTTTCTGTCTGATTTTTTTTATTATCAACTACATTATGATAGTTTATTTTAATTTCCTATTATTATATCAGAACATAATGGCTTACAATATTCTGACATAAATTTGGATTTGGTGGAAATATGTTTTCGATTGAGTATCGTATTGCAGTACTATAATCAAACGATAGTTAAACGTGGATTTCTTCTGTCTGAATGGGTACAAAATATGCCCTATTCCGTGCAGATTTGTTCCTGTATTTTTATGGAACTGAATTTCGTCACAGTCGTAATAAAGACAAGAAAATAAAAGATGTAAGGTCCTTACATGTCATGTCAAAATATATTGATGATGTCCTTTCAATTTATAACCGTTGATTTGCTGTGTGGCTTCCGTGACTATATCTTTGATAGCTGGAAATCAAAGTGACAACAGAAACAGCTACATCTTCATCATTTTTAAACATGCATCTCGAATATGACGCCAAATGTCATTTTGCACAAGATTTTACCAAACGCGAGATTATTAAATTAGAAAATTGTATATTAATCATAACCCATGTAACAATATCCCAGATTCTCCTGCATACGGTGTCTATATTTCTCACATTGATCAGGTATGCAAACGATGGTAATTAGTATACAGATTTTCGCAAACGTCACCCATTTCTTCGAGATAGACATATAGACCAAAGTTACAAGAAAAGACAACCCAACCGCGCCTAAAATAAGTTGACTATAAATACAATCTCCTTTGAAAAAATGCTTGCAGATAGCTTTCTCAATTTTTGAATTTAGTACATACTTTAGTGATTTGGATGCGATAATTATTGTGTACATCTATTACTGACTATAAGTGTATAATATACATCCATTGTTACTATCAAACACATCAACTCACACACTACAGTAACGAAAGCGGGATATTTGGCATGCTCTACAACCTGGTTAAACTCAACATGTCTTTCGAAACCCGTGTACCAAGTCAGGATCATTGCGGTAGTTGCTATAGTTTGGTTGTTGGTACTCAAGTCTGCCGGTTACTTAGACTTTGATTTGTGGATTGTCTGTTTTGACAGTTTCCTTTGTGTTCGGTATTTAGTCCGAAAACAAGTACCGGTAATATTGATAATAATAAGTGATAGATTATTGCGATTGATGGACTAGAAGTTGATAACTGGAAAGAAGTTGTACAAGTTAAAATTTTCGGTTGTGCGTTTTTTTCAGAAGAAGGTCTAGGAAAACCGCTCATTCGAGTGTTTTAGTGATGTGTTTGTAGAGTTTATAGTCGTAGCTCTGGCATTTTTATAGAAGGTATATTTTTACGGCAGTCACGACTGTTTTGATAGTGTGTTAAATTTCAAACTCTCTAGAGTAGTTTAAATTCGAAAAGTCACTTATCCTTGCAATGTTCCAATACCTTTAAAGAGGAGGGTGTAATTAAAAGTCTTGGTCAGAGTCTTTCCTATCTTCCTTAGTAAGCATTGAAGAACTCGGCTTCATACAGACGAAAAACAGGCTAAAACGATAAGAAGGGCACAATAACCACCCATAGGTATACTGATAATCTGTTGAAATACGCTTCCTGCACAAATAACAAATATGTTGTCTGACATTTGACAAATTATTTCCATCGTATTTATCATTCTATTTAGAAACTTAAGACAATGTACAGTTGTTTTGAATAATTGAAATGTTGGTTATAGTCATATAATATTTGTCTTGAAACAACAGCACGGTATAAATCTTCAAGTCATGTTTCAATCTGCATGTTGGGAAAAATATGACGTTTGGATACATTTACACTGTAGAATAAATAATCGTTTATTTCATGCTATATTGTGTATTTTCTGATGTCAATATTTACAACATCTTTAAGATTTAAATAAGGTTTAGTCATTTACGGATTATATTCTCGAAACTTGCAAAACTTACATATAAGTTACAGATAGTGTTCAAACGTGTACAGTCAATTTACGGTTAAAAGCCCCGAAATAGGCCTCTAAATCCCCAAGCCTTAATTAGATGTTTATTTTGCGAGTAGACGTTTTCGGAACACACCCATTAAAGCCATAAAACTGCTAAATTGTAATCGACACAAAACCACAAAGAAAATATATAGTGAATAAAAAGTATTTAAACATTCAACTTATTTGATTATTCTTTTTTGAATCTATGCAGATTTTAAAGTTCAATTCTTCTTGTATGAAGCGAGAAAACAAATCAAATAGATTAAAATACCGATAAAAAGAAACGGCTTGAAATATCTTCAATTTAAAACCGGTTTTTAAAAACATGGTAAGGTGTCGTCACGTTTTCAACAAAAACAAATTAAATTGAAATTGTATCATCTGTATACACTTCAATGACCACAAGAATTTGACTCCGTATAGTTTGGGGCACAATATGAAAGAAAATGGAACACAGAGTAAACCCAATTGTTACGAACGAAGTTTACTTAGAAGAATAGTGAACATTACACCAAAATATATTTATATTTGACCCCTTAAATTGTTAAAGGTAGTTGAAGTTATATTTAGTTGTCAGAGTTTTTTTTCTTATCAACTACATTATGGTAATGTATTTCAATTTCCCATTATAATATCATCACATGATGGTATAATGGTCACTACTGAGTCTGAAAATATTTTGTATCATTTATATACACGTCATTGACCAGCTCAAAAGTCCATTTTACTAAAAATTTAATTGATATTCCAAAAAACATTGTTGATGCCCGTACATCAGTGAATTTTACATGCAAAAAAGGCGTTTAGATGTCGTACGACATTCTGACATCACTTTGGGTTTGGTCAGTCGATATATGTTTTCAATTGATTATCGTATTGCAGGACTACAATGAAACGATAGTTAAACGTAGATTCGTTCTGTTTGAATGGGTACAAAATATGCCCCATTCCGTGCAGATTTGCTTCTGTATTCTTACGGAACTGAATTTCTTAACAGTCGTATTAAAGACAAGAAGATAGAAGTAGTAAGGTCCTTAAATTTCATGTCAAGATATATTGATGATGTCCTTTCAATTTGCAACGTTGATTTGCTGTGTGGCTTCCGCGAATATATCTCTGAGAGCGGGAAATTAAAGTAACAACAGAAACAGCTACATCTGCATCATTTTTAGACATGCATCTCGAATATGACGCCAATTGCCATCTTTGCACAAGATTTTAAGAAACGCGAGAAGAATAAATTTCAAAATTGTATATTATCATAACCCATGCAACAATATTCTAGATTCTCGTGCATACGGTGTCTATATTTCTCGCATTGATCAGGTATGCAAGAGATGGTAATGATTATGCAGATTTTCGCATACGTCACCGATTTCTTCGACATAGACATATAGACCAATGTTACAAGAAACAAATGGAAAGTTGTAGACTTTAAAATTATCGTTTTTGCGTTTTTTTGAGAAGAAAGTATAGGTAAAATGGCCACTCGAGTGTTTTGGTGATGTGTTTGTAGAGTTTATAATCGTAGCTTTGGCATTTTTATAGAAGGTCTGTATTAAAGGCTGACTCGACTGTTCTGGTGGTGTGTTTAATTTCAAACTCACTAGAGTAGTTTAAATTCCAAACGTAACTTAGCTTGGCAATGTCCCAATATCTTTAAAGAAAGAGGAGGGTGTAATTAAAGGTCTGGGTCAGAGTCTTTCATATCTTTCTCAGCAAGCATTGAAGAACTCTGCTCCCTACGAGATGAAAAACAGGCTAAAACGATAAGAAAGGCACAATAACCCCCCATAGGTATACTGATGATCTGTTGAAAAACGCTTACTGCACACATGACAAATATGTTGTCCAACATTTGACAAATTATTTCCATTATATTTATCATTCCATTTAGAAACTTAAGACAATTTCCGGTTGTGTTGAATAATTGCAATGCTATTTATAGTAATATTATATTTGTCTTGAAGCAACAGCACGTAATAAATCTTCAAGTCGTGTTTCAATCTGCATGTTGGGAAAAAATATAACGTTTGGACGCATTTACACTGTAGAATAAAAAATCGTTTATTTCGGGCTATATTTGTATTTTCTGATGTCAATATTTACAACACCTTTTAGATTTAAATAAGGTTTAGTCATTTATGGATTATATTCTCGAAACTTGCAAAACTTACATATAAGTTACAGATATTGTTAGAACGTGTACAGACAATTTACGGTTAAAATACCCGAAATAGGCCTCTAAATCCCAAAGTCTTAATTAGATGTTTATTTTGCGAGTAGACGTTTTCGGAACACACCCATTAAAGCCATAAAACTTCTAAATTGTAATCAACACAAAACCACAAAGAAAATATATAGTGAATAAAAAGTATTTAAACATTCAACTTATTTGATTATTCTTTTTTGAATCTATGCAGATTTTAAAGTTCAATTCTTCTTGAATGAAGCGAGAAAACAAATCAAATATATTAAAATACCGATAAAAAGAAACGGCTTGAAATATCTACAATTTAAAACCGGTTTTTATAAACAAGGTAAGACGTCGTCATGTTTTCAACAGAAGCAAATTAAATTGAAATGGAGTTAATAATTTCTTGTAGGGTTGTGTATTAGTTACCATTGTTAATTTTTTCCATTTTCAATATCAACTACATTATGGTGATGTTTTTAATTTATTATTAGTATATGAGTGCAAAATGTTGTAGACTGCAGAGTTTGTATCATCTGTATACACTTCAGTGACCACAAAAATTTGACTCAGTATAGTGTGGGGCACAATATGAAAGAAAACGGAACACAGAAAAACCCCAATTGTTACGAACGAAGTTTACTTAGAAGACTATTAAACATTACTCCATAAAGAAAATA
The DNA here is from genome assembly GCA_944474755.1 of Limnoperna fortunei. Lineage (NCBI taxonomy): Eukaryota > Metazoa > Mollusca > Bivalvia > Mytilida > Modiolidae > Limnoperna > Limnoperna fortunei. Next base: position 51,306,735 of record OX104120.1, read on the forward strand.
TATAGTGAATAAAAAGTATTTAAACATTCAACTTATTTGATTATTCTTTTTTGAATCTATGCAGATTTTAAAGTTCAATTCTTCTTGAATGAAGCGAGAAAACAAATCAAATATATTAAAATACCGATAAAAAGAAACGGCTTGAAATATCTACAATTTAAAACCGGTTTTTATAAACAAGGTAAGACGTCGTCATGTTTTCAACAGAAGCAAATTAAATTGAAATGGAGTTAATAATTTCTTGTAGGGTTGTGTATTAGTTACCATTGTTAATTTTTTCCATTTTCAATATCAACTACATTATGGTGATGTTTTTAATTTATTATTAGTATATGAGTGCAAAATGTTGTAGACTGCAGAGTTTGTATTACATTTTGTATCATCTGTATACACTTCAGTGACCACCAAAATTTGACTCAGTATAGTGTGGGGCACAATATGAAAGAAAACGGAACACAGAAAAACCCCAATTGTTACGAACGAAGTTTACTTAGAAGATTATTAAACATTACTCCAAAATGTATTCATATTTGACCCCTTAAATTGTTAAAACTATTTGAAGTTATGTTTAGTTGTCAGAGTTTTTTTTTCTTATAAACTACATTATGGTAATGTATTTTAATTTTCTATTATTATATCGTCCCATGATGGTATAATGGTCACTACTGAGTCTGATATATTTTGTATCATTTATATACACGTCATTGACCAGCTCAAAAGTCCATTTAACTCAAAATGTAATTGATATTCCAAAAACATTGTTGAGGCCCGTACATCAGCGAATTTTACATGCAAAAAAGGCGTTTAAATGTCGCACGGCATTCTGCCTAACTTTGGGTTTGGTCAGTCGATATATGTTTTCAATTGATTATCGTATTGCAGGACTACAATGAAACGATAGTTAAACGTAGATTCGTTCTCTCTGAATGGGTATAAAATATGCCCCATCCGTGCAGATTTGTTCCTGTATTCTTATGGAACTGAATTACTTCATAGTCGTTCAAAAGACAAGAAGATAAAAGAATTTAAGCTCTTAAATTTCATATCAAGATATATTTAGGATGTCCTTTCAATTGATAACGTTGATTTGCTGTGTGGCTTCTGTGAATATATCTTTTGAGAGCTGGAAATCAAAGTATCAACAGAAACAGCTACATCTTCATCATTTTTTACATGCATCTCAAATATGACGCCAATTGTCATCTTTGCACAAGATTTTACGACAAGCAAGACGATTAAATTTCAAATTTAAAGTTATATTATTATAACCCATGCAACAATATTCCAGATTCTCCTGCATACGGTTTCTATATTTCTCGCATTGATCAGGTGTGCAAGAGATGGTAATGAGCATGCAGATTTTCGCAAACGTCACCAATTTCTTAGACATAGACATATAGATCAAGGCTGCAAGAAACGACGACCCAACCGCGTCTATAATAAGATTTTTATAGATACGATCTCTTTGAAAATATCCAAGCAGATACTTTTCCCAATGTTGGAATTTAGTACAAAGTGATTTTGATCCAATAAATATTATACGGATCTATTACTAACTATAAGTGTATAATATACAACCATTGTTACGGTAAAACACATCAACTCACATACTACACTAACGGAAGGGGGGGATTTGGCATGAGCCACAATCTCGTTAAATTATACATGTCATTTGAAACGCCTGCACCAAGTCAGGATCATTGCTGTAGTTGCTAATGTTTGGATGTTGGTTCTCAAATCTTCGGTTTCTTTGACTTTGATTTGTGTATTGTCTGTTTCGACAGTTTCCATAGCGTTCGGTATTTAGTCAGAAAACAAGTGCCGGTAATATTGATAATAATAACTGATAGAATATTGCATTGATGAACTAGAAGTTGACGGAAAGAAGTTGTAGACTTTAAAATTATCATTTTTGCGGTTTTTTTAGAAGAAAGTACAGGTAAAATGCCCACATGAGTGTTTTGGTGATGTGTTTGTAGAGTTTATAGTCGTAGCGTTTGCATTTTTATAGAAGGTCATGTTAAAGGCCGTCCCGATTGTTTTGGTGGTGTGTTTAATTTCAAACTTACTACAGTAGATTTATTTCCAAAATTAACTTAGATTGGCAATGTGGAGGGTGTAATTAAAGGTCTGGGTCAGAGTCTTTCCTATCTTCCTCAGTAAGCATTCGAAGAACTCTGTTTCATACGAGACGACAAACTGGTAAACAGGATAAGAAGAGCACAATAAGTACCCATATGCATGCTAATAATCTGTTGAAAAGCCTTTCCTGTACACATTACAAAAATGTTTTCAAACATTATTTCCATTGTAATCGATTTAGAAACTTAAGACAAAAAGTATTTCTGTATGTTTGTAAACATCTGCATGTTTGTAAACATATATATATAAATATAGCGGATTTGGCCGAGGGGTCTAGACCGCTGGACATAGTGCAGGCGATTTGGTGCCACAGTGTCACAACGGTGTGAGTTCGAATCCCGCTGAGGGTAAACTAAAATTTGACAGTGTTAAAAATCTAATTCAAACAGTGTTGGGCTTAATTTGTAGACGTATATATATGAGCCGTCTCATGAGATAAGGTACACAAACTTCGTGACGTTGTTATCGAGAAAACGGAATTAACGTAATGATTTTAGCGTTGCTGAGATGCGAAGAGTGTTTCGGGAAAAACTTGACTATAGGTTGTCAAAACTTTACAAAATTTGGGGAAAAGATTATTTAAATATTGATTTATTACATCATTATTTAAAAAATGATATTTTTAATTTCATACAAAAGAGTTTACCACAGGTCAATACTCAGTACGTCAGTCAGTTGAAACCCCTTTTTGAAGAATTGATTGATTTCCAGATTCAAGCCTGGTATTTTCTGAAGTTTGTCATTTATTTGACGAATATGTACAGAGTGAAAAGTTTATTTTATCATCCTTGTAATATGTAGTCGTATTCCGGGCTCAAGTGAAAGTGAAAGTACTATTTACGGAATCACTCACGTGACCCTTCATTTACAACATTTTAAAAAAATATCTTGTTTGGACATTGTTCAGAAGTATTTTTGAAATTTAAAAATTCATATGAATGAAAATGGCGCTGTTCTGTTCCTCGTGAACATGGAAATGCCTGTGTTACACCAAAACAAATTTTTAATAGACTATTGAAATGAATTCGGACTACTCCAACCTGCGTCTCCACGAGGACACGATGAAGACCCTCATATAGTTCTTTTTTCGTCCGAAACTATTTTAAATTAAATTTTACATGCAGTTTATCCTCTTTTAGAGATATTTTAAAAAGTGTTGTTCACAAATAAAGATGGACCAAAAAATGATGTAAGTGAAAAATAAAAAAAATTAATAAATAACTTTATTGTCAGTAAATCAACATTTAAATGGTTTGTTACAGCAAACAGATTATACACAAATAAATCACAAATTTGACAAAATAACAAACATGTGAGACTCCCGTACTCATTTTCAATGACTGTTTTATGAAGGATGAATTTGCCAACAAATTGTCGGGTTTACTATTTTTTTATTAAACATTCAAGGCCGGGATTTTTGGCTAAAACATTGAACGGTGTTAATAAAGGGCCTCTGTAATTTTTATTTTTATTCAAAGTGCAAAAGAAAATGAGCTTCATCGTCAATTTTAATTGGCTACAGTAGTTACACATACCGAGTTCGAGGATATGATCAGACAATCTAATTATTGTTATAAGTTATAAGCAACTGATTGTGTTTCCTACTGACTCTTTTAAAACATCGAAATTCAAGCAAAATCCTTTTGTTTTTGTGTTACAATGTAGGAAAGAACGCCGACTCTTGCCTACTAACTATGTACAGAACATATGGGGTTACCACGTGACGTCAATCATCAAATCGAAAACGCAGGTATTTACAGTATATAGGACATAATTATAAACGTGCATACATTCACGTTCGCAGTGAATAAATAGTATGTATCCAAAATACTCCTAGGAGCTACAAGACTGTAAAGTATTCTTTTTATTATATGCTTTAGGGCTGGGGTTCAGGGAAGATATAGGGTGGTGATGATCGCATTACACATACATAAAAAGTTGTACAACACCATCTAAATACATAATTAAAGAGAAAACAAAGCTGGAACAAAAACTTATTTGTCACGAATAAACGAATATCGTACATAAAGTTAGCAGGACAAGGATTTTTGAAGACTGTGCATGTTTTTGTACTTTCTTAACTGACTGATTTTGATTAAATTTAATGATCTAAAGGCTTTAACCAATATAGGTAAGTTATCCACCTAATGGTCCTCTTGTTTTGGGGTTACCTGTAATAGTCCTCTACCTAATCAGTCAATACTTTGAAGTCATTTTGTTTGCTATGTAATGGTTTGTTTGTTTGTTTGTTTAAATGATGCTCGGCCACCGAGGCCCCTTGCTATGTAATGGATTTTGGGTCACGACATTTCAGGACTTTCGACAGTATATGACACAGGCTTCCAAAACATTTTAAACTATTTTTGTCAGTACAAGAATAATACATACCAATCAAAAGAACCAAAAATGAATCATGGTGAGATTAAATCATTAAATCACTACTATGATTGCAGAATTTTTTTTTCCAACTTATTAATTTCAACATTTGCATATAAACGAGATTAAGTAAGACCGAGGACAAGGAAGGAAATTTCCGAAAATTTATAAATAGGTTTATTGTAGCATTCAAAACGAGTTTTAATACTTTGTCATATGGTACAGGGGGCCTCGGTGGCCGAGTGGTTAAGGTAGTTCCTCTACTATTGATCATGTGGTCTGTCAACAATGAGATTGAGGGTTCAAGTCTCACTGCGGGCAGGGTGTACTCGACTCCAATCTTAATTGACATAGATTGCCAGTTTTCCTGCCGCAATTCGGGGGTTTTCTACTGATACTACGGCTTCCTGCCCCAATAAAAACTGGACGCCATGAAATAGCTGAAAAATTGACGAAAGTGGCGTTAAACATCAAACAAACAAACAAACAGTCATATGGTACATAATAATTCAACAACAAAAGTTAATAACAAGATAAAAGTATACAAATGATTGTCAACAATTTACTGCTAAATATGCAATAATATCGTGAATATATTGATTTTAGATAATTCACCCTTATTACAGCTCTAAACATAGAATGTGTTTACCTGGTTTGTTGTCCTGGTCATTTTAAAATACATCAATCATAATTAAATTTAGAAAAAAATAGAATTGTCTCAGATGGCCTACAACGTCATATAAAAAAGTACAGTATCAAGAAGGCTGTGTCCAGGTGTAATATGTTTTAGGCAGGATTTTTTTCATTCTCAAATTCGTCCAATAAAAGCTTTAGATTATCTTTGTTGTCTTGTTATAGAATATTTAATCAATACAAAAACATAATTTAGTTTTGACCTACATCTCATGTTCATATTTTTTCAATATTTTTACATTAGGGCGGCAACTAATGAGATTTGATTAGCCGAAATAAGCTTTGATTTAATTGAATACACTTGGTATTTTGATGGCATAGACATAAAATATAAGGTATTGTTTTAGATCTATTTATGTATCCAAACATTAAACACAGGTTTCTAAGATGGCAGCATCACAGCAGACAGAAGAGGACAATTATATAAAATTGTTTAAACTGGTTACTGGTGTAGGTACTGATGCACTTCGAGAAAGGTTTGATCGCTTTTTTCCGCCATCAACTCTAGTTGCAGATTTGAAGAAAAATGAACCAAGCCTAAGGAAACTTAACTTCGAAAGACGTTTGACGGGAAAGCAAATGTCAACTTTATTTCCTCCTTTACCAGGTAATTAAGCCAACTTCATTGTTTTGCGTTAAATGTATATTTTCTGACAGTGCTCAGATGTTGTTTTTATTTTGCAAAATTGATACTGAAAAGGGATGATTTATAGCCGATTTCTAGGCTGAACATTTAGACACGAAATTTATAGATAACATAACTTCACAGACATATAACTTATTCAGACATTTTCAGAAGTATAAAGTGTGTTTGAAAAAATACGTCTCCCTTATTTCGCGGCAAAAATAAATAAATTGTTTATTTTCTCCAAATATCGTTTTTATCATGCAAAAATAAAATACAATTGTATAATAAAAAAATCACAACTGTATAACAAAAAAAATCACAATTTCTAATTGAAATGTTTGAAGCGTAATCTAGTAATAACATAACATAAAAAACAGATTTTGTATTTGACAATTGATTGTAAAATATCGTTGGAAATGTGCCAACACTATCACACGAAAGGTGGTGGATGTACTTATTCAACCACATAAGCGTTTTGCAGCTCTGTGTGTAGTTATGAGTATGTACCATTAACAAATTGCATAATGTGCAAATTAGGCACTTTAACAAAATAATAATTAACTTTTTTATATAATGACCGGTTCCCTGGGTTATTTTTCAAATAGGGTGGCAACCTTTCTAAAAATAATTCGATAATTACCTGGCAAATAAATCGTACAATAAAGTGTATACACAATGAGAATAAAAGAAAATTAAACTACATCAAAAGAGGTACGACAACAATGTGACGAAAACAAGAGGAAAGAAAACAGAAAAAAAGGGAAAGAAATAAAACTTCAAGATAAATGAAGTATTATAACATAAGATTTGAGCTGATGTATACTCTTATGTAGTGAAGTAATTTTGATGTTTTGTTTTGTTTGAATGGTGTTTGTCCTTTTTTTCAGCTATATCGTGGCGTCCAGTTTTTATTGTAATTTTAAACAGTTTTGAATAACTGTATTTTTCACTTCTTTTTACATTATATCAGTTAGTCGAATTCCTCCTTTTCACACATGGTCACATGTATATGTAATTAGTTTACATTAATTACAGGATTACCTACATCACATGACTTTGATGTGACACTTATGATATGCTTGATAAGAAACTTGACCTCTGTTACTCCTCCTGCTAATGGCTTTGATAAATTACCCTTGCAATCAGAGACAAGTACAGGAGCAGACATGGCCAGAATTAAATATTATAGGAACATGCTAGGTCACGCTGACACTAACAGCATACCTGAACCAGACTTCTTAAGCTACTGGAAAGATTTGACAGACGTAAGTACCGGTAATTGTTAATGTTATACCTCATCAATACGAGACTTCAAAAGCTACTTGGGCACTTGACAGAAGAAAGTACCGCAGTATTTATATTATACCCCACCAATATCATACTTCTAAAGTAATGGAAAGACTTGGTAGACGTAAGTAACTTTAATAGTATATGTTCTACCTCACCTATACCAGACATCCAAAGCTACTGGAAGGACTTGACAGCCTTAAGTACCGGTAACACATTTGATCTTATCGCCAAAGAATAGCAGACTTCTAAAGGCTTGACAAAGGTTAATACCGATAAAACTTAATGTTTGTATGTTATACCTCATCATACCAGACTTCTAAAGCTACTGCAACGAATCGACAGACGTAAGTACAGATAAGACTAAATATTATACATCACCATACCATACTTCCAAAACTACTGGAATGACTAGACAGAAGTACCGGCTATACTTAACGTTATATATCATCAAATCGCCAATACCAGACTTCCAATGTTATTGGAAGGACTCGACAGACGTTAGTACGTGTAAGAGGTAATGTTAAAACACAGCAACACAACTCTTGTAAAGCTACTGGCAAGACTTGACAGACGTAAGTATCGGTAACAGTTAATGTTTTACATCACCAATACGAGACTTCAAAAGCTACTGGAATAACTTGACAGACTTAAGTGGCTGTAATAGTTAATGCTGTACCTCCCCAATACCATACTTCTTAGTCTACTGGCAAGACTTGAGAGACGTAAGTACCGGTAGTAGTTATTCCTCAACAATACGAGACTTCAAAATCTACTGTAATCACTTGACAGACGTAAGTACCGGTAATAGTTAATGCTATACCTTACCAATACCAGACTTCCAAAGCTACTGGAAGGACTCTACAGACGTTAGTTGCGGTAACAGTTAGTGTTACACCTCACCTATATTAGTCTTCTATAAAGGTACTGGAAGGACTTGACAGGTGTATGTACTGGAATAGCTAATGTTCCACCTCACACATACTGTGAAATACTTTTTATTCGTGGGGCATCAATTTTCGTGAGGCCTCGGACCACGAAATTAAAAATCCAACGAAGAATAAAACTTCATTACCAATGGGAACAACGATCTGAAAATGTCTGAGATGGAATATATGATTTTGTAGTTCGATCCATTACTAATGTTCAGCTCAAAATCCATCTTAACGATTATGTTACAGGTTTCATCTTGGAATTGTGTTTTTATTAAATGTAGGTATTATTTAATTGTAAAGCGTACGAAGAAACAGCGACTTCCGGTCAAGGTGGGGATATATGAGGTGTTCATTTTCGAGTTAAAAAGTAACAAATTATTATCGGAATTATGAGTTTGGTTGCTCCTTTGAACATAAATTAAAATAACAAATAAAATATTTAAAAGATAAGCTATACTTTATCTTTATTAGTGCATATCAATGACATGCTATATCAAATGGATGTTGTGATAATACCGATAGTGGCACAAATGACATTAAATTACACCTTGTATTTATTGCTGCTCAACACATGAAGTGACAAATGCCCTTCGGCTAGGAATGCTTCTATAGATAACAATTAGAGAATTAAATACTCAAAGTAGTTTTTATTGCAATTAATCAATTAATTATTACATTACCGTGTTTATAATTAGCTATTGATTTCCGTGTTGTTAATTTTACATTCGTTACCACGCGCGTAAACAACATCATGTAATGAAACTGTTTTTGTCTTCTTTATATGTTGATGTTTATTATCAACAGTGAAAATGATTCTCCTTTAAACATTTATTTTGATCACTACCTCACTTTTTGCATTTTCGGAAACGTCAGTCCACGAATTTAAGAACCCACGAACATGTAAAATTTCACCAAACGGCGAAAATTGATACCCACGAATTTAAGTACATTGTACTTTCACAGTATCCGACTTCCATAGCTACTGGAATGACTTGCCTGAAGTAAGTACAGGTAAAATTTAATGCTATTCTTCATCAAACTAGACTTCTAAAGCTAATTTAAGGGGTTGAAAGACGTAAGTGCCGGTATTTAATGTTGTACTTAACCAACACCGGACGTCTAAAGCTACCTAAAAGCTTAAGACTTGACAGACGTAACTACCGGTAATAGTTAATGTAATAAAAACGCCAAATCACTAATACCAGACTTCTTATGCTACAGGAAGGACTTGGAAGACGTAAGTACCGTTAATAGTTTATGTGATATATCACCTATACTAGTCTTCTATAGCTACTGGATGGGCTCGACAGACGTAAGAACCCGTAATAGTTAATGTTATACCTAAAACTACGACAGACATAGGTATTGGTTATAGTAAATGTTATACTTAACCAATACCAGACGTCAAAAGCTACTGGAAGGACTTGACATGTGTAAGTACTTGTATTAGTTAATGACGTAAGTACCGTTAATAGTTCATGTTATATCTAACCAATACTAGACTTCTAAGCTACTGGAATGACATGACGTACGTAAGTACCGGAAATAAATAATGTTGTACCTCACCAATAGCAGACTTCTGGAGCTAATGCAAGGACAGACTTGACAGGATGTAGGTGCCCTAAATAGTTAATGTTATTTCTCACCTAAACCTGACTTCTGGAGCTACTGAAAGGACTTGGCAGACGTAAATAATTATTTGCATCACTAATACCAGACTTCTTATGCTACTAGATTGACTTGACAGAAGTAATTACATGTAACGTTAACAGTTAATGTTATACCTCAAATATAGAAGACTTTCAAAGCTACTGTAAGGACTTAACAACCTTAAGTACCGGTATTACTTAAAGTTATACCCAACCAATAGCAGACTATAAAGTTAATGGTTGTATGTTAGGCCTCACCAGTCCAGACTTAAAAAGCTATTGCAAGGACTCGACAGACGTAAGTACAGGTAATAGTAAATATTATACCTAACCATACCATACTCCTAACTACTGGAAGGACTTGACAGAAGTAAGTACCGGTTATACTTAACGTCATAAGAAAATGCCAAAGAAATCCGACCAAACAAGTGCCAAAAGCCAAGGGACAGTTACAAATCTTGATATAGACAGGCACAAAAACAAAAAAAAACATAAAACACAGAAAGAGAGTAACCCGAACCCAATAAAAACCATGGGTGAGCTCAGGTGCTGTGGACGAGTAAGCAGTGCATGCCTCTAATAAGACATCCGTCAAGTCTTCATTCTCATGTCAGGGGAAAAGTCAAATCCAGGAATAGGAAACACTGCCTATGACTCAGTGAAAATGTCAGATAGTATTTGAGACACTGATTTCCCATACCGATCAATTAAGTAATGGTGTCTACTGTAGAACTTCTAGAGAGATAACATCAACCAAGATACAACAAATTTTTGTTTGAGTTTAGCAGTCAACAGGAGTGTTCGGTCTAGAAAATCGGAATACCGATCGCAGGATCTAGAATAACTATAAGTGACATGTACATATCATACGATGGAGCTGCTGGAATATGTCTGTAGATGAACGGGAAGTTGACAATTGACAGTTGAAGTCGTATAGTCTCGATTTTAGTTTCCCTGAGTCTATTTCTAGAAGAAGGTCTAAGTTAGAGGCTGACCTTAGTGTATTGGCGGTGTTTTAAATCACCGAATCGCCAATACCACACCTCCAATGCTACTGATAGGACTCGAAAGACGTAAGTACCAACAATAATTAATGTTATACCTCACCATTTCTACGACAGACATAAGCATCGGTATTTGTTAATGTTATACCTCACCAATACCAGACTACTAAAACTACTAGAAGGACTTGACAGACATTAATAATTAATGTTAAACCTCAACAATACCAGGATTTTAGAGCTACTGAAAGAACTTGACAGACGTAAGTTACGGCAAATAGTTAATGTTATACCTTACCAATAGAAGACTTCTAAAGCTACTGGAAGGACTTGTCAGACATGCGGAAACATTACATTTAAATCATTGAAGTGTGACAAATGTCCTGATCATATCTCCCTCCCTGGGGACCTCACAGCTCACGAGGACTTCTTTATTATCGCCTTACATAAGAGTGGAAATATATTTCATATCACCTCTGTTGCTAAGGACGGGTACAGAAATATTCCAAGTAAACTTACTTACTACTGTATCTACAGAAATTGACAAAAGATTATAAATCGATCAAGATAGTAAAACATCTAGAAAATATTTTAGTTTAAACAGAAATGCTTAAGATTTTTACATGATAAAATACGTTGTGTTATATTTTGAAAGTTTATAATAAAATGCGATCATTTTAATAATATTAAAGCGTCTTTCGGTGATGTATAAAGTTGATAAACAAATACCAAAGACAGAGTTATGTTTATTTACCTCTAACCTGCCGTAATATGCTCACCGTGTTGAGAAAGCAACAATCAAACAAATCCACTTGAAAATTATTTTTAATTGAAGAATGTTCATGATTTATAACGGAACGCTGAAGATGTATCATAAATAATTGTAATTATGATTATGATTAATGTTTGTACGACTTTTCTATGAAATTGTGTTTCTATTTTTACTGTACTATTATTTTTGGTTCACTTCATTTAGGGCTATCTCTGGTGGTTTCATTTTATAATTCCTAAAATTGTTTTTCGTAAGCAGTGGTTAAATATCTTGTCTGTCCTTATATATTAAACGTGTTAGTAGTGGACCTTTTATATTTCTAGGCCATAGTTCGTCTTGGTGGCCAAAATTAGTATGCATTTTGTGATGAAATAAAAGAGCTAGCTCTTGTTGGCAGAAGTGAACTCACAGCTTTCAGCCAACAGATTGAAGCCTACAGAAGTTTATTTTTAACAGGTCAGTAGTAACGACCTATTAAGGCTGTTTTTGTCTGATAGGCTGTACAGAAACATTAGTTAGTCCTCTGCAAATTGCGATTTTCGAGCCAATTTAATACCCAAAATAGTAAAAAACGGCACATAGGTTAACTTTAGAGAAATACACAGAAACAACTTCTGATCGTCAGAAACCGTCTTATGTAAGCATTTAAAATGAAATTTAGCAAGAAAACTGTCGTTCAAATGATTTTTATGCCTGCGACGAAAGGTCCGAGTAAGGGGATATTAATTCGCCCTTGTCAATCTGTGTGTCTTTCCGTTCTTCACTTAACCTCCTGGTTTTATTGTAAATTACAGATTGTTTAATGGGGGTTTGCTGACTGTTCGTGAAAAAAAACCGATTGTTTTAGTTTACCTACTTTCACTTAAAAAGTCTCGTTTCTTGTAATTTTGGATTAGTGCATATTTAAAAGATGTGAGATAACTTTTTTAAATTCTGATTTTTATTTATGGGTTATAGGCCTTTGTTGGTAAAAAAATGGGGGACTTTTTTTTGTTTTTAGACTCTAAGTCAAAAAACCGTTCATCAAATTTCTTACAATTTTGATACATGGTTGATGTAAATAGAAGTGTCTCAAAGATTCAGATAGAATTATGCAGCAATGAAGTGTATAGTTCTTGTCTTTCAGCTGAGAGTATCATGCGCTCGTTGCCGGAGTAGTTTTTCTAAATACTAGTATCTTCTTTTAATTAGCTTTTAATTAGCTGAACTTTGTTGCTACAGACACTCTTTACCTTCTATACAAAATCTTTGTTACTTACAAATTAACCTTAATTTTCATCTGCTGGAGCATACTTCTTCAGTATAACACAAACCCTAACCTTTAACCTAACCCAGTCAGGTTAGCTATATAGTCTCCTGGGAGCCTTTGGTTGTATTAATAAAATTTTAGAAATTGTTTTCTTCTCATGATATTTTTTGCCAAACCAGGTAAATACAGATTTAACTAGTCCACTATCGTTATTTACCTTATTCGACCTGTTTTGGATTGATTTCGACCTGTTTATCCTGATTGTTTGACCATGTTAACTAATAAAGATATAATTACCTGACGATTTCTGTATGGGTTTCCGGTAGCTAAATGTCCTCGGCCAGCTGTACAATACAGAGATTATCAGGTAATAATATCATAGAGGAACATCTTTTAGGCAATATAATTAATTTTTTCCAGAAAAGTGTATAAGATATGAACAATAATGATATAAATATAGTAAAATATACTTGATATAATATATTCATTGGAATAACTTGGGGCCATACTTGTAGGGTTCTCAGTGCTCTTCTAACAGAGATGCCCAGATAAGGAAGGCCGTCGCGTTAAGGGCTGTTAGGTCATAATATGGAAAGCCTAGCCCGGATCGTAGTGGGTGAAATGTTTAGATAGTACCACTCTTCTAACGCGATAAAGATCCCTTTTGGACATTCGAAATACAGCTCATTGTAGACACTTCAAAAGTATAACTTTTCCGTCCCTACCCAATAATTTATACTTTTACGGTTGCATTGAAAATTATATACCCATTGGCCATCCCGTTTTATGATTGATTTTATTGTATGCTAAGTTGTTTCCGTCCTGAACATATCTAAAATGCCTCTTCATCCCCTTTTCCCCGAAAAATTGTCCATACGACACATGAGTTATACTCGAGTCATCAAGTATCCGAAAATAAGGGCATGATAAAAAATGCTCTACAGTCCTAACGTATGAAAAAAACTTAAATTTGAAGGAATAGCAGATGAAAATTATAAAAAGCATCAAAGGCAATGCAGTGCTTAAATATTTTCTTCAGAACGATCTTGAAATCGATAACATTGAGGACATTGAATTTTAAAATTTTCACCGTATACGCGCTAGAAGAAGCTGAAAGCCGAGAAATATACTTGCCAAACTCACGAACTATATAGTCATACACATTAAAACTTAGCAGCATGATCGAGTACACAACGATCCGGATCAATGTCGCTAAGAGAACGCATCTGATATATATATATATATATATATATATATATATCCGCGGATTATTCAGTTGGGTGAATTCACATACATAATTTTTGTGTACTTGGGAGAAAAATTAATTTGGGGGAAAAAATCATTTCTCCCAAGTGTTTTTGGAAGCCTATTTCAACAGGTTAGAACTAACGCTGACCTTACCCAAGTTAATTGAAAGTAGGGTCAGGTGTAATCTTCGTAACTGTTTTTGGTTCAGCCCTTTTGGTTCAGTCGTTTTCGAGATATCAGAGCTCAAAATTTTTCCCCCTTATATTCGAAATACTCAAAATTTATTCAATATGTGGAAATTGTGGCATTTGCACAAATGTTTCTTATTTTAGGTTTATATTTTAAAGGGAAATAATTTTTTTAATGTAAAATGAGTTTTTCTAATTTTGCAGTAAATTTTTGGTCAAAAATATTTTTAAGGAAAAATGATATCTGAGATATTTATTTTTCACACAAAATATAAACTCTTTAGTGTACCTATCAAATTACAATTAAATCTGATTGGCTGTATCATGATAATTGACAGTTTACGTTGTTTGTTTGTAAGAAAGTAAGCGTAAACATCCGAGAACAACGGACAAGATGGAGGAAGGCTTGATGATGACTTGCTTTTGATCTTGATCTCTTATAGACGTATCGTTTGTGAACTTGATTTTCACAGACATTTATTGTTGCGTCTGCACAAGAATTACACCGAGGCGACAAACAGTATCAATAAGTATTCGTTTTCATTATCTTGAATCACGTGACTAAGCCAGTAAAGGTCAAACAATAAATTGAACTCATTTTTCGTAAGTAGAGTTGCATGTTAAGATAATTACCTTCTATGTATAAAATTTTGATGGAGTATAGTTTACATATATTATTTGTTAAAACGTATGTTGAGACTGGGTCACTGGACTGGGTACCCTGTTACCCGATATTCGAACAGGGACATTATATTAGACTCCATGATTCAGTGTGCAGAAATCTGCAAATTATAGATGATATAGAAATGGGACCAACCGAAAACTATAAATTAATAAATCAGTAACAACATTATATTACGATGTATACCCAACTTAAAAACCGTCGGGAACAAAAAAGGTTTGTGACCAAATGTGCAAATTAAACAAAGGGGGGGGGGGGTCGTTGCCGGTATAAAAGTAGATTTCCTTTTTATCGTTCAGATAAAAAAGAGCTACATTATCGTTTGTGTTAAAAGAGTTTCTGCTGCTTGGTAAAAAAGAGGTTTTCTCCTTTACATGTTACTTCTTGCTTCCTGTAGTAGTTTAACATTGACATTTCCTAATTTGTATCTCATTTTAACTGCTTTTCATTTTTTTTCTCTTATCTTAGCTAGTTATTTCTTATCTTTATTTTTGGGAAGAATAATTTATAAATAGAACTGGTGTTTGGTTTTACTTCCTTGTAATAAGATATTTTTAGAATGATTTCCGTACATTGAACAATAAATGAAAATTTAATTCAATGATATATGGATAACTTAATCATTGTTCATTTGGAATTAAGTCATAGCATGGTTCATAGATTTTCTTTGTGTTTTTATACGCTCGTTTATGGCGGGCGTATTATCAATATGGTATACAAATGTCCGTTCATCCGTTGTCCACAAGTCACACTGTATTTTGAGAATGCGATCACAAATGATCTTTACACTGCATATAGTTGTGAATTATGTTAGTCTCGTGATCTATATACTTTTTAGTAAATTTCTGATTTATTGTTATAGAGTTCGGGACTGTGTTTGAGAAACAAGGGGTATTTAATCTCAAAAACACTTTCATGAATTTTCATTAAAGGTTGGAAGAATTGTTTATTGTAGAAATTGACAGAATATTTATGATGCACAATGTACAAATATTGAAACATCAATACTGTGCATTCTTAATGCATGCAGTCAAAGTTATTTTTATACATTGTGTCTGGTATGGCCCTTTATTTTTAATGTTTAAAAAAATCATATTAACATATAATGAATATATGTACATTAAAATATGAGTGGTTAAGGTAGTTAGTCTACTTATTTATCACTTGGTCTGTCAATACTAGGTAATGGGTTCCAGTCTCACTGTGGGTAGGGTGCACTCGACTCCAATTTTAATTGATAAGTTAGGTCAGGGTTTTTATCTGGATATTCTGGCTTCCTGAACTGGACGCCACAATATTGAAAATTGCTGAAAGAAGCACCAAACATCATTCAAACAAAAACAAACAATAAATATGATTTTTTTTACAGATGTGTTTAATCGTCAGTATATGAAGAACAATATGTGAAAACTAAATGCACACTCACTGGAATAAGAATTTTGTCAGATTTGAAAATTAATGTTTCTGCATAGTTCTTATTCTATTGTCGTGCACGTGATCAAAACAAAGAAGTCTTCAATGATGAACATACGAGAGCGAACAGAACCATTTCATCAGCGTGGATGTCACTAATGCCATTTTGTACATGTACCGTTTTGCAAGAAGGCTTTTGTATATAAGGTGTAAACAGGCACTTTTGGTATATAAGTCATTCTGTAGCATCGAATGTTACACCACCATGATAGCTTTTGCATCAAAGGTGTACTATATCCCCCACTATGTAATTTTTGGTATATAAGGTGTATAATAGCCTCCTATGTTACCCTGCCATGATATCGTTGGTATATAAGGTGTACTATAGCCTCTAATGTAACCCTAACGTTACTTTTGGAATAAAAGGTGTACTATAGCCTCCTATGTTACCCTGTCATCATATATGTGGTATATAAGGTGTACTATAGTCAGTATGATGTTTGTATAAGGTATAAACTGAGTTATACGAAGTCTATATAATGCAAGTACAAGCCGTGCATTGTGAAAAACGCACCACACGTCAGTATGATGTTTGTATAGAGCAGACATTGCGCTATATGAACCACATGTATATCTAATGCAAGTACAACCCATACATGAGTAGTACAGCACAACAGGTCAGTCTGAGGTAAGTACAAAACGTACAATGTGTAAAACGCATCACATGTCAGTATGATATTTGTTTAAAGCAGACATTGCGTTATACGCACCACAGGTATATTTAATGCAAGTCGTAGACAGACATTGCGTTAAACAGCAGAACAAGTCAGTCTAATGTAAATACAAAACGTATATTTGGTAAAACGCACCGCATGTTACTACGATGTTTGCATAAAGCAAACATTGCGTTATATGAACTACAAGTATATCTAATGCAAGTACAATTAATACATTGCGTTGTATAGCACGACAGGTCATCCCGATTTATTCAAAACGTACATTGTTGTTAAACGAACCAGATGTCGATATGATGTCTGTATAAAGCACACATTTTGTTATACTCACCACGATTATATTTGATTGATTGATTGGATGTATACTTTACGTCTAGCGAGCAGTATTTCGGCTATTCAGGACGGGAACAAGTTAACAAACAATAAATCAACTGAAAATTGGGTGGGGTGGGTCACGGGAAATACAATTTTGACTGCCACTGGAAAAGGTATGGAGTTTTGGGTAGAGACGGAGAACGTAGCCTTTTGTAGCGGCTACAATGAGCCTACTCGTTTTCTAAATCTACAAAAAAGTCTTTTTCGTGTAAGTAGCGTGGCACTCTTCAAACACGTTACCCACTACGGTCCGTGGTCAGGCTTTCCGTATTATGACCTAACAATCCCCCCAACGAGAGGGTCTCCCTTACTTGCCACCCGGGGACGCGCTGGGCTGCTCTGTGGGTCGAGCACTGAGAACCCTCCCAGTATGGTCCCAGCGAGATTATATTTGATGCAAGTAAAATCTATGCCTTACGTTGTAAAGCACAACAGGTCAGTATGATGTAAGTACAAAACGTACATGCACTGAGGTTGCGGGTTAGTGTCTCACTGTGGGCGGCGTTTACTCGACTCCAATCTTAATTGCCAAGGATTGCCATTTTTCCTACCGAAGGTCGATTGTTTTCGCCGGGTACTCCGGTTTCCACCCATAAAAATCTGAAGACCATGACATAGTTGACGAATTCCTGACAAAGGCGTTAAACACGATTCAAACAAATAAACAAAACGTATATTGTGCAAACGCACAACATATCAGTATAATGCTTGTATAAAGCAGATATTGAGTTTTACTCAACACAAGTATATCTAATGCAAGCACAATCCATGCATTGTATAAAACGCACCACATGTCAGTGTGATGTTTGTATAGAGCAGACATTGTGTTATATGAACCACAAGTATATCTAATGCAAGTACAATCCATGCATTGTGTAAAACGGACCACATGTCAGTGTGATGTTTGTATAGGGAAGACATTGCGTTATATGAAGCACATGTATATCTAATGCAAGTACAATCTATATATTTAGTTTTACAGCACCACAGATCAGTCTGAAGTAAGTACAAACTTACAATGTTAAACGCATCACATATCAGTATGATATTTGTATAAAGCAGCTATTGTGTTATAGCACCACATGTATATTTAATGCAAGTTGTAGACAGACATTGCGTTAAACAGCAGAACAGTCAGTCTAATGTAAATACAAAAACGTACATTTGGTAAAACGCACCGCATGTTAGTACGATGTTTGTATAAAGCAGACATTGTGTTATAGGCCCGACGATTATATTTTATGCAAGTGCAATCCATACATTGTGTAAAACGCACAGCATGTTAGTATGATGTCTGTATAGAGCAAAAATTGCGTTATATGAACCATAAGAATATCTAATGCAAGTACAATCAAAATGTTGCGTTGTACAGCACAACAGGTTATCCAGATATTATTCAAAACGTACATTGTTGTTAAACGCACCAGATGTCGGTATGATGTTTGTATAAAACACATTTTGTTATACCCACCACGATTATATATGATTGATTGATTGATTGGATGTTTACTTTACGTCCAGCTAGCAGTATTTCGGCTATTCAGGACGGTAACAACTTAACTAACAATAAATCAACTGAAAATGGGGTGGGATGGGTCACGGGAAATACAATTTTGAATGCCACTGGAAAAGTATGGAGTTTTGGGTAGAGACGGAGAACATGGCCTTTAGTAGCGTTAAAACGAGCCTACTCTTTTGCGAACAAAAGCAAAATCTACAAAAGGGTCTTTGTCGTGCAAGGAGCGTGGCACTCTTCAACCACGTTACCCTCTACGGTCCGCGGCCAGGCTTTCGTATTATGACCTGACAACCCCCCACCCAACGAGAGTATTTACACAATTCGCCACCCGGGACCGCGCTGGGCTGCTCTGTGGGTCGGGCACTGAGACCCTTCCCAGTATTGTCCCAGGGATTATATTTGATGCAAGTAAAATCTATGCATTGCGTTGTATAGAACAACAGGTCAGTGTGATGTAAGTAAAAAACCTACATGCACTGAGTTTCCGGGGTTCGCGTCTCACTGTGTGCAGGGTGTACTCGACTACAATCTTAATTGACAAGGATTGCCAGTTTTCCTACCGAAGGTCGACTGTTTCCTCCGGGTACTCTGGGTTCCTTTCCAATAAAATCTGAACGTCATGACATAGTTGATAAATTCCTGACAATGGCGTTAAACATCATTTAAACAAATAAACAAAACGTATATTGTGCAAACGCACAACATGTCAGTATAATGCTTATATAAAGATATTGAGTTTTACGCAACAAAAGTGTATCTACTGCAAGCACAATCCATGCATTGTATAAAACGCACCACATGTCAGTGTGATGTTTGTATAGAGCAGACATTGTGTTATATGAACCACATGTATATCTAATGCAATTACAATCCATATATTGAGTTTAACAACAGGTCAGTCTGAAGTGAGTGCAAAACGTACAATGTGTGAAAAACATCCCATGTCAATATGATATTTGTATAAAGCAGACATTGTGTTATACGCACCACAGATATATTTCATGCAAGTCGACGACAGACATTCCGTTAAACAGCACAAAAAGTCAGTCTATTGTAAATACAAAACGTACATTTGGTAAAACGCACCACATGTAATTATGATGTTTGTATAAAGAAAACAGTGTGTCATAGGCACCACAATTATGTTTTATGCAAGTAAAATTCATTCATTGCGTTTTACAGCACACCAGGTCAGTTTGATATTAGTCCAAAATGTACATTGTTGTTAAACGCACCAGATTTCGGTACGATGTTTGTACAAAGCACACATTGTGTTATACGCACCACAATTGTGTTTGATGCAAGAAAAATCTATACATTGCGTTGTAGAGCACAATAGGTCAGTATGATGTAAGAACAGAGCATACATGCCCTGAGGTTGCGGGTTCGAGTCACATTGCGGTCAGGGTGTACTCGACTCCAATCTTAAGTGACACGGATTGCCAGTTTTCCTTCCGAAGATCAGGTATTTTCTCCAGGTAATTCGGTTTCATCCCCAATAAAAACTAGACGCCATGACATGACTGAAAAATTGCTGAAAGTGGCGTTAAACATCATTCAAACAAACAAAACGTACATTGTGCAAACGCACAGCATGTCAGTAAAATGTTTGTATAAAGCAGATATTGCGTTTTAAGCACCACAAGTACATCTTATGCAAGTAGAATCCATACATTGCGTTGAATAATACGCAGTGGTCAGTCTGATTTTATTATAAAACGTACATTGTGCGAAACCCACCACATGTCAGTATGATGTTTGTATGAAGCAGACATTGTGTTATACGCAGCACAATTATATCTAATGCAAGTTCAATTCAGCCATTGTGTTGTACAGTACAACATTTCAGTCTGATGATAGAGCAAAACGTACATTGTGTAGACCACAAAACACGCCAGAATGATGTTTGTATCAAGCAGATATTGCGTTACACGCAAACCAAGTATATGTAATGCAAGCAGAATCTATACATTGAGTAGTACAGCTCAGTCTGATGTTAGTACAAGTCGTACTTTGTGTAAAACGCACAACATTTCAGTATGATATTTGAATACAGCAGCCTTTGTGTTATCGGCACCACGGGTATGTTAAATGCAAGTCGGAGACAGACTTTGCGTTGAGCATAACAACAGCTCAGTCTGATGTAAATGCAAAACGTGCATTGTGAAAACCAACCACATACCAATATGATGTTTGTATAATGCCTACATTGCGACAACGCAGCAAAAGATTATCTAATGCTAGTACAATCCATACATTGCGATGTACAGCACAACAGGTCAATCTAAAATAAGTACAAAACGTACATTGTGTAAAACGTGCCACATGTCAGTATGATAGTGTTATAAAGACGACTTTGTGTTATACGCAATGAAGTATATTTATTACAAGTACAATCAAAGCATTGCGTTGTACAGCACAAGTCATTCCAATATTATTTAAAACGTACATTGTTGTTAAACACACCAGATATCGGTATGATGTCTGTATAAAGCACACATTTTGTTATAACCACCACGATTATATTTGATTGATTGATTGATTGATTGATTGATTGATTGATTGGATGTATACTTTACGTCCAGAGAGCAGTATTTCGGTTATTCAGGACGGGAACAAGAAGACAAACAAATCAACTGAAAACGGGGTGGGATGGGTCACGGGAAATACAATTTTGACTGCCACTAGAAAAGTATAGAGTAAAGGGAAGAGACGGAGAACATGGCCTTTTGTAGCGGCTACAATGGGCTTACACTTTTTCGAAATCTACAAAAAAGGTCTTTGACGTGGAAGGAGCGTGGCACTCTCCAAACACGTTACCCACTACGGTCCGCGGTCAGGCTTTCCGTATTAAGACCTAACAACCCCCCCCCCCATCCCACAACGAGAGGGTATCCCCAATTCGCCAACCGGGGACGCGCTGGGCTGCTCTGTGGGTCGAGCACTGACAACCCTTCCAGTATGGTCCCAGCGATTATATTTGATGCAAGTAAAATCTAAACATTGCGTTCTATAGCACAACAGCCAGAATGATGTAAGTACAAAACGTGCATGCACTGAGGTTACGGGTTCGTGTCTCACTGCGGACAGGTTGTACTCGACTCCAATCTTAATTGACAAGGATTGCCAGATTTTCTACCAAAGGTCGGCTGTTTTCTCCGGGTACTCGGCTTCCTCCCAAATAAAATCTGAACGCCATGACATAGTTGACAAATTCCTGACAATGGCGTTAAACATCATTCAAACAAATAAACAAAACGTATATTGTGCAAACGCACATCATTTCAGTAAAATACATGTATAAAGCAGATATATAGTTGTACGCAACACAAGTATATCTACTGCAAGCACAATCCATGCATTGTATAAAACGCACCAAATGTCAGTGTGATGTTTGTATAGAGCAGACATTGTGTTAAATGAACCACAAGACTATATCTAATGCAAGTACATTCCATGCATTGTGTAAACTCACCACATGTCAGAATGATGTTTGGATAGGGAAGGCATTGCGTTATATGAAGCACATGTAAATCTAATGCAAGTACAATCTATGTATTTAGTTTTACAGCACCACAGATCAGTCTAAAGTAAGTACAAAACGTACAATGTGTAAAATGCATAACATGTCAGTATGATATTTGTATAAAGCAGCTATTGTGTTATAGCACCACAGGCATATTTAATGCAAGTCGTAGACAGACATTACGTTAAACAGCAGAACAAGCCAGTCTAATGTAAATACAAAACTGCATTTGGTAAAACGCACCGCATGTTAGTGGGATGTTTGTATAAAGCAGACATTGTGTTATATGCACTACAAGAATATCTTATGCAAGTAAAAACCAATAAATTGCGTTGTACAGCACAACAGGTCATCCCGATATTATTCAAAACGTACATTGTTGTTAAACGGACCAGATGTCGTTATGGTGTTTGTAGAAAGCACACATTTTGTTATACCCACCACGATTATATTTGATTGATTGATTGGATGTATACTTTTCGTCCAGCGAGCAGTATTTCGGCTATTCAGGACGGAAACAAGTTAACAAACAATAAATCAACTGAAAATGGGGTGGGATGGGTCACGGGATATACATTTGTGACTGCCACTGTAAAAATATGGAGTTTTGGGTAGAGACGGAGAACTAAGCCTTTTGTAGCGGCTACAATAAGCCTACTCTTTTTCGAAATCTACAAAAAAGTCTTTGTCGTGCAAGGAGCGTGGCCATCTCCAAACACGTTACCCACTACGGTCCGCGGTCAGGCTTTCTGTATGAAGACCTAGCAACCCCCCCAACAACGAGAGGGTCTCCCCAATTCGCCATCCGGGGACGCGCTGGGCTGCTCTGTGGGTAGAGCACTGAGAACCCTCCCAGTATGGTCCCAGTGATTATATTTGATGCAAATAAAATCTATACATTGCGTTGAATAGCACAACAGGTCAGTATGATGTAAGTACAAAACGTACATGCACTGATGTTGCGGGTTCGTGTCCCACTGCGGGCAGGGGGTACTTGACTCCAATCTTAATTGACAAGGATTGTCAGTTTTCCTACCGATGGTCGGCTTTTTTTCGGGTACTCCGGCTTCCTCCCCAATAAAATCTGAACGCCATGACATAGTTGACAAATTCCTTACAATGGCATTAAACATCATTCAAACAAATAAACAACACGTATATTGTGCAAACGCACAACATGTCAGTATAATGCTTGTATAAAGCAGATATTGAGTTTTACGCAACACAAGTATATCTACTGCAAGCACAATCCATGCATTGTATAAAATGCACCACATGTCAGTTTGATGTTTGTATAGAGCAGACATTGTGTTATATGAACCACAAGTATATATAATGCAAGTACAATCCATGCATGGTGTAAAACTCACCACATGTCAGTATAATGTTTGTATAGAGCATACATTGCGTTATATGAACGACAAGTATATCTAATGCAAGTACAATCTATATATTTAGTTTTACAGCACCACAGATCAGTCTGAAGTTAGTACAAAACGTACAATGTGTAAAACGCATCACATGTCAGTATGATATTTGTATCAAGCAGCTTTTGTGTTATAGCACCACATGTATATTTAATGCAAGTCGTAGACAGACATTGCGTTAAACAGCAGAACAAGTCAGTCTAATGTAAATACAAAACGTACATTTGGTAAAACGCACCGCATGTTAGTACAATGTTTGTATAAAGCAGACATTGTGTAATAGGCCCGACAATTATATTTTATTCAAGTACAATCCATACATTGTGTAAAACGCACCGCATGTTTATATGATGTCTGTATAGAGCAAACATTGCGTTATATGAACCACAAGTATATCTTATGCAAGTACAATCAATAAGTTGCGTTGTACAGGACAACAGGTCATCCCGATATTATTCAAAACATACATTGTTGTTAAACGCACCAGATGTCGTTATGATGTCTGTAGAAAGCACACATTTTGTTATACCCACCACGATTATACTTGATTGATTGATTGATTGATTGGATGTATACTTTACGTTTATCGAGCAGTATTTCGGCTATTTAGGACGGGAACAAGTTAACAAACAATAAATCAACTGAAAGTGGGGTGGGATGGGTCACGGGAAATACAATTTTGACTGCCACTGGAAAAGTATGGAGTTTTGGGTAGAGACGAAGAACTTAGCCTCTGTAGCGGCTACAATGAACCTACTCTTTTTCTAAGTCTACTAAAAAAGTCTTTGTCGTGCAAGGAGCGTGGCACTCTCCAAACACGTTACCCACTATGGTCCGCGGTCAGGCTTTCCGTATTATGACCTAACAACCCCACCCCACAACGAGAGGGTCTCCCCAATTCGCCAACCGGGAACGCGCTGGGCTGCTCTGTGGGTCGAGCACTGAGAACACTCCCAGTATGGTCCAAGCGATTATATTTGATGCAAGTAAAATTATACATTGCGTTATATAGAACAGCAGGTCAGAATGATGTAAGTACAAAAAGTACATGCACTAAGGTTGCGGGTCCGTGTCTCACCGCGGGCAGGGTGTACTCGACTCCAATCTTAATTGACAAGGATTGTCAGTTTTCCTACCGAAGGTCGGCTGTTTTCTCCGGGTACTCCGGCTTCCTCCCCAATAAAATCTGAACGGCATGACATAGTTGACAAAATCCTGACAATGGCGTTAAACATCATTCAAACAAATAAACAAAACTTATATTGTGCAAACGCACATCATGTCAGTATAGTGCATGTATAAAGCAGATATTGAGTTTTACGCAACACAAGTATTTCTACTGCAAGCACAATCCATGCATTGTATAAAACGCACCACATATCAGTATGATGTTTGTATAGAGCATACATTGCGTTATATGAACGACAAGTATATCTTATGCAAGTACAATCTATATATTTAGTTGTAGAGCACCACAGATCAGTCTGAAGTAAGTACAAAACGTACAATGTGTAAAACGCATCACATTTCAGTATGATATTTGTATGAAGCAGCTATTGTGTTATAGCACCACATGTATATTTAATGCAAGGCGTAGACAGACATGCGTTAAAGACCAGAACAAGCCAGTCTAATGTAAATGCAAAACATGCATTTGGTAAAACGCATCGCATGTTTATACGATGTTTGTATAAATCAGACATTGTGTTATAGGTCCGACGATTAAATGTTATGCAAGTACAATCCATACATTGTGTTCAACGCACCGCATGTTAATATGATTTCTGTATAGAGCAAACATTGCGTTATATAAACCATAAGTATATCTAATGCAAGTACAATCTATACGTTGCGTTGTACAGCACAACAGGTCATCCCAATATTATTCAAAACGTACATTTTTGGTAAACGCACCAGATATCAGTATGATGTCTGTATAAAACACACACTTTGTTATACCCACCACGATTATATTTGATTGATTGATTGATTGATTGGATGTATACTTTACGTCTAGCGAGCAGTATTTAGGCTATTCAGGGCGGGAACAAGTTAAAAAAACAATAAATCAACTGAAAGTGGGGTGGGATGGGTCACGGGAAATACAATTTTGACTGCCACTGGAAAAGTATGGAGTTTTGGGTAGAGACGTAGCACGTAGCCTTTTGTAGCGGCTACAATGAGCCTACACTTTTTCGAATTCTACAAAAAAGGTCTTTGTCGTGCAAGGAGATTGGCAATCTCCAAACACTTTACCCACTATGGTCCGCGGTCAGGTTTTCCGTATTATGACCTAACAACCTCACCCCACGACGAGAGGGTCTCTCCAATTCGCCAACCGTGGACGCGCTGGGCTGCTCGTTGGGTCGAGGACTGAGAACCCTCCCAGTATGGTCCCAGCGATTATATTTGATGCAAGTAAAATCTATACATTGCATTGTATAGAACAACAGGTCAGAATAACGTAAGTACAAAACGTACATGCACTAAGGTTGCGGGTTCGTGTCTCACCGCTGGCAGGGTGTACTCGACTCCAATCTTAATTAAGATTGTCAGTTTTCCTACCGAAGGTCGGCTGTTTTCTCCGGGTACTCCGGCTTCCTCCCCAAGAAAATCTGAACGCCATGACATAGTTGACAAATTCCTGACAATGGCGTTTAACATCATTCAAACAAATAAACAAAACTTATATTGTGCAAACGCACAACATGTCAGTATAGTGCTTGTATAAAGCAGATATTGAGTTTTACGCAACACAAGTATATCTACTGCAAGCACAATCCATGCATTGTATAAAACGCACCACATGTCAGTGTGATGTTTGTATAGAGCAGACATTCTGTTATATGAACCACAAGTATATCTTATGCAAGTACAATCCATTCAATGTGTAAAACTATCCACATGTCAGTATGATGTTTGTATAGAGCATACATTGCGTTATATGAACGACAAGTATATCTTATGCAAGTACAATCTATATATTTAGTTTTAGAGCACCACAGATCAGTCTGAAGTAAGTACAAAACGTACAATGTGTAAAACGCATCACATTTCAGTATGATATTTGTATGAAGCAGCTATTGTGTTATAGCACCACATGTATATTTAATGAAAGTCGTAGAAAGACATTGCGTTAAACAGCAAAACAAGCCAGTCTAATGTAAATACAAAACGTGTGTTTGGTAAAACGCACCGCATGTTAATACGATGTTCGTCTAAAGCAGACATTGTGTTATAGGTCCGACGATTATATTTTATGCAACTACAATCCATACTTTGTGTTCAACGCACCGCATGTTAATATGATGTCTGTATAGAGCAAACATTGCGTTATATAAACCACAAGTATATCTAATGCAAGTACAATCAATACGTTGCGTTGTACAGCACAGCAGGTCATCCCGATATTATTCAAAAGGTACATTATTGTTAAACGCACTAGATGTCAGTATGATGTCTGTATAAAGCACACATTCTGTTATACCCACCACGATTATATTTGATTGATTGATTGATTGATTGGATGTATACTTTACGTCTAGCGAGCAGTATTTAGGCTATTCAGGGCGGGAACAAGTTAAAAAAACAATAAATCAACTTAAAATAGGGTTGGATGTGTCACGGGAAATACAATTTTGACTGCCACTGGAAAAGTATGGAGTTTTGGGTAAAGACGTAGAACTTAGCCTTTGTAGCGGCTACAATGAGCCTACACTTTTTTGAATTCTACAAAAAGGTCTTTGTCGTGCAAGGAGCGTGGCAATCTCCAAACACGTTACCCACTATGGTCCGCGGTCAGGCTTTCCGTATTATGACCTAACAACCTCACCCCACGACGAGAGGGTCTCTCCAATTCGCCAACCGTGGACGCGCTGGGCTGCTCGTTGGGTCGAGGACTGAGAACCCTCCCAGTATGGTCCCAGCGATTATATTTGATGCAAGTAAAATCTATACATTGCATTGTATAGAACAACAGGTCAGAATAACGTAAGTACAAAACGTACATGCACTAAGGTTGCGGGTTCGTGTCTCACCGCTGGCAGGGTGTACTCGACTCCAATCTTAATTAAGATTGTCAGTTTTCCTACCGAAGGTCGGCTGTTTTCTCCGGGTACTCCGGCTTCCTCCCCAAGAAAATCTGAACGCCATGACATAGTTGACAAATTCCTGACAATGGCGTTTAACATCATTCAAACAAATAAACAAAACTTATATTGTGCAAACGCACAACATGTCAGTATAGTGCTTGTATAAAGCAGATATTGAGTTTTACGCAACACAAGTATATCTACTGCAAGCACAATCCATGCATTGTATAAAACGCACCACATGTCAGTGTGATGTTTGTATAGAGCAGACATTCTGTTATATGAACCACAAGTATATCTTATGCAAGTACAATCCATTCAATGTGTAAAACTATCCACATGTCAGTATGATGTTTGTATAGAGCATACATTGCGTTATATGAACGACAAGTATATCTTATGCAAGTACAATCTATATATTTAGTTTTAGAGCACCACAGATCAGTCTGAAGTAAGTACAAAACGTACAATGTGTAAAACGCATCACATTTCAGTATGATATTTGTATGAAGCAGCTATTGTGTTATAGCACCACATGTATATTTAATGAAAGTCGTAGAAAGACATTGCGTTAAACAGCAAAACAAGCCAGTCTAATGTAAATACAAAACGTGTGTTTGGTAAAACGCACCGCATGTTAATACGATGTTCGTCTAAAGCAGACATTGTGTTATAGGTCCGACGATTATATTTTATGCAACTACAATCCATACTTTGTGTTCAACGCACCGCATGTTAATATGA
Source organism: Limnoperna fortunei (assembly GCA_944474755.1). Taxonomy (NCBI): domain Eukaryota; kingdom Metazoa; phylum Mollusca; class Bivalvia; order Mytilida; family Modiolidae; genus Limnoperna; species Limnoperna fortunei. The sequence goes on from OX104120.1 coordinate 51,335,414, forward strand.
TGTCTGTATAGAGCAAACATTGCGTTATATAAACCACAAGTATATCTAATGCAAGTACAATCAATACGTTGCGTTGTACAGCACAGCAGGTCATCCCGATATTATTCAAAAGGTACATTATTGTTAAACGCACTAGATGTCAGTATGATGTCTGTATAAAGCACACATTCTGTTATACCCACCACGATTATATTTGATTGATTGATTGATTGATTGGATGTATACTTTACGTCTAGCGAGCAGTATTTAGGCTATTCAGGGCGGGAACAAGTTAAAAAAACAATAAATCAACTTAAAATAGGGTTGGATGTGTCACGGGAAATACAATTTTGACTGCCACTGGAAAAGTATGGAGTTTTGGGTAAAGACGTAGAACTTAGCCTTTGTAGCGGCTACAATGAGCCTACACTTTTTTGAATTCTACAAAAAGGTCTTTGTCGTGCAAGGAGCGTGGCAATCTCCAAACACGTTACCCACTATGGTCCGCGGTCAGGCTTTCCGTATTATGACCTAACAACCCCACCCCACAACGAGAGGGTCTCCCCGATTCGCCAACCGGGGACGCGCTGGGCTGCTCTGTGGGTCGAGCACTGAGAACCCTCCCAGTATGGTCCAAGCGATTATATTTGATGCAAGTAAAATCTATACATTGTGTTGTATAGCACAACATGTCAGTATGATGTAAGTACAAAACGTACATGCACTGAGGTTGCGGGTTCGTGTCTCACTGCGGGCAGGGTGTACTCGACTCTAATCTTAATTGACAAGGATTGCCAGTTTTCCTACCGAAGGTCTGCTGTTTTCTCCGGGTACTCCGGCTTCCTCCCCAATAAAATCTAAACGCCATGACATAGTTGACAAATTCCTTACAATGGCGTTAAACACCATTCAAACAAATTAAACAAAACATATATTGTGCAATGCACAACATGTCAGTATAATGCTTGTATAAAGCAGATATTGAGTTTTACGCAACACAAGTATATCTACTGCAAGTACAATCCATGCATTGTATAAAATGCACCACATGTCAGTTTGGTGTTTGTATAGAGCAGACATTGTGTTATATGAACCACAATTATATCTAATGCAAGTACAATCCATGCATTGTGTAAAACTCACCACATGTCAGTATAATGTTTGTATAGAGCATACATTGCGTTATATGAACGAGAAGTATATCTAATGCAAGTACAATCTATATATTTAGTTTTACAGCACCACAGATCAGTCTGAAGTAAGTACAAAACGTACAATGTGTAAACTGCATCACATGTCAGTATGATATTTGTATAAAGCAGCTCTAGTGTTTTATAGCACCACATGTATATTTAATGTAAGTCGTAGACAGACATTGCGTTAAACAGCAGAACAAGTCAGTCTAATGTAAATACAAAACGTACATTTGGTAAAACGCACCGCATGTTAGTACAATGTTTGTATAAAGCAGACATTGTGTAATAGGCCCGACAATTATATTTTATTCAAGTACAATCCATACATTGTGTAAAACGCACCGCATGTTTATATGATGTCTGTATAGAGCAGACATTGTGTTATATGAACTACAAGAATATCTTATGCAAGTAAAATCCAATAAATTGCGTTGTACAGCACAACAGGTCATCCCGATATTATTCAAAACGTACATTGTTGTTAAACGGACCAGATGTCGTTATGGTGTTTGTAGAAAGCACACATTTTGTTATACCCACCACGATTATATTTGATTGATTGATTGGATGTATACTTTTCGTCCAGCGAGCAGTATTTCGGCTATTCAGGACGGAAACAAGTTAACAAACAATAAATCAACTGAAAATGGGGTGGGATGGGTCACGGGATATACATTTGTGACTGCCACTGTAAAAATATGGAGTTTTGGGTAGAGACGGAGAACTAAGCCTTTTGTAGCGGCTACAATAAGCCTACTCTTTTTCGAAATCTACAAAAAAGTCTTTGTCGTGCAAGGAGCGTGGCCATCTCCAAACACGTTATTCACTACGGTCCGCGGTCAGGCTTTCTGTATGAAGACCTAGCAACCCCCCCAACAACGAGAGGGTCTCCCCAATTCGCCATCCGGGGACGCGCTGGGCTGCTCTGTGGGTAGAGCACTGAGAACCCTCCCAGTATGGTCCCAGTGATTATATTTGATGCAAATAAAATCTATACATTGCGTTGAATAGCACAACAGGTCAGTATGATGTAAGTACAAAACGTACATGCACTGATGTTGCGGGTTCGTGTCCCACTGCGGGCAGGGGGTACTTGACTCCAATCTTAATTGACAAGGATTGTCAGTTTTCCTACCGATGGTCGGCTTTTTTTCGGGTACTCCGGCTTCCTCCCCAATAAAATCTGAACGCCATGACATAGTTGACAAATTCCTTACAATGGCATTAAACATCATTCAAACAAATAAACAACACGTATATTGTGCAAACGCACAACATGTCAGTATAATGCTTGTATAAAGCAGATATTGAGTTTTACGCAACACAAGTATATCTACTGCAAGCACAATCCATGCATTGTATAAAATGCACCACATGTCAGTTTGATGTTTGTATAAAGCAGACATTGTGTTATATGAACCACAAGTATATATAATGCAAGTACAATCCATGCATGGTGTAAAACTCACCACATGTCAGTATAATGTTTGTATAGAGCATACATTGCGTTATATGAACGACAAGTATATCTAATGCAAGTACAATCTATATATTTAGTTTTACAGCACCACAGATCAGTCTGAAGTAAGTACAAAACGTACAATGTGTAAAACGCATCACATGTCAGTATGATATTTGTATCAAGCAGCTATTGTGTTATAGCACCACATGTATATTTAATGCAAGTCGTAGACAGACATTGCGTTAAACAGCAGAACAAGCCAGTCTAATGTAAATACAAAACGTACATTTGGTAAAACGCACCGCATGTTAGTACAATGTTTGTATAAAGCAGACATTGTGTAATAGGCCCGACAATTATATTTTATTCAAGTACAATCCATACATTGTGTAAAACGCACCGCATGTTTATATGATGTCTGTATAGAGCAAACATTGCGTTATATGAACCACAAGTATATCTTATGCAAGTATAAATAAGTTGCGTTGTACAGGACAACAGGTCATCCCGATATTATTCAAAACATACATTGTTGTTAAACGCACCAGATGTCGTTATGATGTCTGTAGAAAGCACACATTTTGTTATACCCACCACGATTATATTTGATTGATTGATTGATTGATTGGATGTATACTTTACGTTTATCGAGCAGTATTTCGGCTATTTAGGACGGGAACAAGTTAACAAACAATAAATCAACTGAAAGTGGGGTGGGATGGGTCACGGGAAATACAATTTTGACTGCCACTGGAAAAGTATGGAGTTTTGGGTAGAGACGAAGAACTTAGCCTTTGTAGCGGCTACAATGAGCCTACTCTTTTTCTAAGTCTACTAAAAAGTCTTTGTCGTGCAAGGAGCGTGCCACTCTCCAAACACGTTACCCACTATGGTCCGCAGTCAGGCTTTCCGTATTATGACCTAACAACCCCACCCCACAACGAGAGGGTCTCCCCAATTCGCCAACCGGGGACGCGCTGGGCTGCTCTGTGGGTCGAGCACTGAGAACACTCCCAGTATGGTCCCAGCGATTATATTTGATGCAAGTAAAATCTATACATTGCGTTGTATAGCACAACATGTCAGTATGATGTAAGTACAAAACGTACATGCACTGAAGTTGCGGGTTCGTGTCTCACTGCGGGATAATGCTTGTATAAAGCAGTTATTGAGTTTTACGCAACACAAGTGTATCTACTGCAAGCACAATCCATGCATTGTATAAAACGCACCACATGTCAGTGTGATGTTTGTATAGAGCAGATTTCGCGTTATATGAACCAGATGTACATCTTATGAACGACAAGTATATCTAATGCAAGTACAATCCATATATTGAGTTTTACAGCACAACACGTCAGTGTGAAGTAAGTACAAAACGTACAATGTGTAAAAAACATCACATGTCAGCACAACATGTCAATATGGTATTTGTATAAAGCAGACATTGTGTTATACGCACCACAGGTATATTTCATACTTGTAAGTCGAAGACAGACATTCCGTTAAGCAGCACGAAAAGTCAGTCTAATGTAGATACAAAACGTTCATTTGGTAAAACGCACCACATGTAATTATGATGTTTGTATACAGCAAACATTGTGTCATAGGCACCACAATTATGTTTTATACAAGTACAATTCATACATTAAGGTTTACAGCACAACAGGTCAGTTTGATATTAGTCCAAAACGTACATTGTTGTTAAACGCACCAGATATCGTTACTATGTTGGTACATAGCACACATTGTGTTATACGCACTACAATTATCTTTGAGGCAAGTAAAATCTACGCATTGCGTTGTAGAGCACCATCGGTCAGTATGATGTAAGAACAAAGCATACATGCCCTGAGGTTGCGGGTTCGAGTCTCATTGCGGTCAGTGTGTACTCGACTCCAATCTTAATTGACAGGATTGCCAGTTTTCCTACCGAAGGTCAGGCATTTTCTCCAGGTACTTCGGTTTCATCCCCAATGAAAACTGGACGCCATGATATGGCTGAAACATTGCTGAAAGTGGCGTTAAATGTACATGCACTAAGGTTGCGGGTTCGTGTCTCACTGCGGACAGGGTGTACTTGACTCCAATCTTCATTGACAAGGATTGTCAGTTTTCCTACCGAATGTCTGCTGTTTTCTCCGGGTACTCTGGTTTCCTCCCAATAAAATCTGAACGCCACGACATAGTTGACAAATTCCTGACAATGGCGTTAAACATCATTCAAACAAACAAAACGTACATTGTGCAAACGCACATCATGTCAGTATAATGTTTGTATAAAGGAGATATTGCGTTTTAAGCACCACAAGTACATCTTATGCAAGTAGAATCCATACATTGCGTTGAATAGTACGCACAGGTCAGTCTGATTTTATTATAAAACGTATATTGTGCGAAAAGCACCACATGTCAGTATGATGTTTGTATAAGGCAGACATTGTGTTATACGCAGCACAATTATATCTACTGCAAGTGCAATTCATACATTGAGTAGTACAGCACAACAGGTCAGTCTGATATAAGTACATATGTACATTGTGGAATCGCCCCACGTGTCAGTATAATGTTTTTATAAAGCAGACATCACGGGTATGTTTAATGCAAGTCGAAGACATCTTGCGTTATAAAACACAACAGGTCAGTCCGATGTAAGTACAAAATGTGCACGGAGTAAAACGCACCACATGACAGTAAGATGATTGTGTAAAGCAAACATCGTTTTATTCGCATCACATATATATCTAATGCAAGTAGAATCCATACATTGCGTTGTACAGGGTTGTCTGATGTAAGCACAAAACGTACATTGTGTTTAACGCACCACATGTCACTATGGTGTTTGTTTAATGCAATCATTGTGTTTTACGCACTACAAGAATATGTAATTCAAGTATAATCGATACATTGCTTTATACAGCACACCAGGTCAGAATGATGTTGTGTAAAACTCACCACTTGTCAGTATGACTTTAATTTGTATGCTGCATGCATTTCATTGCGTTGTAAGGCAGAACATATCAGTCTGTTATTTTATACGCCTTAAAGGTATGTCTAATGCAAGTCAAGTACATTTTTGCATGTCTTTTCGCAAATTTCGCTCGTCTCGAGAAAAGGCATTAAACTTCTATCACTCGTGGAAGATCAACCTGTCTTTTACATTCCAGAAACTATATAAGAACCAATTAGTCTCGCCAGACGAGATAGCTTTTTATGACGCCATTCGCGCCACAGTTACGTACACAAATGGATACGAAACATAACTGTAGAAATGCCTTACAAATCTGGAAATGCCAGTTTTCCAGACGAATGATAGTAAGTTATCACCTAATAGTCCTATGTCCACCCCAAATGAAAACTGGAGGCGTGATATACATATGTACATATTATATGTAGATGTACTAAAACATGCAATTTAACTTAAGATTTTCGTAACTGTTGTCATTATGAATAATATAATTAGATTTTTTCACAACTGTTGTTATTATATAATGTTTATTGGGCCTGTGCCATTATTATAAATGTGCTTGTGTAAATAAAATTATTATTATTATTATTTAGCTGAAAAAAATGCTAAAAGTGATCTAAACCAGGGACAGTCTATACTAATAGTACTATTATACAATTAATGACTTTGATATAGGTTGCAGCCAGAAAAAAATGTAATATTCACCGAGCGGCTATACATTTTTAAGGAATGAGAAATCCTGATAGAGACTGTACATTAAAGTCAGTAATTGTTTTATTACATGAATTATATCACCATGTTCCTTCATCAGAAACAAAGGATGTTTGTAATTGTTGTAACGCTGGTCATGCTGGTTACCCTTTATGTTTCCTGTTAATACTGCATTTTGATATTGATTTGCTGACAATCCTGACATTCCGGTTTCATCACATTTCAAATATTGAAAAGAGTATAAATAAATAATTAATTTTATTCTTACATGTTTAACAGTATATTTTATAACTACAGATGATTCAATGACCACTTACTTACTTATGGGGTTTTTAACGTCCTTGACTACCGTAAAACGGTCTCGCACGGACTTATTGCCTAATGGCTTTTATTTTAAAAAAAATTTGTTTGCCTATTTATTTGTATTTTTGAGGTTTTATAGGCCATAATTACTATAACTGAAATGATAAAAGTAGTCAGAAATGCTGCAACCAAAAAGTCAAGCTGCATCCAGCTAGAGAACCAAGACGCTATCAGCAAGTACGGGGCGTGCCATGACTCTTATCGAATACTGCCAATGGGGTCTTTAACGTGCCAGTTGATGGAATACTGTACACGAGACACCAGTTTTACGTCTCATCTGACAGACGAAAAAAAAATTATATTTACATGTATATATACATTACTATGGCCTAACATGATTAGTTTGAATTTGAAGATGAAAAAGTAACTCAGTTATATACATTTCAATGTGGAATTGTATTACATTTGTTGTTAGTTTTTCACTATGTACAATATTACAATATTTTTGTAAATTATAAGATACATGTAAGAATGATATACATGTTTTTTTTCTATTCTTTTTTTAGTATTCTATTCTATTTAATTTTTAATTTTTTTTTGGGGGGGGGTGGGGTTTGTTTTTTTTTTTTTGTTTTTTGTTTAAATATATACAATTTGCTATAAACATTATTTACAGGGATTATTGCTCAGAAGTAGGGACCTGTCCGAGACGTAGCTCTTGGCATGCCCTACTTTGTATTATTATTATTATTATTATTATTATTATTACGCGTAATCATCAGTAGGTGCCCGAGACGAGGCTCTTGGCTTACTCTACCGATGACTTTTATTTGCATTCCGAAGTAGGGAACCGCCCGAGACGATGTTCTTGGCATACCCTCCTTCGGTTTAATAATTTTTTTTTAAATATTTATTTTTTGCCGTTATTGCGCATGTTCCTCATAGGGTGCCCGAGACGAGCTCTTGGCTTACCTTACTGAAGAGTAGGGTTGTTACATGTTTTAGGGATTGGGTTTTTATGAATTTCCTATGTCCCTCAGTAACAGCCCGAGGCGAAGCTCTTGGCTTACTCTACCGAGGATTTGACTTTAATTTGTAATCGGAAGTATAGGCACCTGCCCGAGACGATGCTCTTGGCATATCTGCTTATGTGCAATTTTGACTTTTTCATGATTATTATTTCCGTTGTTACGCGTGTTCTTCATAGGGTGCCCGAGACGAGGCTCTTGGCTAGCCTTACTGAGGAGTAGGGTTGTTACATGTTTTAGGGATTGGGTTTTTACGAATTTCCTATGTCCCTCAGTAACAGCCCCAGACGAAGATCTTAACTTACTCTACCGAGGATTTGACTATTTTTTAATCGGAAGTAGGCACCTCCCCGAGACGATGCTCTTGGCATATCGTGCTGAGGTGCAATTTTAACTTTTTCATGATTATTATTGCCGTTGTTATGCGTGTTCCTCTTAGGGTGCCCGAGACGAAGCTCTTGGCTTACTGTACAGAGGATTTTACTTTTATTTATAAGATGGTTGTAGGGCGCGACCGTCGCAGAAGACACCTAGTATACAAGAAACGAGAGAGATAGTTATATACATTTGTGATAGTCAATTTCCGTAATAAAATCGACCAGTTCTTTATATACTTGGTTTTTAAATTGTTTAGGAGGGTCCAACAAGATCTTGATATCGACGGTATTGATGTTAAATTTTGTGAGCGCTGTGTTAAGTTTTATTCTGGCGTTGTTATGGGCTACACAGTGCAGAATGACATGCTTATATTTTTGATGTGTTGCCCCATTTGACCCGGTAGAAGGGTTGTGTCAAGTCTGAGCCTGATTAAAGTTTTTGCATGGTTTCGATTTCCTATGTAGAAAAATGGCTTTGAATTGTGTGTCCCAAATATCTTGCCATTTCTTTTTTAAAATATTTTTGACGATCGCGTAGAATTCAGATGTACTATAGGCTATGTTTATATTTATGTTTTCTTTTTTTAAAGCTGCTTTTGCAAGTTTATCCGATAGTTCATTACCTAGGATACCTACGTGGGCTGGTATCCACTCTATTATTAATTCGATTTGCTTATTTCTTATTTTAAATGCTAGCATTTGAATAGCCTCTAAAATATCCGGTCTACACGATTGGTTATTATCAATTGATTGGATGGCACTCAGTGAATCTGTAAGAATAACTACCTTTTGATATGGATAGTCTGAGTCCACTATCCATTTTAATGCTTTAAAAATTGCTATCATTTCGGTGGTGTATACCGAGATATTATCGGTGCAGCGTTCATAGAATACATATTTTGCTTTTGGTACGGTAAACGCGCAAGCGGTTTTACCGGTGAGTGGATCCTTTGAACCATCGGTATAAATTTTTTCAAAGTTTTTATATTTGCTATCTATATGTTCGAGGGTTATTGTTTTTATTATATAAGGGTCATTATCTTTTATCTCTTTAATTTTTTAATTCACACGATGTATTTGCCGTTTTTATAATCCATGGTGGAAAAGTCGGAGGACTGTGTTTTACTATTTGAATTTTATCTTATTTATTTAGTTTTAATTCTTTCCTTACTCTGTAGCCAAAAGGGATTGTGTCATTTTTCCAATTTTGTGATTTTGCTCTATATTCGACACAATCCTCGAGGGTTTCTTTTGCTGGATTTTTGGGATTTTGCGAGCACCTAGCGTAATATTTTGACGAAAATTCATCGCGCCTAAGTTGCAGCTGTATTTCTCCTGCTTCAACTAATAGATTTTCCACTGGCGTGGACGTTAAAGCTATTCGGAGACCCTTATACTGTATTTTATCTAGTTTAAGTTTAAGACTATTAGAGGCGGAGTTAAAAACCTGGCATCCGTAGTCTAGTATGGACCTGAGTAGAGATTTATACAACATTATCAGCGTTTCAGTGCCCATTCCAGAATTATTAGCCTGAACGTATCTCATAAGGTTGAGTATAGGTTTAGATCTCTCCTCTAGGTAGTCAAAATGTTTTTTCCATGTTAATTTACGGTCAAATATCAATCCTAGAAATTTAACATGATTTTCAAATTTTATGGGTTGGTTGCCTTATGTGAGGTTGGTTGATGTTACTTTCCTATTTCCAAAAATAACACCTATTGTTTTAGTTTTGGAAATCTTGAAGCCCCATTTAATGGCCCATTTACTTATATTGTCCAAAGTTCGTTGCATTTTATTTCTAAGTATTTTAAGGTTATGTCCTCTGTGCCACATTGCACTGTCATCGGCAAACTGCAATGACCACTATTAAAGTTGCAATTTATAGTTATGTTTGAACAGCCATGAAAAACAGGCTTGAACTGGTCAAAACCAGGTCAATAGCGCAGTCGCGGATACAGGATTTCCAGTCAGGGGTGCGGGCCGGGTGCGCCCCACCCCCACGAATCCGCACCTGTCACCGAAAATTTAAATTACAACGTAGAACCATAGGAAGAAGGTAATAAAAAATGCATGTGTCCCGTGGGTATTTTGGTTTTTGTTGTTTTTAGACCAATCAAAAACACGCAAAATTCTATTCATATAATAAACTTTATATAGTATTCTGTGCCAGTTTTAACCAACCAGGCCGTAACTACCATTGAGGCAACGGAGGCAACTGCCTCCTCTAGGTTTACAACAACAAAGAAATAAAGTGTGTATTACTTTTAAAAATCCAATAAATTACACAAAGAATCTGATTTTTGCTTAATTTTCTTCCCGCCGGGGGGGGGCAGCCTCCCTGGACCCTCCTCTATTTTCTGACCCTAGTTACGACCCTGCCAACAAAACGTAATGCAGAAAAAGCGAAAAAAGAAGAAACCTTATTCAGAATAGAAAATTTCCATTTAATAGTAAACGTGTATATTTTACACTATTTTTGACAGATGCGCCAGATAATTGGATGTCGGAGTTTTTGGCTTAAAACCACACACACTATACAAATATAGTAATAAGGGTACTTCATTGTTGCTTTTGTTTCTTAGAATGAAACGCCACCTATGTCAGAGACGTCAAGCTCTTGGCCTTGCTAAAATACTTGCTTTTATATTTAAAATTAAATATTTAATTAATCTGGCCATGCCACTGCAAGATTTATATTAGATAAAGATATTGTGAACTAAAAATTTACAATGATGTTTAGATTTTCAATATGATATTAATATGAACATTAATAATCCAGTGAATTGTCTCATCATGTTGTCTTATGTATAATTATGTGTATCTATCAATTATTCTTTACCTATTTTTTTGTACAACTCTCATTGCTCATAGTGGGCTCCTGATTTGGAAATAAAAGATATGTTATGTTATGTTATGATCGAAAAATTAATACTAAAATATTTTCATTGAATTTACCATGCAATCATATTGAATTATTTAAAATCTAGAATATTCTTAACAGATTAATTTACAAATTTTGACAATAACATAGTGTGCCTATAATTTCCGAATTTTTGACAGGATTTTCCGAACACGGCTTGCTATTAAATTTTACACGAGGTCTTGGACGGATGAGAAAGATGCTTCCCTGCGTAAGTTCAAATTTTATAGCTTTTTAGGCAAGAGATAATCGCGCTACTGACAATTCATAAAGTACGACGATAGTCCGCATTCTATAGATATGGCCAAAGCGCAGCCTTATTAAAAACGAAGCATATACAGGGGGTTTTGTGTGTGTGTTTGGGGGGGGGGGTGGGGGTGGGTTGCGACTTTTTACCACAAAATACCACAGAAATCTAAAAGAATAATATTATGATATGCCTAATTGTAAACACTGTCTGAAGATCCCCATCTATCTCTCCACATTCTTTCATCAAGATAACTTGGAAGCAGATCTGATGACACCCCTTTCATTTCTTTGAACTTCTGTTTTGCTTTGGCCCAATACGACTCTATAGCTTGAGTATGAACACCAGTCTCGGGGTCTACAAAGTTAACAGAATGGTTGACTGTTCCATGCTCAAGTTGTAGTTGGCTGCTGATGTTGTGGTATGCCTTCCATTGGTCAGAATAAATAACTGTACCAGACATACTACTCTTTCAATGATTGGAAGAAGGGTCTTTTCGTCTCTTTTGTCTACAGTCTCTACGTAGGTGATTGCAGGCTTTGTTGATGTGTCTGCAAGACCAAATACCCACTGTTCTTTGCAATTTCAAAACCATAAAATGTACAATATGTGTCAAATAAAACAAAAAAGACAATTGACACATTTTAAGAAGAAGCCAAATATCAAGACCATTAACAGGGGCCGCGCTGGGCTTCGCCAAGGTCGCCAATTGCGATTTTTGTTTTCATTTGTCGACAAAATATTGTGTCTGGCGATTTTTTTGGCGCCACGGTTTTATAGTGTTAAACGATGCATGCACGTTTTAAATTTATCGGTAATCGGCGATTGCATCATTAAAGATCCTTTGTCGGCTTCTATGGTCGTAAATACACGTGTATTGTGTAGTATCCAGTGACACGTGTGTTATTTGGAGTTATTAAACGGAAATCGGCAATAAATGAATCAACAAAGTTGTCAGATGAAAAGCAGCTTTACCTGCATCACATTTGAGTAGACGTGTAATAAAACAATTGATGCTCCCGCTGTTAATTAATTTATAATAATAACAAATCAAACATATTTTTGTAATGAATTTTTTTTTATAATGTAATTAATAAAATACAGGTACGAAAACTGACGTCGTTGTTGAGTGATTTCCGGACCGGATGTCCGTCTTCATTTCGTAATTAGAAAACTCGTACACATGCGTAGTTCTATTTTCAGTATTTCCGGTTTTATGTTCATTCACGGGAATAGATGTTTCTAATAAATTACTGTAAAATTTTGGTTTTCTGCCAACAAGAAATCACATATCTTTTCATGATTAAAATACAATATGTCTGTAGATGGGTGTCCCATTGAGCAGTTGCTTTCAGCTTTGTGAAGTATTTCTGTGTAATAAATGTTATTTTATTTATATTCTTTAGACACATTTGTCCAGATATACACAGCTTGTTTATAACAGTTATGAATAGTATGATGTTTACAATAACTTTTATGTACATGAGATTTATGTCTTTATCTACATGCATATAAAGTAGCTAGTTAAATGTAAACAATGGCAACATCAGACAAATTTGGTCCGGCAAAAGCTGCTTCGGTCCAGCATTTCTGGGGAAGTTGGTGGACCGAATGTCCACCATTCTTTGGAAAGATTTCGTGAAGACTGTGACACCACAATAAAAGCCACCTTTATCTAACTGGCAGTCAGGTGTATGTAGTATCTTTCATCTGCTGAACAGTTAATTAATTTCCTTGGGGCACAAAGTGGGAAAAAAAATTTCTTACAATTTATTAAAAATGTATTAACCACAGTTCATTGTTAACACTTGTGTATAAATTTTAAAGTTTATAACTGCACACTTTTATTCAACAAAAGTTTGCAAAGTTTGTATATATGATACATATTTTAATACCCCATTTAATTTAACCGGGGTTTCAACTACATGTATGTATAGGTGCCAATTAATTGTTTATTGAAGGTATAGTGTGACACATTTATGTTATGGCTTATATACCAACTACAGTCTTACATGTAAACTAGAGTTACCCAACATGTTACCGGTAGGAGGCACGCATATTGAAAGACATGAATTAGATAAAAATTTAATTGGCATAGACAAACAATATAAAAACAATCCAAAATCTTTATTTCAATATCATAGTCTTTTAGTAATGACAGCCGCAGTTTTTTTTAACAGGAAGTAAAAGGGGAGATAAATCATGTAAAACTAGAAATGGGTCAATTAGAGACGTAAATACAAAGCGCAGATAACTTCCGATAAGTTAGTATGTCAATATTGTTTGTGCATGACTGAATTTTTTTACTGTTTTGGTGGTGTTGCTTCGCGGCCGTCAGTTTGATTGACAATCAGTAGGAAAGCAAATGACTGATTTTTAACGACTTCAGTCACATGACTAAAGGTCAACTTTTTGTCTGTTTTTTGTAAGCATGATAGTGTCCCAGTTTTTGTTATCGTACGTAGCAGTGCCGTAACATACATCAATAAAATAAAATACAGCAAAGTCCTAAGATAATTACCTGTCATTTATAGAAATTTTGTACTGTATAGTTTTAATTTACCAGGTTAAAATGCCGTTTGAAGTGGCATGTTTTGATTTGAACTCGGCACTCGGCGGACAGAATACTCTTAATTAAAAATATAAATAGTAATGGTGACAAATCACGACCTATAAATTATTAAAACAAATATAATATTACATCTTCCGTCCAATTTTCAGCTTTCAAAGCCCCGGGAAAAATTTGTGTCAGCTTTTTTGGTGACAAAATGAGGAAAGGGGGGGGATTGGAAGCAACTCGACATGCGCTTTGAAAAATATTTAGCATCTCTCTGCCAAAGTAGAATAGATAACATATCAGTACTTATTAAATATATAATATATATAAGTATTGTGTCTTTTGTGTAATGTGTGGGTCTCAAAGCCTCTTTGAACAAAATTGTGTCAGCTTTTCAGATAAGATTTTCTTCATTGGGTTTTTCACCCATCTGATGATTTATTTCATTGGGTATTTATTTATATATCACTTTTATCATTTTTTTCACCCACTCAAAAATAAGTTAATTTGGGATTTTAACTCATCTAATATTTATTGAATTAGGTTTTTTTTTTGCTGACAAAAATGTATTCAACAGGAAACATGCATCTCTTCTTGTGAAATAACCTCCATACCTTGAGCACCGTATGCTGCAGGAAATATACATTACATTCGGAATACCTCGGTTGTTACGTTGCAAAATAATGGGAATCATAATTACGTAACTTTGTGTATTTATTTGAATGAATTAACGCAATCACTCAGACTGAACAATTTTATGCACTCAATGAGTGAATTAAGCATGTTTCTAAAAATTGATTGGGTTTTAGGCCTTTGATATTGCGTTTTGCAACGCAAAGCTATAAAAATAATTGGGTTTTATGAAAATTTAATTGCGTACTAACGCAAATATGCAGCTTATCTGGAGCTCTGGCTTTTTGTACAAAAAGGGGGAAGGCTGAAATACATTTGCAATGTAATGGTAAATTTTTTAAGCTGTGTGTGCATTAGAGACAAAAGTGTGGTGTGACGCTGTTAAGAAATTTTTGCTTTACATACGGGTAACTTGTACCGCGTTAAATTGATTTTATCTGTCAAGTCGGGGTCTTTGCTGTCCTACTGAATAATCGGAGAGTATCAAATATTGTTTATGAATATGGAGGGCGATTCGTGTGAAGAAGTCGCATTATCGTGGTCCCACTTCGCCCTCGATCATCTTCCAAAGCGAAGTGAAGTTGCCCTATCATTTTGTAGAATCGCCTAATGTCGCCTTTAAAATTTTATTCCCATTTTGGTAAGAATTGTCGTATTTTTGATACAGCGTAATGCTTTATGTTTTTTTATGCTTTACGCGCCACAAAGTCAACTGGTACCCATTTAATTTGTATTAAGTATATAAAGCGTAGGTTTAAAATACGACCGAAAAACTAGTTCTGTGCAAAAAACATTACATTTTCCGGAGCGGATATGAATTTGGTACCAGAGATTGCAAATGTACTATGCTGAGAGGTATGAAATGAGTATTGCAATGACAGAAACGTAGTAAAAAAGTATTTGGCAGTAACTTTAATCAAATTTAAGTGAAATATTTTAAAATACTTTTAATAGTTAATTTTACCATTTTACATAATATATTATGTGTCACAATGATGTAATTTTCTACTTCTAGTTCTTATAGTACTTCATTATAATTCAATCGATTTGTGTACAAATAACAAAGAAACATTTATTTTAATGAACAGTTTTGTGACAGTTCATTCTTTTTTTTATTGTTATGTTTAATACATGTATTTATGAAAATTTGTGAAATAAGTAAACTGAATAGTTAATCAAATGTTTGATACTTTATCCTCAATAAATTAAACTGCTAAAAAACATATAACAATAAGAATGCAAATGCAAACACTTATTTAAAAGAAAACAAAGAAAACAGGACGCTTTCGCGACATATAATGAAACTCCCTGTTGTCCACCCACTTTTCCCTCTTCTATTCTCACTTCTCCCTGTCAACCACCCAAAAGAGAAGTAACTTCTCCCTATAATTGATGGTGACATCAGAGGCCCTTTGTAACTTCATTCTAAGCAGTAGCAGAATCAATTTATGTTTTTTTATTCTATTGAAACATGTTTTAGTTTGACTCTAAACCAGGTTATTGGTTAAAAATAACCTCCAACGTGTTTAAACAAAATAAAACACGCCTTAAGTCAATTAATTTTCTTTTCAGACGATTGTTGTTGTTGTCCATGTAGAACGAATAATTGTAATGGTCCCATTACTCGTAATGTAGCAGAGAAGGAGTGAATCACTCCCGGCACTTTTATGTCAAAACATGCATATATACATGTACAATCAGACGTGGTTGATCGTGATATCTTTCGACAGTGTGACCATTTTTTGTATCGGTTTCCAGCTAAAAATCAATCATTATTGATAATTGATGATAGTTATTGCCATTTTTAATGAGTAGGATTTAAGTTTATGTGTTGTCTGTCTTGTTTTGCATTAAACAAAACAATGAATGTTTTCTAAATGTACAATAAATTTAATCTTTCTTTGTGTTGAACAAGAAGTAGAAAATGACATCATTGCAAAAATAGGTCTATTCCATGGAAAATATGCTGTTATAAATTCTTTAAAAAATTGTTAGTGATATGTAATTGTAATTTAATTAATATGCTAAAAGTTACTTCCAAAATACTAATTATTATTATTGTGTTTTAATCTTGACAGTTAATAGGAAACATCGTATTTAAAAACTCTGGAATCGAAATCATATTTACTCCCGGTGATTTTCGTAATTTATTTGCTTTGTACGGGCTGCCAGTATTAACTCCATGGTGGTATTGACAAAGATAAGTCAGACGGGAACCAGCTTAGGCGGTTTTCATTATTCCCCTTTGACAAAAAAATGTCACGTAGTACATTATTTCAAGACGATTCCTGATGCAAATTAAATGTCAATTAAATTGTTCTGTCTATTCCAGATCTGGATTATAATTACGCCACCTCACCAAATATCCTACACGCGCGAAATATTGCCAATAGCATTTTTAAGGGACAAAACTTAAAATGTAAACGCAAATGCGACTAAGCGTTCGTTGGTCGGTGCATCGTACTACACTTGTTACGTTCGCCAACTGGGCGATCTAGACACAGGCATTTGGTCGCCCAACAAAAATTCTACTCGCATTGGCGACTGGGCGACTGTTAAGTTTCATCCCTGTCAGTATTGACAGACCACGTTATCAATAGCAGACAAACTACCTTAACCAATTGGTCACAGAGGCCCCTTAAATTGTTGTACCAGAACAACTGTTTTTGAAGCAGGATCGATTATTAGCGCACACATCGTGAATGTGTGTCGTTATGAATCTATGTCTAAATTTTATGTAACTGTGTGTCTCATGTGTATAATTTGTATTGTTTTGTTATATATATGTCGGTTTTAAAAGCTCATTAGAGCTTGTGTGTTATGTTGTACTGTACCGACTTTAAATAAAGCTTTGAAATTGAACTTGAACTTCTACTGAAAGTGAAAGTCACAAATTTGCCGTGACCACCATAGAAATGAATGAAATCATTCAAAATTAAGCTTAATTTGTCTTATTTTATTAAAACTTTTGTATTTAACATGTACAGATAAAAAATCAGTATGGTTATTTATTTATGAATGAATCTAACGGTAACTGGCAATCTGAATCTGATCTAACGAACGCCGATGTTTACCTGTCCAGGTAAACATGACCCGAGGTATTAATTAACAGAATGTATTTTTCCACAGCTTTAATCAGTTGAATAAACAATGCAACAATAAATAGTGACAAGTGGATACCACCGCGGCATGAAATTAAACCACAGCGGTAGATCAGATAGCACCGCGTCAACAAAGTAAAGCACAGCTGTGCTTAAAGGCCTGGGGGGAACACTGAGACATGCATCCTTTTTAATTCTGGTTAGATACATACTAATGCATGCATGATACTATAACATTCTTTTTTCATAAAAAATTATTGAAATCATTTGTATTATGATATTAAACATGAAACAAACCACCCTTTTTCATACATCAGATATAAATGTATTATTTCAGAAGTATAAATTCATGCAAATATTATATTACAATCTCCCTAAATGTAATTTAAGGCTGTGGTATTGTTTACTCTCGTTTGTAATTTTGTTTGATACAATATACTAGTAACTGGAGATTCTGCATTTTAGCACTGAAAATTTGAGTATTGGAGTATTTGGACCACATTAAAAAAAACCCCCAATATATTCGTCAAAAAACCACACTTTTCTGAGCTATGTTGAAAAATTTGGTCGGAAAATGTACACATTTCAGACATTTTCCATAAATTAGCACGGGAGTTGTTACAAAATTACAAGCTAAGCTCAGAAAATAGCTCTGAAAAGTCCGAATACGCGCTTTATCGGAAAATAGCTTGGAATTTGTCCGAATATTCCGCACTAGGTCGGGAAATTGCTTAGAATTTTCCAAATACTCTGTGCTACTAGTATGTAATTTTTAAAATGTAACAAAAACCAAATGTTGATATATACAGAGTGCAGATATAGAGAACTATGTACATGGGACTTTAGATTAGAGCACAGCTGGTTTTATTAACATTGCCCAAAATGAATTGACGGAGTCTGCATTAATGAGATGGTAGCATATTCCATTGTGTGATAGAAAGAATGACCATTTGTATGTACCGTACATGTATCTTTGGAAGTTTGAATGTGTTGTATGTTTGTGTATGGCGTTTTCTGTCTGTTAGGCACTAGGATAGTTGTTGGTATTGCAATAAGGCAGTGTACAATTTTGTAGAATGTTATCAGGCGTGTTTTGAGACAGCGCTGTGCTAGTGTTGGCCAGCCCAGTGTATATATCATGTTTGTTACACTGCTGGAGTTATGGTAGTTGTTGGTTGTGTATCTGGCCGCTCGTCTCTGTACCATTTCAATTTTTTTCTTATGTTCGATGTTATGTGGATTCCATACACTACAGCTATACTCAAGTTTTGGTCTTGCAAGTGCTTGGTGAGCTTCCGAGTTTATTTCAGTGTTTGATAGTTTGAGGTTTCTTTTAAGGAATCCAAGAGAATTTGCATTTGATATTATTTTGTCATAATGTAAGTTCCATTTCAGATTAGACTGTAAAGTGACTCCAAGATATTTTGCTGATGTGACAGATTCAAGAATGTGGTTATGTACACACTGTAGTATGTAATTGTGACTGATACATGTAGGTTGTTTTTTTGTGATACTGTAAGTTTATTGCAATTATCTGGATGCATGGAAGGTCATTAGCCAATCTGCCTCCCACTTTGTTGCTGAGTCTAGGTCCTTTTGTAGTTTTGTGCAATCTTCTTCAGTTCTAATTTCCCTGTAAATGATGCTATCATCAGCAAATACTCTGAGTTTACTGTGTGATAAATATTTTGGGAAGTTGTTTATGCATACAAAAAATAGGATAGGTCATAGTACTGTGCCCTGGTTCCCCCAGATGCTACTGGTGCGGTATTTGAAGATGTTCCATTTATAACTACTGTTTGTGTATGGTCAGAAAGGAATGCTTTTATCCAGTTTAAAGTTTGGTTTTGTATGCCATAGAAGTTAAGTTTATATAGGAGGTGTTGGTCCTTATCGAAGTCCATTATTATTAAAACAGTTTGAATATTTTTGTTATAATTGCTTGTGAGTTCCTGTACAAAATGGAGTAATTTGGTTTCACATGATCTAGATTTTCTGAAGCTGTGTTGAAGATCGTACAGAATGTTATTTTTCTCTAGGTGTTGCATGATGTTACTAGCTATTATATGTTCCATTATTTTTCAGCATATACTAGTACAGGTAAGCGAGATTGACGTAGTTGTCAGCATTGTATTTTTCACCTTTTTGGACACTCGGAATGGTATGCTTTTTAAATAAAATGGGTGGATTCTAGTAAATAAAGCTCTGAGCTATTTATAGAACTTGGATAAGAATCATGCCTTGTTGTTATATAATAAGGAAAAAATTATTATTTTTCTGAGGTCAATATTTCACAATGAGACATGTCAGACTAGTTACCAAACGAGTGAACATACACTGTAAACTCATTTATTGGCTTTTGATCCATAAAAAAAATTATCCTCACCCCAAGTGCATGTAATGTAAACAAACTCCATTAAGTTTTCCTCCTCAACATCCATTTGAAAAATGTGCCAAATTTTTTGATTGGGTAATGATTTTCCATTTTCATTGGTCAATATTTGAAAACTGATTAATCAAAAAACAAATTTGAGTTGTATTAAAAAATATTAAGCATTTCAGGAAAAAAAATCATTTTAAATTCTTTTGAGTAATATTTTTGAAATACAACAAGCTACTGCTTTAAAAATATTAAGGCCACCTTTTTTTTATTTGTTGGTTTACGGATTTTTTTTAAAAATTGGTTGGGTAGGAGGAGGGAAAAAAAATAAAAAAATAAATTTTTAATTTTAAAAGGTAGGAGGTAAAAAAAAAAAAAAAATTAAAATTATGATTTTAGGAGGGTAGGAGGTCAAATAAAAATAAAAATATGCAAAATGAAAAAAAAACTTCCTTAACATACCCCCTATTTAGGGCTGTTCCAGCATAACATACATGGGACGGGGGGAAGGCACTTTTAAATTGCCAATGTGGGTGGGTATTTATAACTTGTACAAGTTCAATACAAATATAGGCGATTTTGAAATTTGCTTCTATGGGTGGTACCCCTGGCAGAAAAGTGCCTTCCCTCCGTACCATGTATGTCTTGCTGGAACAGCCCTTATATGATTTTTCCAATATATTTCTTACTACCGTCAATCTCCATTCCTACTGGTTACCACCACGTGCGAGATTGTCAATTGGATCCAGTCTGTCTCAAAGACAGAAAAAAACCGATATGTTCCGAACAAACTGGAAGTATGATCTATTTTAACAACTTCCCCTGCATTACAAATCCCCTGAACAAGTTATATTTTTATTACGATTTTCTAAACAAAAAATGGTCGGCGGTAATAAAAAAAACAACGTTAAACCATTTTTATTTTTATTCGGAACATTGAAACCAAACATCGGTCGGCGGTAATAAAAAAAAGAGTAAAATCATTTTTATTTTTATTTGAAAACAGGAAAAAATCGGGTCGGCGGATCCGTAAACCAACAAATAAAAAAAAAGTGGCCTAACTTCTATATGATATAGATTTTACTTAAAGGATACATTGTACCTCACTAATAGAACATGAAAAATTTACATTTTTAAAACTTAAATCTTAATTTTATGATTTATTACAAATTTAATTTAGTTTTTTTTATTGATAGCAAATAATTATTTCAATTTATGCATTTGTAAAACTCAGAATATCTTTAGGTTTTCAGAGCTAATACTTATAAACTAGTTTAATTAATAAATTGAATGTGAATATTTTAACATGTCACTGTCAAAGTTTTTAATAAACAATAATTGCTGTTTGTGACCAATGTTTATATTTTCAGCATAATTTTATTAACCAAAAAGATATTATACTGAAATTCTAACATATTTAATGCAATTGTAAATCCCCTTATCATTGAGCATAAATATTAAAGTCCAACTTTTCCAAGCTAAAAAAATGACAAGAGTCCAAATTTCCTAGCTAATTCCATGCTGAAAAATATTAAAGTCCAATATTCTGCACATTTTCCAAGCTAAAAGATGACAAAGCCCAAATTTCGGAGCTACTTCCGTGCTGAAAAATATTAAAGTCCAACTTTCTGTGCATTTTTCAAGCTAAAGAAATGACAAATTCCAAATTTCTGGGCTAATTTTGCACTTTAAAATATCAAAGTCCAAAATTCCAAGCCTTTTCCGTGCAAAAATGTGGAATTCCGAGCAAAACAGTGCGGAATTCCAAGCACAGGTCGGAATCTCCAGCTACGGGTTATTATATAACAAAACTGAATAATAAATTTGACCCTGAAAATTGTATTCGACTCGCTCAACTCAGCTGCAGGGGGTCATCATGACCCCTGGATTAGAAAAATTTCAAAAACACTTACTATTAGACGAGGTTCTGGCAAGGTTACATTTCATATCCCTGATCCAAGCAAATACCTCAACTTGAGTAACAAGTAGTTCCCAATTAAAGACTTCTTCATGTACTTACACAAGGGCAAAATTTTGGTATGCAAAGATTATTGAATATCATAAAGAATGTTGATAGGAGGATAGTTTAATGGTATGGTGATCTTCATTTAGGTGACATAATTTTTTTATAAGCCTATCGAAGATGTGTCATACAATACAGGAAAACAGGCAAGCAATCAAAGGGCTGGTAACGTCCACAGTCATGTCCACCATCTAAGTCAAACAGTTGTTGTCTAATATTCAAGAAACATGGGGAAAATGTTTTTAAGCATAATATCTCGACTGACATTGATAACCAGCTAAATTGCTTCAGCCACTTCAGAGTTATGAAAAATGAAATTCAGTATTTCAAGACTCTTTTGGAGCCTTCTCCTGAGAGTCCCATGACTTTTGTCAACCGAACCTTTCTGCTGTCCAAATGATTTTAAATTTCATTAAAGATGTTAAGACCTGTGGCTCCATTTATTCTAACATCTGACAGAAACAATGGTAAGACTACCACATGAACCCCCCCCCCCCCCCCCCCCCAATTAAAAATACGCAATGCATTAGACTATCGCAAGATACATGGAGTTCACACGACTCGCACATGCCTTATTGTCAATGCATGACTGTGTCCACTGTGTGGTTCACCAGTGGCTGCCACCCAGTCCCAAATTCTTTTATTTATGTTAGAAATAATGCATTTTAAGTGGGGGGTTCTAATGGAAGTCTTTCCGAAATAATGTTTTAGGATTGAGTGTCAGTGGATGAACAATTTGTGCATTAATGACCCACTTGTGACAAGTCACAGTGTCCATACTTTCATCCCATAAAATTGTTACCATAGGTGACTTTTCTAAAGTGGTGTTGATGTTATCATCAATAACTGAAGCAAGAGCTGAGCATAAGTCAGTTGCTGTTTTGTAACATGTATAATCTGTTTGCTCATTGACTTTCAGTTTGTCAAAATATGGAATGTTTAAATGTTTAAGAAATTTTATAAGACTTGTGTATTTTGACAACAACAGGCATTCTTGGGCCATCCAATAAACGGTTTGAATTGCCACCATGATGGCATTTTCTTATCGGTTAAAAATGCCTTAACAGCTTTTTGAAAGTTGAGTTTTTCTTTTGGTGCTTTCAGAGCTCTTAAAATGATCATCTTCTTTCAAATATCTGGTAAGCATACTAGTTTTAAAATTATTATACAGCCCTTTGTCAATTGATTGGTTCTTTTGTCCTTGATACAGACTTTACAAATCAGGAGGTTTTCTCAGAGTCATAATCTAGCCAAGGCCATTTTGCAAACCATGATTGTTGAAATTTTTTTGTTGGTTGCTTCGATACCAGACATTTCTTCATTATTTGTGGTTGTTGAAACTTCTGGGCTATTGTTTGGAAGGAAGAAGGTAATTTTCTGTTGAGATTCCTTGTTTTTGGGTGGCATGTTTACTTGGTACTGGAAGTGTTTTGCGGGACATACTAAAATTAAAACTGAATTATTTTAGTTAATATTTAAATTACATTAGTCAAATTATGCTCCTAAATTTAGATTCTAATTATAATGGCATCCAAAAATGACAACACTGTTGCGATCAACCTTAATGGAGTGCCTGTACTGAAAGAACCAGCTCAAATAAAATGTCAAAGTTCCTATGTGATTTTGACATTCTGATGACGCTGGCCACGGTAGGCAGTCATCTAGTGCGGCATTTCAGAAAAGTAAGGGTCCATGAAACGCACTGTCACATTTTAAGCTCTGCAATTCCGCGTCCCAGAAATATCTCTGTTTTTTATTCATTTATTTAAAAAAAATTTTTTTTTATATAGTCAGGGTTACATCACCACCTGACCAGGGTGTCTTGGGGTATCAAATTACAAACATGTTCATGTCGGTGACAAGACATCTCCCAAGTTTTTAGATTCTTCAAAAAGTAAAAACATATTTTTAAACTTATTTATCATATTTACTGGATAAAGTATACTTTTATGTCAAAACATACAAACTCGTGGTAAATACTGTCAATATTGTGGCCCCCATAATTAAAATTTTACCATCTATAATCCACGCTAGAAATGTAATGGTTGAGGATATAATAAAACATCAAAAGGCAAATATATTTCTTTTTATTTGAAGAATACAATTTTAAATTTTCATTTTTTTCCCAAGATTCTTTTTAAGCAGACTTAACTTACCCCTGGATTGGTGTGTTGCTAGTTATAAACCAGCTTCCTTCCCCAATAAAAACTTGATGCCATGATATAGCTGAAAAATTGCTGAAAAGGGGTGTTAAAATATTCAAACAATCAAATTTATAAGCAAACCAATTTAAAATAAATTGTATAGGTCCAAGGTCAAGGTATAAGATTGGGTGAGGTGGACTGTTATCATGCTCAGCTGTTCTTATAGGTTGGTGGTCTGTAATTCAATAAAATGTGTTCATGTACATTCTGTATTCAAACAATGCAGTGTGGCAATGTATCATTTAATGTTCCTATTTTTTTTTTATAAAGGGTGGATTTTCTGCAATTTACTCCTCCATACCTGATGGAAGGAAATAATATACACTTGTACTAATTCATTGTAAACTGCTGATGAGTATGCTGGTTACTTTTCCATAAGAAAATGGTATAAAATTAAAAGAAAAGAACGTGTATTAGTTAACGATAATCAAAAGGACATAATATAAGAATAGACATTAAAAAGCATGGCTTCTCTTTACCGCAACTTGCCTGTATGTACTCCATGCTTAAAATTTGTATTACAAACTCTTAATGTGGTTATTCAACATATTTAAAAAAAAAATGTTTTTATTTGGATCAAAAATCCTTGTTTTTATTTCACAATTCACTGAAAATGGCCTTTGGGTCAGTCTTTTTATCCCCAACTATTTTGGAACTGTAAATTGCAGGAGATCAAACTTATCTTTCATGGATCCTCCTACTTGCAT
Organism: Limnoperna fortunei; assembly: GCA_944474755.1. Classification (NCBI taxonomy): domain Eukaryota; kingdom Metazoa; phylum Mollusca; class Bivalvia; order Mytilida; family Modiolidae; genus Limnoperna; species Limnoperna fortunei. The sequence goes on from OX104120.1 coordinate 51,360,211, forward strand.
GTGCACCAACTCCAAGTACTCTTGAACTTAAAACTATATACTGGGTGGACGACTATATATATAGCTACATGTACATGTACTTAAAGCAATTTATCTCTTATCAATTTAAGAACTGTGAACTCTTTAAATTTTTTTAGGAGACATTAAATCTGCATTTTTGTCATTTCATACAAAAGTGTAGTAGGATTTCATCCTGTTTGTTATTTTAATTCTACCCTCCATCCCCCCACTCCCCCCCCCCCCCAAAAAAAAAAAAAGAAAAAAGAAAAACCTGAAAACAAAATGAAGGAAATTAAAAACCCAAATGTTAAAATGGGTCAGAAAATTTGTTATTTCAGTATGAGGAAAAATTTATTTTGCAATGTGCAACCTTCCTCATCGAGTTTAACATGTTTAATGTGAACAAATTCAGATAAGCAACCATAATATTACATTTATACTAATGCAGATTTGTACAGTGTGCAGGTAGAATTGAAGACAAGAAATTTAAGTTGTATTGTGCGTTAGTTGACATTTTCTGTTAAACTATTCAAACTGTCATCATTAATTTAAACAAAATTTCAAGACTGTATTGTGTTATTAACATATTGTTCCCAAACTATTATGAACTTCCATATGATAAAAATGTTTACTTTTCTCATCAGACTGGTACATGTACATTGTTGTATTTATAATTTATTTTGTTTTACTTTCAATTAATTTTGTGATTCTACTAGTATGTACATTTCCCTATCTTTTAGCATGCCTAACGATCTGAGCACTTATTACTGTAGTCCCCATATACTTTGGTTGGTTGTCTATACATCTGTAATAGCTGTAAATTTCTTCTTATTATGAAGGCCTAGGCGGCCAATGGCTAAGGTAATTACACATTTAGTTATCTTATTTTGATCACATGAATGTTGTCACTTAGAGGGCCGGTTTGAGTATTATTGTGGGCAGGGCAGACTTGACTTCAACATGGGGCCTCGGTGGCCAAGTGGTCAAGGTAGTTCGTCTACTATTGATCACGTGGTCTGTCAAAACTGAGATTGTGGGTTCGATTCTCACTGCAGGCAGGGTGTACTCGACTCCAATCTTAATTGACAAGGATTGCCAGTTTTCCTACCGCAGGTCAGGAGTTCTCTCCGGGTACTCCGGCTTCCTCCCCCAGTAAAAACTGGACGCCATGAAATAGCTGAAAAATTGTTGAAAGTGGCGTTAAAACACCAATCAAACAAACAAAACAAATCGACTTCAACCTTACTTGACAAGATTGCCAGTTTACTGTTTTCATGAAACCCCATTCAAATACACAAAAACAATCAATTTGGTTATTTTGCAGTGCTCACATTTAAGCTGTGTTTTTTTCTTGTCACTAAAGTCAACAAAATTAGTAGAAAATTTTAGAGAATTGAATTACCATTATTGTTTTCACCCATTTATAGATCTTTTCATTGAAACAATGTAATAGACTGGAAGATGTGGAAGATTAAATTAATTGTGGTAGAAATGGACTGGTGTTGAGTGAAAGTAATTAATATTCATCAATGGGAAGGGTGTGCTCAATTCTAATCTTAATTGACAAGGATGCAGTTTACCTACCAATGTTCAGGTGTTTTCACCAAGTACTGCAATTTAATTTCTTTCCCCAACATGTGCATATAGCTGAAATTGCTGAAAGTTCTGTTTACAAACAAAAAATATTCTTTGAAACAAGTAAAAAAATAAAAAATAATCTAAATTAGTTCCTATGGAAGATTGAATCGAATGTGTTTAGATATCATCTTCTATATCTTTTTCCTGTTAAGTTTGGTGTCATACAGTCTCTATTTGTCTGTTGTTTTGGGGTCAATATTATTTAATCCGGGAGTTTGGATGTTAGAACTGACTGTTAGTCTAAAAAAAAAATTAAGTGATGATTTTATTGTATATATTAATGCTGATTCTCAATAACAGAATAATTATTTGGTTTACTCATACTCATACTGTCCAAGCTCGAGCTTTTACTGGGTACTCTGGGTTCTTCCCCCCCCCCCCCCTCAAAAAAAAAAAAACAAACAAACAAACAAAATCCGGATGCCATGATATACATGTATGTTAACAATTGCTAAACAGTGTTCTAGCAAGGATTTGAAATTAGAGGGGTGCATGAGAAGGGCACCATATTTTGCATATTTTTTAGTGTGATTGCGGTTGTTGCACTTTTGTTGTTATTGTTATTTGAATAAGTGTTCTGTTAATTGCTGTTTTGAGCCTTTTGTTTTTATATGTTTTTATGGGTATATAGTGTTCATGGCGTCCGTCCATACTTCCGTCCGTCCATCTGTCCGTCTGTCCGTCCATTACACTTTCTCTTATTTGCAACTCCTCCTACACCATTGAATGAAATTTGATGAAACTTACACAGAATCTTTGTCACATAGTGCCATTGTGCAGGAGACATTTAACATTTTGATTGGAATGATATTTGGGGTTTCCCATAGAAAAACATGGACTTTGTCATTGACCTAAGGGGGTCCCTATCTCTTATGTGCAACTCCTCCTACACCACTGAATGGAATTTAATGCCATTGGGCAGGAGATATTTATTATTTTGATCGGAATGATATTTGGGGTTTCCCATAGAAAAACACGGACTGTCATTGACATAAGGGGATACCCATTTCTTATGTGCGACTACTCCAACACCACTAGATGGAATTTGATGAAACTTACACAGAATGTTGTCACATATTTCCATTGTGCACTAGATATTAAACATTTCGATTGGAATGATATTTGGGGTTTCCCATAGAAAAACACGGACTGTCATTGACATAAGGGGATACCCATTTCTTATGTGCCACTCCTCCAACACCACTAAATGGAATTTGATGGAACTTATACAGAATGTTGTCACATATTTCCATTGTGCACTAGATATTAAACTTTTCGATCGGAATGATATTTGGGGTTTCCATAGAAAAACGGACTTTTTAATGGACATAATGGATTCCCATCTCTTATGTGCAACTCATTCCTACACCACTGAATGGAATTTGATGAAACTTGCACAGAATCCATGTCACATGGTGCCATTGTGCAGGAGATATTTAACATTTTGATTGGAATGATATTTGGGGTTTCCCATAGAAAAGCATGGACTTTGTCATGGACATAAGGGGATACCCATCTTTTATTAGCAACTCCTCCTACACCACTGAATGGAATTTGTTGAAACTTACACAGAATCTTGGTCACATATTGCCATTGTGCGCTGAATATGAAACATTTTGATCAGAATATTATTGGAGGTTTTCCATAGAAAAACATGGACTTTGTCATTGACATAAGGGATGCCATTCTTTGGGGGATTGGGGAGGGTTACATGTTTTATCTGCAACTTCGCCTTCACGTTTAACTAGATAAAGTTTCAATTTCATAATTAAGAACACCTGAATTTTCAAAGTAATTGTGAAGTGGGGGGTATCAATGGTGAGCATTGCTCACAGGTTTTTTTACTCTAGTTTTATTTTAAAGTAAAGTTTTAAATATATTTATTGAAAAGTGACTGCCAATATACTATTTGTTACTGTGTTTCAATATTTTGTGGTTGTAACTTCAACACAACCAGCATTGTATTTGCAAGTTCCTGAATTAAGTTCATATCGGGGGCTCCGGAGATTTATGTATTTTCAGTTGGTTTGTACTGGTTGCCACAAGTATTTTTACTTAATGCTATTTGAACATAGAAAGAGACAGTCGGGTACCATCTTCTATTTTTGTTTAAAAAAAATGGCATGTTCAATGATAATCATGGCGCTGTGACAAATATTCGAAGATATCTCTCGCAAAGGGTTTTAGCTATTACTGATCTGGATCATAATTAAGCCATATGACCAAGAAACAATGACCACACAAATTAGGTACTAGTAATAACATTTTTTAAGTGTCGAAACTTGAAATGTTACCTGTAACTGTGTGAAAGGTGGTACCAGTCCCCACTGTCTACCACTAGTTATATAATCAAAATCATAAGGAAACGAAAATAGTCTTATTAGTTAATTAGCTATAAAAACACCATAATTACTATTAATTTTAGAACAGAAAATTAATTGGAGCAATAGAGTGTTAAGGGGCGACAATCGGGACACAGAGGAAATTGAGAGGGGCACAGGGGCGCTGTAATTTTAGGGCAGAACGCAGCGCCCCTCTATTTCCCCCTAGCTGGAACACTGCTAAAGGTGGCATAATCCCTCAAATAAACAAACCAAAACGTGTGGTACAACAGTATCCTAAAATTTTTTAACACCTGGTTACTGTAATTCTAAAAGTTTTTCTGTTGATCAGTAATTATGCATGTAGTACATGTTAAGTATTAATTCAATGTTTCATTAGGACAGTTCCTCTTTAACTATGCATGGCATGGTGACAATATTTGGTATACAGGCAGCTGCTGATATTAAATGATATTTACGTACATATGTAATGCTTATGATGAAATTTATTTTCGTTACTGATGCTGAATGCAGGCGAGACATTTTTCTGTGTCCACACTTGTTTTCAAACTTGGCAGCAATCATCCTTAGGGTTCCTTGTTTCAATTTTGTACCCAGGGTGTTGATCAACAGACAAAGATGGCCACTGTTACTAAAAATACAACATGGGTGTCAACACAGGTTTTTGATCATTATCTCAAAAATTATAATAGCTATAGAGAAAACGGTTACTTCAAAATGATCAGCACATTAAGGTCTACAATTGTTGCTATTTCATGTAGTATGAAGTTGTGTATTGGCTTCTTGTATGAATTATTGTCCTTTATTGACGATTTTTGACAAAATTTTTGGTGTTTACAATATAACTTGAAAACTATAAGAGGCACTAGTAGAGTGAAACTAATGGCAAAAATTATCAGTAATAAAAGCCCTACAATTCACTTGATTGGTCTGAAATTGTCAGATGACTCCTTATATGAGTTATTGCCCTTAAATGACAATTTTTATGCCCCGGGATGACATGTCGGGGGGGGCATAAAGTTTTACTAATGTCTGTCCATCCGTCCGTCAGGCCGTACCAACATATTTCCGTCAAGCTTTTCTCAGAAACCGTACATGAGAACAATTTGAAATTTGGCAGGGTGGTTCAGTATCACAAGTTGTACGTCCTCAGCTACTTTCAGACCTGACGGACAACTACTTCCTGTTTGGGACTGGGCCGATATGAAAATGTGTTAACACAAGTATGAACATTTCCGTCAAGCTTTTCTCAGAAACCGTACATGAGAACAATTTGAAATTTGGCAGGGTGGTTCAGTATCACAAGTTGTATGTCCTAAGCAACTTTCAGACCTGTTGGACGACTACTTCCTGTTTGCAACTGGGCCGATATGAAAATGTGTTAACACAAGTATGAAAAGTTCCGTCGAGCTTTTCTCAGAAACCGTACATGAGAACAATTTGAAATTTGGCAGGGTGGTTCAGTATCACAAGTTGTATGCCCTAAGCGAATTTCAGACCTGTCAGACAACTTCTTCCTGTTTGGGACTTCATTTGTACGTAAATACGTCCGTCCGTATGTAAGAATTTTCGTCAAGCTTTTCTCAGAAACCATACATGAGAACAATTTGGAATTTTGCAGGGTGGTTCAGTATCACAAGTTGTACGTCCTAAGCAACTTTCAGACCTGTTGGACAACTACTTCCTGTTTGCAACTGGGCTGATATGAAAATGTGTAAACATGAGTATAAAAATGTCCGTCAAGCTTTTCTCAGAAACCGTACATGAGAACAATTTGAAATTTGGCAGGGTGGTTCAGTATCACAAGTTGTACGTCCTAAGTGACTTTCTGACCTGTTGGACAACTACTTCCTGTTTAGGACTTCATTTAGCGGGGGCATATGTGTCCCATGGACACATTCGTCGATTTTTTAATGAAATTTTCCCCTATTTGCCCCTAAACTTAAAAACTATAACAGCTAGCTATAGAGTAAAACTGTAAATAGCAAAAATGATCACCAATACAAGCCCTACAATTCACTGCATTGGTGTGAAATTGTAAGATGACTCCTTATAGGAGTTATTGTCCTTAAATGGCAATTTTTTTATGAAATTGTACAATTTTGTCCTGTAACTTGAAAACTATAGTAGCTAGATTGAAACTGTAAATTTCACAAATGATCAGCAATAGAAGTCCTACAAATGATTGCTAGTCCAAAATTGCAAGATGACTCTTTATAGGAGTTATTGCCCTTTAATTATGTTTTTGGACAAATGAACAGTTTTTAGCTCACCTGACCCGAAGGGTCATGTGAGCAATTGCCGCCACTTGGCGTCCATCCGTCCGTCCGTCCGTACCAACTTATTTCCGTCCAGCTTTTCTCAGAAACCGTACATGAGAACAATTTGAAATTTGGCAGGGTGGTTCAGTATCACAAGTTGTATGTCCTAAGCAACTTTCAGACCTGTTGGACGACTACTTCCTGTTTGCAACTGGGCCGATATGAAAATGTGTTAACACAAGTATGAAAAGTTCCGTCAAGCTTTTCTCAGAAACCGTACATGAGAACAATTTGAAATTTGGCAGGGTGGTTCAGTATCACAAGTTGTATGCCCTAAGCGAATTTCAGACCTGTCAGACAACTTCTTCCTGTTTGGGACTTCATTTGTACGTAAATACGTCCGTCCGTATGTAAGAATTTCCGTCAAGCTTTTCTCAGAAACCATACATGAGAACAATTTGGAATTTTGCAGGGTGGTTCAGTATCACAAGTTGTACATCCTAAGCAACTTTCAGACCTGTTGGACAACTACTTCCTGTTTGCAACTGGGCTGATATGAAAATGTGTAAACATGAGTATGAAAATGTCCGTCAAGCTTTTCTCAGAAACCGTACATGAGAACAATTTGAAATTTGGCAGGGTGGTTCAGTATCACAAGTTGTATGCCCTAAGCGAATTTCAGACCTGTCAGACAACTTCTTCCTGTTTGGGACTTCATTTGTACGTAAATACGTCCGTCCGTATGTAAGAATTTCCGTCAAGCTTTTCTCAGAAACCATACATGAGAACAATTTGGAATTTTGCAGGGTGGTTCAGTATCACAAGTTGTACGTCCTAAGCAACTTTCAGACCTGTTGGACAACTACTTCCTGTTTGCAACTGGGCTGATATGAAAATGTGTAAACATGAGTATAAAAATGTCCGTCAAGCTTTTCTCAGAAACCGTACATGAGAACAATTTGAAATTTGGCAGGGTGGTTCAGTATCACAAGTTGTACGTCCTAAGTGACTTTCTGACCTGTTGGACAACTACTTCCTGTTTAGGACTTCATTTAGCGGGGGCATATGTGTCCCATGGACACATTCGTCGATTTTTTAATGAAATTTTCCCCTATTTGCCCCTTAACTTAAAAACTATAACAGCTAGCTATAGAGTAAAACTGTAAATAGCAAAAATGATCACCAATACAAGCCCTACAATTCACTGCATTGGTGTGAAATTGTAAGATGACTCCTTATAGGAGTTATTGTCCTTAAATGGCAATTTTTTTATGAAATTGTACAATTTTGTCCTGTAACTTGAAAACTATAGTAGCTACATGTAGATTGAAACTGTAAATTTCACAAATGATCAGCAATAGAAGTCCTACAAATGATTGCTAGTCCAAAATTGCAAGATGACTCTTTATAGGAGTTATTGCCCTTTAATTATGTTTTTGGACAAATGAACAGTTTTTAGCTCACCTGACCCGAAGGGTCATGTGAGCAATTGCCGTCACTTGGCGTCCATCCGTCCGTCCGTCCGTACCAACATATTTCCGTCAAGCTTTTCTCAGAAACCGTACATGAGAACAATTTGAAATTTGGCAGGGTGGTTCAGTATCACAAGTTGTACGTCCTCAGCTACTTTCAGACCTGACGGACAACTACTTCCGGTTTGGGACTGGGCCGATATGAAAATGTGTTAACACAAGTATGAACATTTCCGTCAAGCTTTTCTCAGAAACCGTACATGAGAACAATTTGAAATTTGGCAGGGTGGTTCAGTATCACAAGTTGTATGTCCTAAGCAAATTTCAGACCTGTTGGACGACTACTTCCTGTTTGCAACTGGGCCGATATGAAAATGTGTTAACACAAGTATGAAAAGTTCCGTCGAGCTTTTCTCAGAAACCGTACATGAGAACAATTTGAAATTTGGCAGGGTGGTTCAGTATCACAAGTTGTATGCCCTAAGCAAATTTCAGACCTGTCAGACAACTTCTTCCTGTTTGGGACTTCATTTGTACGTAAATACGTCCGTCCGTATGTAAGAATTTCCGTCAAGCTTTTCTCAGAAACCATACATGAGAACAATTTGGAATTTTGCAGGGTGGTTCAGTATCACAAGTTGTACGTCCTAAGCAACTTTCAGACCTGTTGGACAACTACTTCCTGTTTGCAACTGGGCTGATATGAAAATGTGTAAACATGAGTATGAAAATGTCCGTCAAGCTTTTCTCAGAAACCGTACATGAGAACAATTTGAAATTTGGCAGGGTGGTTCAGTATCACAAGTTGTACGTCCTAAGTGACTTTCTGACCTGTTGGACAACTACTTCCTGTTTAGGACTTAATTTAGCGGGGGCATATGTGTCCCATGGACACATTCGTCGATTTTTTAATGAAATTTTCCCCTATTTGCCCCTAAACTTAAAAACTATAACAGCTAGCTATAGAGTAAAACTGTAAATAGCAAAAATGATCACCAATACAAGCCCTACAATTCACTGCATTGGTGTGAAATTGTAAGATGACTCCTTATAGGAGTTATTGTCCTTAAATGGCAATTTTTTTATGAAATTGTACAATTTTGTCCTGTAACTTGAAAACTATAGTAGCTAGATTGAAACTGTAAATTTCACAAATGATCAGCAATAGAAGTCCTACAAATGATTGCTAGTCCAAAATTGCAAGATGACTCTTTATAGGAGTTATTGCCCTTTAATTATGTTTTTGGACAAATGAACAGTTTTTAGCTCACCTGACCCGAAGGGTCATGTGAGCAATTGCCGTCACTTGGCGTCCATCGTACGTCCATCGTCTGTCGTCCGTCGTCCATCGTCTGTCCGTTCAACTTTTCAAAAATCTTCTTCTCTGAAACCACTTGACAGAATGCAACCAAACTTGGTATGGTTGTTGCTTAGCATGTCCTTTACCAAACTATCGTTTGGATTTTGATTCGTAAAAAACATGGTCGCCATGGCTAAAAATAGAACAGGGGCGTCAAAATACAGTTTTTGGCTTATAGTTCAAAAAGTATTACAGATACAGGAAAACCGAAGAGACCTTCCTTCTTTAGCATCAAAAGCTCTACAAAACACTCTATTGGGTCAAAGTCGTATGATGAGTACTCCTTGTAGGAGTTATTGCCTTTTAATTGTCGAAATTGATGATTTTTGCTATTTTTGCCACAAAATCTTGAAAATTTTTAGAACTAGAGAAAAATTTAGCATTGCTAAATTGTTCTGCTCTGTAAGGGCTACAAAAATGACTTTAGGGTCAAGATTGTCTGATTAACCGTTTAGGAATTATTCTCTTAGAACATTTTTTTTAATGAATTTTAATTTATTTTAAAAAATCTTCTCCTCTAACCAATGAAAGGACTGCTTTGAAACATTGCACACATCATCTTTAGGATGTCCTCTACCAAAATTGTGCAAATCATTACAGCTGACTACCTACATAGCTAAGTTGGCTTAATATAGAAAAGGGGGTGGGTCAAGGGAGTTTTTGGCTGATAGTTAAAAAAGTATAACAGGTACAGCAAATTTCAAGTGAACCTCCCTCCTAAGCATCAAAAGCTCCTCCTTATAGGAGTTATTTCCCTTAAAAGGTCAAAGTTAATGACTTTTGCAGAAGTGTTGGTCAATTCCTTTTAGGAACGAAATTCTATATAAAAAAGGGTTGTTTGGTGTCAGGTTCAGGTGAGCGATACAGGCTCCCGGGAGCCTCTAGTTGTATTATAAACTAGTCTATAACACACCAAGAGTAAAACTGTAAATTTTTAAATTACCCTAAAGAACAAGGCCTACAAACCATTTAATTTTCAGAAATTGTCTGGTGGCAACTTATAGGAGTTATTGTACTCAACTAAACTAGACTGAAACTGTAAATTTCTGTGAAAAGTAGTTATAATAGGGAAATGACAAAGAAGAGATACATGTACATGTAGCTAAAATATATCCAAAATCCCATGACAAAAAACATGAAATTGGGGATATAAAAATGTCTAAAAACTATTAGTTGCAGATTTTTGTACAGAGGTAGATGGCAGAAATTTGATAGATTCTGCTTTATATCAGTCATAGTTTGTGAAATATTTTGACTGGATTCATTCATTGGGAAGTCAGCAGGGGGCTCCATCTGATTACAATCACTAACTACTGTAGGTTACAATAAACCAATTATTTGTTTACATTACACCAGGAAATTTTTGAACCCAAGATATATAGTAATCAGAAGAATATACTAGTACACGGATGCATCTGACTGGTTGTTGGGGTTCTGAAAATAGAAAAATAAAAAATAGAAACATAATTGATTGAAAATCTTCTATATTTGGGGGAACATTAATTAGAGCCGGGAAAATAGAGCTCTTTTTAAAAAAAAAGGGGGGATGTTACACAGTTTGTTAGTTTCATCCAGTGCTGATTTTTCACCCAAAATTTTCGGTCATTTTTGCCGCAGGACCTATATTTTTGTCTCGCCTGCGACGAAAGTCGCTGGAGGCGAGACATATGTATGGGAATCCGGCGGCGGTGTCGTAAGCACTTGACATCTTGCTTCATATCTTTGTAAGCCCAAGCCCTAGGTCCATCAAATTTGGTCCAGAGGTAGCTTATGATGAGTACTTGCCAGTCAGTCACCTGTCACCTGACCTTGACCTCAATTTCACGGTCCAGTGACTACGTTAAAGTTTTTGGGTTACGACAGTTCCTCTGTAACTACGCATGGTAGGATGACAATATTTGGTGTATAGGTTGCTGATGACTAGTACATGACTGTCTGGTAGGTTCCACCTGACCTTGACCTCAATTTCACGGTCCAGTGACTACGTTAAAATTTTTGGGTTACGGCTGTTCCCCTGTAACTATGCAGGGTATGGTGACAATATTTTGTATATATGCCGCTGCTGATATTTAATGCTATTGACGAAATTTATTTTCGTTACTGATGCGGAATGCAGGCGAGACGTTTTTCTGTGTCCACACTTGTTTTATTTGTTAATAATGTGGTCGTAACATTTCACCTTCCACAAGCAACTGCTTTTGGGGGTTAAATTTGATAGGATTTTCACACTTAAATTCTTAATTGGAAGACACAATGTTAAATATTTGGTTTATTGTAACCTATAGGGAGACTGGATTTTTTTCATTATACTTGATTCATTAATCCATGTTAATTTTCACACGGGTTTTCGTCACAGAATGACAAGTTATATGTATAGATTGTTCATTTAAAACGATGTGTTAAAAAAAAAGTCTATTTCTGAAAATACGCATTTTTCAATAGGAAATCTAGGGTGGGCTACAAAGAGGAGTTTGTAAGGCCTGTTAAGTAACGTCTGCTACTGCTTTTTAGCAAGAAAATTGTACTACACATTCAAATGCAGCGTTTGACACCTAAAGGAATTATTTTGCGCTATGATTAAGTTTGCTAACCAACTTTTGGGCCTTAACCATTTTTTGGCCAATGTAATTTTCTGGGTTTCAAACATTGTGGTACATTTTATGCTGTGTTTACGATTGACATCAACTTTCTAAAATTGTAATGTAGTTATATTCAGCAGGACTACTCATGACAAACAAACATATGATTAGACAGATCAAATGGTATCAAAGTTTGTTATAGTCTGTTTCAAAAATGTAGTTTTTCACAAATTCCACGAATTTTCTTTTTCGGCCTCTAAATATTTTTCCAAGGAAAGACATTAAAGCAGAATACTATCCCAGGCGTGATCCATGTATCAAGTAGACAAATAACCACTGAAAACACAGACAATAACTGGCATATTACTAAACCTCAACACATTATTGCAGAAAAACGCCTTGAAAAAAGCGTGCAATTTTTAGAGTGGTGGCCTCCTGAAAATTCAAATAAACAAACAACTGTTGAAAATAACTTTATTTTATTTTGGTAAACACATGGATATTGTATCAGGATGCTACCTCAAGGTTTTGGAGTGATTCAGACTCTTTAAGTGCTTTCTATAGGTTACAATAAACCAATTATTTGTTTACATTACACCAGGAAATTTTTGAACCCAAGATAGTGATCAGAAAAAACTCACCTAGGAATTTAGGATCAAGATGGCGGCAGGAGTAGTCGGATAAATTTATCAGAGTGACTTTTCGAAAGTAACTTTCTTGTGTGTAAGAAAAATGATACTTGCAGCATGACTGAACTTTCTTCTCCTAGTAAGGATTATATTGACCAAATAGCAGTTTTGTGAAGGGTTTTTATTATGTGTATTTCAACACTGTTTTGTACTGAATGTGAACACCTACTCAGGTAAACGTAAACAAATATGGCCAACATAAGCGATAACAGTAATCTATCAGAGTCCGAGAAAATCACTCCTGATGCAAAGAGATTCTGCTCATATACAAACGTTACTGATTTAAATAGACAAAACATAAACTTTAATGTTATTCATGGCAGTCCTTCCATAGATACTACTAATATAGTTCCAATAGAGGACCCCCCTCCAATAATATTTGACACTACAGAGGGTACTAGAATTAATCTCTCTGACATAATCCGACAAACTATAGCTAGTCCTAGTTTTGTTGAAGTCATAACACCTGTTCTTATTCCAGTATTAACGGCAGTTGTAAAATCTAGTGTTGATAATGCTCTAACTGGTTACTTTACTCAGCTAGAATCAAAAGTCAAGCAGCAAGAGCAAACAATAAAGGACTTGCAAGATGTAAACGATGAACTAAAAGAGTCTAACCGACTTTTAACTAACAGAATGGAATCTTTACATTTAGAACTTGAGGGTCTTGAACAATATGGAAGGCGGAATTCTCTTCGCTTTCACAATATGCCATTGTCAGTTGATGAGCTGAATACTACCGATTATAAGATTGTGCAACTTTGCAACACCAAACTTGGTTGTAATATTACAGAAAACGACATCGATCGCTCACATATTATTGGTACTATAAGTAATAACGGTAAAGCACAGCTAATATGTAGATTCAGAAATTGGAAGATAAAAAACTCCATATATTCGAAGAAAAAGTTACTTAAAGGCAACGTAGATAAAATAGTCATAACGGAAGATCTGACACAATTTAGACAACATCTAATGAAGAAGCTGAATGATGCTCGAAAACGGCATGATATTGACTCATTTTGGACAAAAGACGGTCGAATATTTGTCAAAAAATCAAAGGAATCTGACCGCAAGCTAATAAAAGGACTTGATGATATCCATGATCTTATTATGGGTGATGGCGATAATTAAAGTTTAAACTTCGTTAAATTTCGTTAATTTGAAATTTTTGTTTGTAACACTAAATGTGGCCACAAAATGTGAACAGTGAATATAAACGTATTCAGTACATGTTCCCTGTTAATCTAAACCTAACACAATAAACTGAGAATGAAATTGTATCTTACTGGCTTGAAAATTAGGTAAGGTCCACTCGTCTGGTCATAAACCTACAGTGACAAATTGACCTTGACCTCAGTAATGCTTCATGAATAAATTGTTTTTTTATCTTTCGAAAAGAGACCCCTTTCTTGATCCCAATGGTTCAAATTTTGTACAGTATTGTTTTTCTTTTGTTTTTCTCCTTTTGTTACTTATATGACTGTTCACAAAATGCGAGTATACATCATAATATATATGAATTTCTTTCACAATGTCTTGTTGTTGTTGATTACTATGAACCAAAATTTATGCAAACATTATGTATTACCAGTACTATTGTAGATCCTAATTGTACAGTTACATTTGTCAAGAAAACTCCAGTTAAAGACAATGGGTAATGAACTAAGTATGTACAGGATCTCAATAGGTCTATTTTACTGGAAATGTTATACAATTCTGAAGAAAAAAATGTTTTTCTCTACCACGAGATGTTCATTACTACTTATGTTGTACATCATTTTGATACAAAAGCTTAGGCTTAGTATATATTACCTGGATGTTTTTGTGTTTCACAACTTTTTCATCAATATCTACTTCACTTTTTTCCTGACGATACTTATCTTATTAAGCAATGATGTAGAAGTAAATCCTGGTCCGTCAGCAGATGAAATTACTATTTTTCACCTTAATGGTAGGAGCGTTCGATCTAAAATTGACTATATTGAATCCGTTGCCAATGACTCATCTGTTATATGTATCACCGAGAGTCATTTGGACGAAAGCGTTTTAGACAGAGATATTATGATTCCAGGGTATCATAACGAAATCTTAAGAAATGATAGGAATTGTTTTGGCGGCGGAGTCTTAGTTTATGTATCAGAGACCCTTAAGATGAAACGTAGACTTGACTTAGAATTTGTGGGCGGAGAGCTTATTTGGACAGAAATTGAACTCCCTCGGTATAAGATACTTGTATGTACTGTGTATCGTTCTCCGAGTTCCGTTAATCCTTTTTGGGAAAATTTTCAATACTCCATAGAACAAGCGCTTAATTACACTTCAAAAGTTGTCATCACTGGCGATTTAAATGTAGATTTACTAACAGATAAAAACAACTTAGTAAATGATATTATTGATATATTTTATTTTAAAAATGTTATTAATGAGCCTACAAGGATAGACCCAGTTTCGAATCGAGCTACGCTGCTAGACCCTATTTTAGTATCCGCAGACTGTGATGTAACCTTCTCAGAGGTCATTGATATTGACAGAAGTAAAAGTGATCACAATGCCACTAAAGTCTACGTAAGGGTCCCTCATTATAATCAAGAATCATATAAGCGTCTGATTTGGCTATACAAGCACGCAGATTTTAACCAGTTTAATGAGGACATTAAAAACTTTGATTGGGTTGGCTCATTCTCCAACTTTGGTGATGACGTTAATGCTGTGGCGGCTTTCTTTACTGAAAAATTTATTGAATTAGCTAAAAAGTGTATTCCGACAAAAACTATCACGATACGACCAACAGATAAACCGTGGTTTAACTCTGAAATAAGAAAACAAATTAGGCTTCGTAACAGGTTACATAACAGGGCAAAAAAATGTGGGTCTTCTCTTAATCTCAGTAAATTCAAAATTCAGCGAAACAAAGTAAACAATATGATTATCAACGCTAAAGAACAATTTTTTCTTAATGCCAATGGGCTTTTGGATGAAAATTCGGCCTGTCCAAAGACGTTTTGGTCCCTTGTAAAGAAAGTTATGGGAAATAACCGTTCCTCGTCTATTCCTCCGTTAATTGACCTAACGTCTAAGGAAATCATCGTTAATGATTTTGATAAAGCTAATTTGCTTAATACTTATTTTTGCAATATTTCTAATTTAAATGAAAATAATATTGATTTACCACATGTCTTACCAAGAACGGTCCACTCTTTGGACATAGATAAATTGACGGAGGAAGAGATAAAGGACGTACTAAGTTCTCTAAAGTTAGGAAAAGCCTCCGGCAGTGACTATATCAGTCACCACATGTTAAAATATACAGCAGCTAGTGTGTGTTTTCCTCTGTCATTTATATTTAATTTGTCTTTTCGTGTTTCTGTATTTCCTAATTGCTGGAAAATTGCCAATGTTTTTGCGTTTTATAAAAAAGGTGACAAATCACTCGCTTCTAATTATCGTCCTATTGCGTTACTGAGCTGTGTCGGAAAGGTTTTTGAAAGAATAGTATCTAAGCATATATATAATTTTATCCTAGACCACAAATTGCTCTTCAAGTTTCAGTCAGGTTTTGTTCCCGCTCACTCTACATATCACCAGCTTATTGAATTGTATCACAAAATCTGCTTGGCCTTAGAGCACAGACAAACTACATGCATAGTTTTTTGTGATATTTCTAAGGCATTTGACCGTATATGGCATAAAGGTCTTATATTAAAACTAAGATCTTATGGTATCAAAGGGAAATTAATCAGTTGGATAGAAAATTATCTATCCGAAAGAAAACAGCGAGTTATTATTAGGAATGATTCGTCATCATATGGGGTTTTAAAAGCAGGTGTTCCTCAGGGTTCCGTGCTCGGTCCTTTATTATTTGTGCTTTACATTAATGATATTGCAGATAATATTAATTGTATGATGAGATTGTTTGCTGACGATACTTCATTAATGTATTCACTTAATGATCACTTAGAAATTCAGAGAACGTTAAATTCAGACTTAGAATTACTTAATCGATGGGCAAAACGCTGGCTAGTTGATTTTAACCCCCAAAAGACGGAATTCATGATCTTCTCCAATGGTAACAGTATTCCACAAATCAATCTGTCTTTTAATAATGAACAATTACAAAGAGTACAATCTCATAAACACTTAGGGGTAACCTTTTCTGATGACTGCAAATGGACAAGGCATATTGAAAATATATGTTGCAGTATCAGCAAACAAATATATGTTCTGAGGAAGATGAAATATATTCTTAGTAGACAAAACCTTAATAGGATATACTTTACTTATATACTTCCTCTATTTGAATATGCATGTGAACTGTGGAACGGGTGTAATATAAGAGATAGTGATAAAATGGATAAGCTTCAACTCGAAGCAGCACGAATTATTACTGGTTTGCCCCGATACGCTAGTAAAGAATCTTTATTTTATGAAACAGGGTGGGAATCCTTATGTTCTAGACGAAATCGTAGGCAATTATGTTTATTTTATAATACAGTCGAACCTCGTTAACTCGAAGTCGAGGGGACCATTGGAAAGTATTCGAGTTATCCGAGGTTCGACTCATCAGAGTTATCAGTAAACCGGAATTTGAACTTTTCCCGCTTTGTTTTTTGATGTAGTATCTCGTCAAATTGAATATCGTATTTGTTATGTTGACGTGTCATTGTGTCAATGTTATCTTTATTGTGATCTAATTATTTATACATGTACATAATTTATTGAATAAAAAATAAATATCAAATGATTTGTTGTGATTTTTTATGTTGATGTAGATGCACCTCGTATTTTGTTGTGTTTTGTGTATGTACACTGTGAAAATATCGATCTTTGTCTACTAAATGCATCACTAATTTTCTGAATAAAATCATAACAAACAAATGATTTATTTTGATAATCTTATTATTTATGAATCATTCATAAAATCAACATTAGTACTCACAATAAAGAGAAATAACAAACCGGTGCCTTCACTAGATTGTTCAGCTAACATTGTAAACAATTTATGAATAAAAACCTCTTAATGCGCTCTTTTTATACGTCTTAAATTAACTTGTTAAATTGGACGGTGAACTGGTGTTCAGGATTAAAAGACACCGATTTGTTTTATTTTTAATTTATATCAATTAATCATCATAATTTTTAAAATTAAAATCAAAACATCAATACAAATATCAGCGTTACCAATTAATTCGTTTCCTCAGATTGTATACATACACACAATTGATAATGATTAAAACGCTTGGGTGATCAATACAAACAGGTGCACATGTCAACATTTTATTCATACACGCGTGACCAATCATTAAGTAAACATGTCCGGATTAACACCTTTTGAAGCCATAGAGCGTTCATAAATCAATTAAAATGACATCAAAGAATTTGAATAGTCGACTTCGACTAATCAGGGTTAATTACTGTTATTTTCAAGGTGTGAGGACTGACAAATCACCTCGACTTAACCGAGAATTCGAATTATCAAAGTTCGAGTAATCAAAGGTAAAATTGCTTTGGGTTAATGGGAATTTTGCCGGGACTTTTGAAATAGTTCGAGTAAACCGAGTATTCGAATAATCCGAGTTCGACACATCGAGGTTCGACTGTATACATAACGACAAAACCCCAGAGTACCTAAGGGACTGTTTATCTGAATTTTATTCAGAAGGCGCATATACTGGTATGCTTAGAAACGTACCTCAGTACAGAATACCAAGATGTAGACTAGAAACCTTTTCAAAGTCGTTTTTCCCTTCTACAATCCGCTCTTGGAACTCATTAAATATGCATATTAGATCTGCTCAGTCCAAAACTGATTTTAAAAATCTTTTAAGACGTCAAAATTTAACTTTACATGTACAATCATACTTTCTTATTGGTGATCGCAATACAAATATTTTACATACTAAACTAAGACATAGTTGTAGCTCTTTAAGAGCTGACCTATTTAGAGTTAACCTGGTGAACGAACCTGGCTGTTCTTGTGGACATCCATTGGAAGATGCAATCCATTATTTTCTAGAATGCCCCCTTTACCTAAATCAGAGAGTTAACCTTTTCAGAGTACTTCAGCCTATTACAGTGGTATCAATTGAAATCATTTTATTCGGATCACCCTTACTCAGTGATGAACATAATATCATGATATTTAGAAGTGTTCATAGTTATATAAATAAAACCAGACGTTTCTGTGAATAATATTTTTTTTAGTTTTGCTACTAAAAACAAATAATCTTCGAATATATGTACTCGCATCCTGTATTCCTTTATACTTTGTATATTCTATTTACTATCACATTAACTTGCATGTATGTTCTTCATTATTGTTATTATATTATGTATTTTTGTTCCTTGTACTTATTTATAGTATTTTGAACTTGCTGTCATCTTGTGTAGCTACATAATATTATTGCTATGGAGAGGCATTGTAAGTTGTTATAACTTGTGTCCAATCCATTTGTTACTTAGACAATAAAATATGTTTAAACTAAAAACTCACGGATGCATCTGATTGGATGTTGGGGTTCTGAAAATAGAAAAAATTTAAAAATAGAAACATAATTGATTGAAAATCTTCTAAATTTGGGGGAACATTAATAAGAGCTGGGAAAATAGAGCTCTTTTTAAAAAAAAGGGGTCCCCCCCCCCTTTTTTTTACAATGTACAATGTATATGATCTTGTATGCTTGCTACAATTGTAGCAAACATACAAGATCATGTACATTGTACACGTTGCATGATTTCTTTAGGCATAAGGGATTCATATTATTTCATACTATGATTACAGAATATGCAGTCCACATGCTTCACTTGTAATCACAGGTAGGTTTGTCATTGAATACACTACTCTCCAATTAAAAAAAAACCAACCATAATTTAGCCTAAAAATTGATAAAATGGTGTTATTCCCTATTTAACTCTTTCCCTTTCAAGATTTTTCTAATATATTTATGTTACTGAAAACACTTAAAATCTTCATTTAAAAAATTTGTTGGATTTACTAGTATATACATGTTATATACCATACTAAAGATAAAGTTGTAAACTTTAATAAATGTTTGAAATTTTTGATTACCATGGCAATGGAGATGTGGTAAAGTCATAGACATTAAAAAATATAAATTTTAACATATTTCATACAAATGCAGTTATGTTGAAGACCAGAACATTTCTGCTAGGTTTTGCTTTACTGCAGTAATATCTAGGTGTCAATGTTTAAAAGGAACACATGTACATTTCCTGAAATCTTATAGACATGTCTTTTTTTGAAGGTTACCTGCAGGTAACATGTGACCTACATGTATATATTGATATATTTCTGACATAATGGATACCTGCTGCTCCTTGTCTTTAAATGTTGTTGTATTATTAATTATGACCTGGTGTCAGCATAAAAACAGAGGTTAAGCACAGTTAGTTTAAACCTATATATTTTGTTTCAAAAATATTTCAGATTTGGTTGCTATGGTTACCCTTGACATACTAGTAATCACAAGAGACAGATATTTATGCATGTTTTGAATACTGTGTGTGTATCTTTACAGTATACATGTATATGTACTTAGTGCTACTGTTGAAATTCAAGTAAAAAGAAATGTGTTCAAATGTTTTTGATATGTTTATGCAGTTGGGAGTATATATACATGTATTTTAGTTGTTGTTTGTCTATTTGTCCATTTGGTCATGTGTGTGTCCACAAGTAAGAAGACCACAATCTCGTATTTTATAGTCCAGCATTAGTGTTCTTATTTCAATAAATTTACACATTGATCATGTTGATAGTGTTTGAAATCTTACAGATTTAACCATATTTAGGGGTTCTCAAATTAAAATCATGGACTATGATTGTAGTACAAACTGGGGGAGGGGGGTGAATCCTACAATGTTTCATATGGAATACATATGCTATATTAGTCAACTTATTGCAGCACAACTTTTTGGAAAAGTTCTGGGTACACCGCCATTGAACAAGATCTACATGTGTATAACATTTCAAGACTACGATATATTTGCACTTTATAGTTACAAAACAAGCCCAAAAAATCCTAAAATGGAACTTGAAGGAATAAATAAAAATAACATTATAAAATTAAAAGCAATTACTGTATTTCTATGTTAATAAAACTTAAAACCATAAAATGTAATAACAAATGAGCATTCATGGGGTCTTTCATTCTTCTAAATGTTAACTTTTTTTTTTTATATATTTACAAAGAGCTAATGTCATCTTCATTTTGTGCAAATGTTTACATCCCTCGGGGAAGCGAGCAAGCTCCGCTTTGGCATACGGGCTTTATTTCCTCACAAAAGTAGCATCCACCGCAATAACAGGAACAGTCTAGTTTGATGGATGTTATTACACGATAAAACTCATAATTACAGTCAATAATATATTCCCGAAATCGTGAAAGTTTCTCCACTGTTAAAATGTACCACGACGGCAATTGTAAAAAGTTCCTGACGAATTCCATCATTCAGTTAAAACAATGAAACAAAAACAAAAACCGAAAAATTTTCTTTTCCAAACATAACATGTATGGACACGCCAGCATTCAAATTTGAAGTGACGCTGGAGATAATTAATCCTCCGGACACGGATGAAAACACAGGCTATGATTGGACAATAACCTGGCGGTGAATTTGAAATACTTTCTCTTCATTGGTTGATACTTAAACCTACACTAAACATATTCGAAACCGAGGCGCAGGTACAGTAGGGTGCCAATCGATAAGAGAATTGAGAAACGTAAATGATATGCAATATACCACTGCAATATTAATAAAATATTTTATTAAAATATATACAAACTTGTGACCACCTGCTATGAAGAAAGAATGTTTCACAAAGCAACAAAATCACTGGAGACAGAACAAATTTCTTAAAAGGTAATATTTTAAAAAATAAAATCTGTATGTGAAACAGGAATATTTTATTAAAAAACTAATTTCTTGGTTAAGCCATTCTGAATGACCTATTTTATTTAAGTGGTCAATAAATTTAAAACTTTATAAATATGGTGTTATCCTTTGCATTAAACACAATATTACTCCAATTAAACACAATAATATTGCAATGAAATACAGTAAGGCCAAAAAAAAAATGTGTGTTTCCGGTTACCCGACCCTACCTATTTTTTTGACGCCGACCCTAAAGTTTTTTTTTGCGTTTTTAACGGAGGTTACTTCGAACCGGAAAACTTCCGGGTTTTAGTTCTATTTTCATACTTCCGCCCCAACATGGCGGCAAAATGTATACATATTAACGCTTGTAACGATATTGATAGCTCATTTAATAGCTGTATTAGTCTAGACTTTTTAAGGCTTTATGGTAAATTCTTGAAACTTACAAGCTTTACACCTACAAAGGTATAAAAGATAAAAGTCAAGATTTAAATTACTAATTTAACCAACACCATTCATGATTCAAAAAAAAAAAAAATTAAAAAAAAAATTAAAAAAAAAATCGACCTACCTACCTATTTATAATTCTATGTAACCGGAAACACACATATTTTTTTGTTTGGCCTAATATTGTGATAAGATGCAAATGTATTATTGCGTTTAATTGCAATATTTTTGAGTTTAATTGCAGTAATTATTGCATTTAATCGCTATAATTATTTGCATTTAATAATTATTGCATTCAATCGCAATAATTATTGTCTTTAAACACACTATTTTTTTTGCATTTAATCTCAAAAAGTATTGCATTTATTAGCAAACTTATTTGAATTAAATTTAATTGCAATAACTTTTGCGTTGAAATGCAAAGCACTACATTTATTTGCAATAAGTAATGCTTTTAAAAGCAATACAAATATTTTGTATCCAATAACAGTGAATAAAGTGGCCAAAATAAGCTTCTGTAATCCTTATTATATCGTTAAAATAAAACCTGCTTTTCTCAGACAAAAACAAGAAAGGTTAAAACTTCATTGTTTAGTATGGTATCATTGTAGGTTGTGTAAATTTATTTAAGTTTTATTTAAATTGATGTTGACAGGTTGAAGAGTTTAATCTGACAACTTTTACACAATTTTAAAGTTGATTTTTGAAACATTTAATCTGATGCAGCAAAAATTGAAATAATTAGTATTTTGTTGAATAGATGTTTATATGAATGTTCACAGTAGTAAATTCTACTATATGTTTAGATAATATAAAATTTGAATGGCTTTTTTCTCAAGAGTATTTGCCACTACTAAAATCCTTGGTTCTTTTATCAAAGACAGCTTAGAAATAAGAACTTCCTAAACAGCATAATAACACCTCTATAACAGACTTATACATGTATATGTACTTGCAATTGTGGTCGTGTGTAATATGTTACTGAATATACTCATGAGAAAAGAATAGTTAATATTTATGATCTATAGTATATTGTATGTCTGGCTCTGTCTCAGGAAGCCTCGACGATAGGTGCTGGATGCAACAAATATATTTCAATCCGGCAGCGGCGGCAGCGTAAACACATTTTGCTTCATATCTTTGTAAGATTAAGCCCTAGCTCCATCAAATTTGGTCCACTGGATGGTAGCTTATGACAAGTACTTGCTAAGCAGTTACCTGTAACCTGGTCCAGCGACTACATTAAAGTTTATGTATTAGGGCAGTTCCTCTGTAACCATGCTTGTTAGGATGACTATATTTGGTATATACCAGGTAGGTTGCTGATGAAAAGTATATGACGGTCTTAGTAGATGTAACCTGACATTGACCTCAATTTCATGGTCCAGCGACTTAGTTAAGGTTTTTGGATTGGGGCAGTTCCTCTGTAACCATGCATGATAGGATGACAACATTTGGTGTATAGATTGTTGATGAAAAGTGTATGACGGTCTGGTAGGTTTCACCTGACATTGACCTCAGTTTCATGGTCTAGCCACGATGTTAAAGTTTTTGGATTAAGGCAGTTCCTCTGTAACTATGCATGGAAAGATGACAACATTTGTTGTTGCTGATGACCATGAATAGTTCATGACTGTCTGGTAGGTGTCACCTGATCATGACCTCGATTTCACGTTCAAGTAAAGACGTTTAAGTTTTTGGATTAGGTCAGTTGATATTGATAATATGTGATTACATGTATGTCTTACTAGTGCAATACAATAATGGGTCCATGAAATGCATGTCTCTTAATTTGTCCTTATCTTTAGCTGGGCCTGCCATGGGCTCTTGGGGTGTAGCTGTTTATTTTACATGTATAAATGTAACATTGATTTTTGTCATGAAATAACAACTGAAATCCCAGTCTTGGAATTTTTAGTAGCCAATTATGTGAAAACATTGTAGCAAATACCAAAGCCTCCTCTTTTCAGTTTGTCTCAAAGGTACAGGAAATTAAATATCACCTATTTAAGCAAATATGAGTAAGTAATTATTCCTACATTTCCCCCCTACAATTACAATTTTGGGTATATTATTTTCCCATTTGTGTTGAAGTCAAAATGAATTTGTTAACAATTGGATGGGGGAACTTTCTTTTAATCAAATTAAAATGTCCCCTGCCCAGCATGAAAAAAGAAAAAGAAATAGAAGTTCATTCAAGTTGTTGCGTGCAGGTTTGTGTACAGTTCTTTTGCCTGTAAATCACAATGAATTTGCTAAGTTTTTATATTGATTTATACTGTGAATGTTGCAGCTGTAACAAACTTTTGTAAATGTATCTGCTGCATTCAGGTATGTGGTTTGTACATTTAATTAGGTGTGTGAATTACAGATTTTAATCCTTCTGTCTGATTCGCACTTATGTGACTAAGTACTTTATATTTCAGACAGTTAATTGTTAAATACTTGTTCGTTCATTGTAATGCATATACTAGTAGCAGTTGCAAAAATGATTATTGTCAGAATTGGGTTGTCAACATAACACAGGTTCAAGTTTGTTATTTTTGTGACTAAATCTGCACCATTTTCAATGAATTGTACAAAATGTGTGCATAGGCATCTTAATTAATCGTGTTCAAAAGATTATATCTCTATCTTCCTTTTATTGGCTTGGTCCCATGAAGTACAAACATGGATTATATGGTGAATCGGGGTGGGTGGGCCGTGGGGTGGGAGGGGAAAATATGGTATCTATTTTATGTCATAAAATTTTCCTACAGTTTTCAACCCGTATCTCTGAAACATTTTACAGAAAGATTGCACATGTATAAAGGTGGTGCACCTGGTTTTATGGAATTGTTTGAGGAATTTGTTCCCAAATTTTATATCCTGCCACACAAAGCGGCAGTTTATGTTATACCCTCCATATGGATATGAATGTCTGTCATTATGTCCATCCATCTGTCTGTCTGCCCCTGCATCTGTCTCTCCATGCCTCTGTGGTTTCCAGATGATAACTTGAAAACATGTCAATAGATTTTATTTAAACTTGGTACAACTGTTAAGTACTATAAATGAAGTTCAATTTCTAATTTCAGCACAATTCATCCAATTTGTAGTTTTCAACTTAGTCCAATAATTTTTTTTTGTCATCAGTTGGTGGTTTCCAGATCTATAATAACTAGTGCATCAACAGATGTTGTTCAAACTTTGCACAGCTGTTTAGTACTGTAAAATAAAGATCAGGTACTAGTAGTTTTCAACTTAGGGTAATGTTTTTGGTCAACAGTTGACAGTTTCTAAATTGGCTTTTTTCAAAGATTACTTGAAAAACAGCTTTTGTTAAAACTTTGCACATACATGTATGTTAAGTGCTATAACATGAAAATCAAGTTGAATTTTTAGCACAACCCCTTTTGTAGCTTTTGAGTTGTGCCAATTTGAAATTACTTTTATAGTTCCAAGGTCAAGGTAAAAATTGTGTCCTGAGTTGGACTGTGTTCCTATAGCTGATTTATAATTCAGAAAAATGTGTTCATGAATAATAAATACAATACATAGGCTGAATCTAGGACTACACTTTCATTGGTGCAGCACAATTTCATTTTGGTAGTAAAGCTCCATTTGTCCTAGTGATATCAGGCCAAAGTTACTGGTACACAGTTTCTATTTTTATGCCCCACGCTAGGGTGTCTGTCTGTTTGTCTGTCCTTCCATCTCTCAGTCCATCTGCAACTCCTCCTACACTACTGAATAAAATTTGATGAAACTTACACAAAATCTTTGTCACATACTAGTAGTCCCATTGTGCAACTGATATTTAACATTTTGATTGGAATAATATATGAGGTTTCCCATAGCAAAGCATCGACTTTGTCATTTACATAAGGGGGTACCCATCTCTTATCTGCCTATACCACTGAATGGAATTTAATAAAAAGCTGGGGTATCAATTATGTCTAGTTATAAGTTTTCTAAAACACTTTTGGTAGACAAATTGATATCAATCACATAAAAATAGATTTATATAAAATCATGCACTACAGTCAGTTTACAAATATATTATTTATATAAGAAATATTTAAACACGATTAACAATTTTCATAATTTATACTTTTTTGCAAAATTTTACTTTTCATAGTTACATGTACAGGTTTAGCTATTTTATTAATTGTAGTAATATTTGTGACATCTCTTTTGCTACCATTGAGAGTTTATTATTTGTGTTTTCCTCTATTTGTAATGTATTCAATTTTGTTGGAATTTCTAAAAATATGTATGGGAATCTGGCGGCGGCATAAACACTTGACATCTTGCTTCATATATTTGTAAGCCCAAGCCCTAGGTCCATCAAATTTGGTACAGAGGTAGCTTATGATGAGTACTTGCCAGTCAGACACCTGTCACCTGACCTTGACCTCAATTTCACGGTCCAGCCACTACGTTAAAGTTTTTGGGTTACGGCAGTTCCTCTGTAACTACGCATAGTAGGATGACAAAATTTGGTGTATAGGTTGCTGATGACTAGTACATGACTGTCTGGTAGGTGTCACCTGACCTTGACCTCAATTTCACGGTCCAGTGACTAAGTTAAAGTTTTTGGGTTACGACAGTTCCTCTGTAACCACAGATGGTAGGATGACAATATTTGGTATATAAGTTGCTGATGACTAGTACATGACTGTCTGGTAGGTGTCACCTGACCTTGACCTCAATTTCACGGTCCAGTGACTATGTTAAAATTTTTGTGTTACTGCAGTTTCTCTGTAACTATGCATGGTAGGATGACAATATTTGGTATATAGGTTGCTGATAAATAGTACATGACTGTCTGGTAAGTGCCACGTGACCTTGACCTCAATTTCACAGTCCAGTGACTACGTTAAAGTTTTTAGGTTACTGCTGTTCCCCTGTAACCAAGCATGGTAGGATGACAATATTTGGTATATAGGTTGCTGATGAATAGTACATGATTGTCTGGTAGGTGTCACCTGACCTTTACCTCAATTTCACGGTTCAGCGACTATGTTAAAGTATTTGTATTAGGACAGTTCCTCTGTAACTATGCATAATATGGTGACAATATTTGGTATACCGGCCGCTGCTCATAATTAATGCTATTTACGTAATGCTTATGACGAAATTTTTTTTCGTTACTGATGCGGAATTCAGGCGAGACGTTTTTCTGTGTCCACACTTGTTCTAAAAAATTGATACATGTATGTGAATTTCCAAACATATGCAAATTAGATTTTTTTTAGTTGTTAAAATTTTCCCCAAACCACTTTCACTATTTGATTAGACTTGGTATGGGTTAACAGGTCTGTTATCAAAACAGCATCCGAGAGCCAGCTTGTGAGTAACTGATTTTTTATAACAGGGGTACTGGCTGTGTACAAGTTATTATCATTTTTCAGATGTTTTTCGTTAATGTTCTCTTTATATGGAAATTCTAGTATTTGTACCGAGTAGAGCCTGGGAATATTAATGATGACCCCAAGACACACTTATAATCCTGTCTGTAAACAATTCCAGTGGCAGTGGGCATGTATATTACAATTTGTGCCAGTAAAAAGTGCAGATTTTTGCTGTTGTTTTTATTATGAGATGTACCAGTTGTTAGAATGAAGTTTCATCACTTTTATTTGTCCACAAAAAATTGACGACTGTCAAAGAACTTATTGGCAAAGATATAAAGTTATTATCAAATACATATACATGTACATCTGGTCTGTCACCCACCTGAAACTTTTAATCCTCTTGTTAATCGGTAGAAATAAAATTTTCATACTATACACCCATGTCATTGGCAAAGTAAAAGTAAATAGGGGATCAAAAGTGGATATGCAGTGCTTTATTTTTAGCACACCTGACCCGAACCTCAGCTAAAAATAGACAGGGGGGGGAGGGTCAAAATACATTTTTTGCCTTACAGTTCAAAAAGTATAACAGATACAGGCAAACCGAAGAGACTTCCCTTCTTCAGCATCAAAAGCTCTACAAAACTATCTATAGAGTCGAAGTTGTATGATGACTCATTGTAGGAGTTATTGCGCTTTAATTGTCAAAATTTATGATTTTTGCCACGTTGTCCTCAAAATCTCGAAAATTAGTAGAACTAGAGAAAACGTTAGCATTGCTAAATTGTTCAGCTCTATGAGAGCTACAAAAATGTATTCAGGGTCAAGATTGTCTGATGAACTGAGAAGGAGTTGTTCCCATTGAACTGTTTTTTATCAGTTTTAATTGATTTTTAAAAATCTTGTAATGTACAGAAAAGAGAAAACTGCACACACTCAAGCACAGCAAATGAATATAAGTGTGAACTTGTAAACTTTTATGGATTCCAGTTCTCAATTTTTGAATAAAGGGCAATTCATATTGTGGGCATGGTTAAAAAATGCAGCAAGAAAATGTACATGTAGGTACCATAATGGTGGGTTGTATTCGACACCCTGTACTTGTTTAATAAATTTTTTATTGCAGGTTAAATGTAGATAGTTGTGCAATGAAAGACTTTTATGAACATCTAATTTTAACCATTCTGCGACAAAAATGAGACATCTAATGTACATGTACCAGTACACATGTACATAAATAATTTACATTTACACATATGTTTCTGAAATATTTATTAATGTGTATTCAACAATACCTACTTTGTACATGAAATTATTGAGAAAAAAAATTTCTCTACATGTTTTATTCATAACTTAAGATTTTGATGTCAACTGATGTAATTAATAGTGTGGTGCATGCATATTTGTTTATACACCACCAGCTTCCAATAGGAAATATTGGGAATACTGTTTAAATAGTCCTTATCCCAGGACTACCTTAATCATGTTAATAATTGAAAGTTTTTCTATTAACTACAAAATGTGTTTTATAATTTTGGCTATAATTAATTCTCATTACAGGGCATGTATCATTGTCTGTCCTAAACTTTTCACATTACAGTCTTCCTCTCCAAAATCCCTTGGCCAGTTGCAACCACACTTTGCAAGAATGTAATCTTGGGTGGTTTTTAGCAAAGTTTGAGTTTTTGAAGCTGACATAGTATTCAACATGGTTGCCAGGACCAATCGTGAAGTGCAAAGATCTTCTCACAAATTGCTTGGAAGATTGATTTAAAATACTGCAGAAATGTACCTTAGATAGTCCTCTACAATGTTCAGGTTTTTTGTGTCAATCCAAAATCCAAGATGGCCACCATGTAGAACATAGCGTATCATAGGAACCTATGGGAAAAATATACAAAGGACTTCTTCACCTAAACTATTCCACACATTTAAACCAAAATTACTATGCAGAAATGAAGTTATATATTATTATGTTGTATTTATTGAGCTGATTGGAATTTAACATGGCTGCCATTAATGTGTTCTGTTTCCTGACAAACTGCTTGATTTGTTATATTGTAGAAATTTACCTTAGATGGCTCTGTACAAAGTTTACTTGTTTTGTGCAGATCCTAAATCCATAATGGCTGACAAATTTGAACATAGCTTAATATAGGACGCTAATGGAAAAAAAAGACAGGTCTTCTTCTCAGAAACTGTTCAACACGTTAAAGCTATATCATGCAGAAATGAATTGTTTCCTGTATACTAGACATTTTAGTATTTTTACTGGCATTGTGATTAAAAAACCATGCATTCATTTTACTGGTATATGAATTTGTTTACTTCTTATAATTAATGTTTTATTTTACTAAAAGCTGGAATATTTTGTTCTCTCTATGATTAAACTTAAATCAAATTAATGTTTTATAGATAGTGTTAGATGAGGCATATATAGCTGAAAAAAAGAAAGTGCAATAAAGGCCCTTCATGTAATGTGACCACTGGAAATCTATGCCAGAAGCTGGTATGTTGAAACAGTACTTCTCTAGACTTAAAAATTTTCCAATGAAAACATGGTTTGTTCAAACATTTTGACTCTTTTGGCCACCCACTTGAATTTCATTGATTTTTGTTTATTCATCAATGTAACAATTAATCCAAAGTAAAGTGTACTCTTAAAAAATAGCATGTATTTCTCTTAACAAATGTTTCCTCAGTAATAATAAACATGCAGGTGTTTCCACCAAACTACAAACCACTAAAGCAATAACCAGCTCAAGACATTTTCATCATCAAAATTTGAGTGTACTACATACATGTTTACGTTTAGATGTTGAATTAGTTTTACAACTCAGCAGGCTCTGTTCATTCAAGCATTTTTAGCTCACCTGACCCAAAGGGTCAGTGTGAGCTATTCTCATCACTTTGCGTCCGTCATCGTCGTCTCCGTCATCGTCGTTGGCTGTAAACATTTTACATTTTAATCTTTTAACCAAACTTGGCAGGAATGTTTATTGGGTGGTTCTTACCAATTTTGAGTTTTTGGTGCTGATCAAATATGAAACATGGCTGCCAGGGCCATTAATGCATTCTGATTGGCTGAAATTCAAAAATCTTCTTCTCATGAACTGCCTGGCAGATTGATTTGAAATATTGCAGAAATGTACCTTAGATCGTCCTCTACAAAGTTTGAGTTTTTTGTTCCGATCCAAAATCCAAGATGGCCGCCATCACAGGACATAGTTTAACATAGGACCCTATGGGAAAAACATACAAACAACTTCTTTTCTGAAACTGTTCCACACAATGAAGCCAAATTATGAAGAAATGATTAATGGATATTTATCTTATTATTTTGAGTTTTTTTAGCTAATTGCAAATTGAACATGGCTTCCAAGGCAACTAATGGGTTCTGATTGGCTGAAATTTCAAAAATCTTCTTTTTACTACAAACCGCTTAGCAGATTGATTTGAAATATTGCACAAATGTACCTTAATTAGATGGTCCTCTACAAAATTTGAGTTTTTTGTGGCGATCCAAATTCCAAGATGGCCACCATGGTAGAACACAGCTTAACATAGGACCCTATGGGAAAACCATACAAACAGCTTCTTCTCTGAAACTCAGTTCCTCACAATTTAACCAAATAATGCAGAATTTAGTGAATCTTAGATAGTAATCTTATTATTTTAAGTATGTTTCAAGCCGATAGGAAATTCAACTTGGCTGCCAGAGCTGCAAATGCATTCTGACTGGCTGAGATTTTAAAATTCGTTTTCTCACAATTAGCTTGGTAGATTTTAGGATGGTCCTCTACTAATTTTGAGTTTTTTGTTTCAATCCAAAATACAAGATTGCTGCCACCATGGAACATCACTTAACATACTAACCTATGAAAAAACGTAAAAACTGCTTCTTCTCATAAACACTCCTACTGCTGATTGTAAATTCAACATGGCAACATTCATAGAAACAGCATCTTCACATAAACTCTTTAGCATTTAATATCAAAATTTGCAAGAAAAGTCTGTTCTTAAACAGTTTTTTAGTAAGTCAGGTGAGCGATACAGGCTCTTAAGAGCCTCTAGTTTAACAACACATTACTTTATTTACAGTCAAGACAACCACAATTGAGCAGACAAACAAACAGAAAAAAAATTAATAACAATGATTTTAACAAAAAATAAATTAAAGATTTTTGTGTTGGGATCCCAACACACAGGTGGGTAAAAATCCTCGTGGTTAGTATTTCATTGAAATCAGTCCATTAAAATATGCATAGAAATCAAATTTCTTTTTAATCAGACAAAAATGTTTAATTTTTTGGGGGAGATGTGGGAAAATGGCCACCGATACACAATGGCAGTGTTTGCACCAAATTATTTTCAGTAAAAAACGGTCAGGATAGTCAATTGCATCAATGTACTAATTATCGTTGAAATCACTGCTTCCATCCCCAAGGTCTGAGAAATGTAGTTTTATTTTAAATGGTTGCCATTTTGAAAATGGCTGCCATCTTGTAATTTTTTTAGTTGATTGCATACCTTTAAGTGACCCTCTATAACCTTACCAAGTTTCAAAGTAATCAGTTAAAGTGTTTTCCCGTAATCGTGCGGACAAGTTCATCATAATTATTTTAAAAATAACTTGTTATAACTGTTGGGATACAAACACAAATGTCTCCCAAACGAACCCTTAATGCCACTATAATCTTGACCATGTTTAAACCCCCCCCCCCCCCCCACCAAATAACAATATTTACCAAGATAATGCAATGTCCTATATAATGACCCCTTTGACCTCTGTTTCCATAGAAATTGCAGCCATTTTGAAAATTCCAAAAATGGATTACAAAACTTCAGGTCACCCTTAACAGGTTCCCAAAGTTTCATATTTATTGGACATTACATCTCAGAGAAACTGTTGACAAGATTGAACAGAAAGAAAAAAGAAAGAAAGAAGAAGAAGAATGCTAAGAAACTGGACAAAAACTTCCTTTGGGAGACATAATTAAACTGACTTTGTTCTGAGAACAAATGTGAAGGTCTTTTCCACTATGGTCTTAAGTCAGAAAATATAAGAATGTTATGGACTTTTTGTCTGTTGCTAAGCACAGAATGTCACTTCCATTAATGAAAATTAGTTTTTGGAGTAAAGAAAGTGGTCCAAGGGAATCAATATAGGGTTGTTAAGGATTTTACACCAGCTATTAGGGACAAAATACCAGTTCGGGTTGTATTATGACCTATTTCAGTAAAGTATATCATCCTGTTTTTCAAAGTATATGGTTGTTGAGGACTTTTTATTAAGGCTACCCTGTTGCTATGGTATAACCTTGGCCTGTAAGCATCGACAAATTGAAGCCCTTGTCATACTGATCGCTTTAAGTTAAATGTTTACTATATTATCTCTGTTTTCAGGTCATAAGCTGAAAACCCAATTCAGCAAAAGGTATCAAGGGCTAAAACTTGAAAACGGTTCATAGAACAATTTTAGATCAAATGTACCAAATGAAGGTTTTGATGAGAGGAGTATTTTTTCCCCTTTATTGTCTGCCTCTATCTTTTATAGTTTTTGAAATACAGTGCTAACAAAACCAAAGGTGACCTTTGACCTTGACTTGTGACCTAATACCTTAAGATTATTTAATGTAATAATAGTTACTTAGGATCAATGGTGGTGGTCCCAAGTCTCTAGGACTTGTGGTCAAAAATGTGTAAACAGGAAGTGGATTGAAATAAAAATGTCTGGGTATTAAATCATTTCCATAGGTCAACCAACTTTTTTCACTCAAGATTTTAAGAATCTGTTACGGTTTCTGAGTTTATCTGCTAGCAAAGGTTTATATTGTTTTGACAGATAACTTTGTTACTAAAAATAGATCAGTTTTACTAGGTGAACCAAGTAGTCTGCCAGCGCTAGTATGACCAATTAATGATACCGTGTCCTGAAATGATATGTCATGACACTTTTTTGCAAATGACATCAGGAAAAAAAAAGAATTTATAATCTTAATCAGTGAACAAAATTTCCAGAAGTTGTTTCACACTGACAGGTATCTTAAAACATCCAAAATTAACCTCCTCTCTTTCCCAGCAAACCTCTGAAGCATCTTGATCAAAACCTCATTGTCCTGCAAAATTAGGTGTTGTAGTATAGCAAATGAGAGTTTTTTGTTGTCCGGCAGAACAAATCCTAACCTGGTAGAATTGCACCACATACCTAGAAACTTTAATCGCTGCATGGGAATCAGAACACATTTTTTTAGATTTAAAAAATACCCTAAACGAATCAATACCTGGCAAACGGTATACATAGCTCTTGGCGCCAAATAATACCCACTCTCCAACTTGTTAACCCAGGTCCATTCACACAACATCCTATCATCAATACATGTATGTGGCAAGGCTGGGACACCCAAAGAAGGACAATAGCCTATTATCTTCAGACCTGTAGTGTGATAAATGAAAGCATTTGTCTTAAAGCCAAACAGAATTGTATAATATACCATGTACCAACAGGCAAATTGAATCCCAAATAAATGTCCTACTATCTGGTTGGAGAAGAATGTGGTCATAACCTGATTTGTCATCCAAAGAGGTCATAAAGCATTTCTAATGCAAAATACTCTGAACCTCTTATAAAGTGTCCAACTGAAAAGGATTATCGTTTTATACACATATTCAAATGACTTTCATCCTGGCATAATCTAGGCTTCAATTGCACACTGACCAATCCTTCCAAGCAAAGAAATAGACCCATTCCCTATCCTCCCCATCAAGGTTTCCATGATAAACTCCACATATTTCTTACAAGATGAAAAAATTAGGAAATATTGCAAGGGGTGGAATATCAGACTCGTAACTTTCCTCTTAAAATTTCCCTTAAAATTGAAAATATTTACACCGTACTTTACCCATTTCCTCATATTATCCGGAGACCCAAATTTCTCCAATTCTGTTACATAACAACTAAGATTTCCTGCTACTAACACAGCAGGGACCCTAAATGACATCTCAGAAACAATTGTATTCGGAACCTCCTTCTACCAATATTGCAGTCCTAGGGGATGCCAATCCATTCAACATCAGCAGATGTCCTTATTCTTGCATTTTTAGGGATCACCCTGTCTGTCTGTCCGTCTGTCCACATTCCTTGTTAGCGCTTCTCCTCCTAAACCGCTTGACAGATTTTGATGAAACTTTACATGAAGGAAGTACATCATGTGTAGATGTGCATGAAGAATTGTCGTCGCTTTCGGATATTATTCAGGGGAGTTAATTGGACATAGACTTTTAAAATATAGTATTATGTGTGAGACCTCGTAAGCGCAACTCCTCCTAAACCGTTTGACATATTTTGATGAAACTTTACATGAAAGAAGTACATCATATTTTCGTTGCTGTCGGATATTGTTCAAGGGAGATAATTGGACTTAAGTGAAGGGGGTATCTCTTTGTGAGCGTTCTCACAGTCCACACTTGTTTATAATTTGCATATTTAAATACAAAACCAGAACTAAAAGTTGTAGTTTTAATAAACTTAATTTTATTTAAAAATTACATCTCAAGAACAAAAGCAAATTATAGTGTTTTATACTTAATTTTCATGATTTTCAAGAAATGGTTTATAGCTCACCTGACCCGAAGGGTCATGTGAGCTATTGCCATCACTTAACGTCCGTCTTCTGTCGTCCGTCGTCTGTCCGTTCAACTTTTCAAAAATCTTCTTCTCTGAAACCACTTGACAGAATGCAACCAAACTTGATATGGTTGTTGCTTCGCATGTCCTTTACCAAACTATCATTTGGATTTTTGATTCGTAAAAAAACATGGTCGCCATGGCTAAAAATAGAACGGGGGGTCAAAATACAGTCAAAATCTTCTCCTCTAACCAATGAAAGGACTGCTTTGAAACGTTGCACACATCATCTTTAGGATGTCCTCTACCAAAATTTTGCTAATCATTACAGCTGACTAAATACATAGCTATGTTGGCTTAAAATAGAAAGGGGGGGGGGGGGTCAAGGGAGTTTTTGGCTGATAGTTAAAAAAGTATAACAGGTACAGCAAATTTCAAGTGAACCTCCCTCCTAAGCATCAAAAGCTCCTCCTTATAGGAGTTATTTCCCTTTAAAGGTCAAAATTAACGACTTTTGCAGAAGTGTTGGTCAATTCCTTATAGGAACGAAATTCTATATAAAAAAGGGTTGTTTGATTTCGATTCAGGTGAGCGATACAGGCTCCTGGGAGCCTCTAGTTTATTTTTTATTATGCATTTATTTTGAGATTTTCCTGCATCTTCATAATAAAAAGATCTCTTGTAAAAATCAATACTAGCTAGATTTGTTTTGAAAATGAAGAAATTTTAATCATAATAATGCATAAAACAATAGTTCACTTCTCACAGTGTTGATTCTAAAATTTGTTTGTGATACTTAATCATATTACATAAAAAACCTATATATAATTGGTATCTGTCAAGTTCTCCAACAGTATGCGGGTGGTTAAGGGAGTTAGTCTACTATTGATGGGTGGGGGGTGAGGCTTGTCTACAGTGAGGTTGCGTGTTTTGAGGGTTTGAGTCTCACTGTGTGTAGGGCATGCTAGACTCCAATCTTGCCAGTTTTCTCAGGTAATACAGCTTCCTCCCCCAGTAATAACTAGATGCCACAATATATAGTCATTGTAGCTGAAAAATTGCTAAAAGTGACATTAAACACCATTCAGCCAAACAAACAAGCAATCCAGCCACATACAGGTAAGTGAAGCAGTCATCCTGCTGTTAATATTTACAGAACTATTACAAGAATCCAAATACTTTTTCTTCTTCACCAATCTTGTGACAAACATTTATTCTAAAGCCCAATACCATCTTAGGATGTTACAAAGGCTCACATATAAAATTGAGTACACTATGCCATAGTCAAATAAATGGAATTTTTAGAAGTAGTATGTATTGTAGAGCTGAAATTGCTTTGTGCTTTTGTACTACCCTGATTTAATCTAATGTGTATTTTGTTAGGAATAAAAAAGCTATGAAGGATATTGAAATTGTTACAACTAAATTGTGAAAAAAGTTCAAAAAGGATCTATTGGTCAAGCTAGAAACCATAGTGATCAATACAAGATCATTGCCAGCTGAGCAAATACTGCTTAAGGTATGATATGGTAATAAATTTATAGATGTATGTATACACAGTACATACATTATGTGTAGGGACAACTACCTGTATCATATGGAGACAATTGTGTACATTTATATCACTACGAGACGTGCAGCATCGAGTTGTGATGCGGACTGTATGCAATTGTTGAGTTGTGATACAGATAGCTGTACCTACACTTAAATGTATGTAATAGGTTTATCTAAAATTAAGAAGTATAAGAAGGACAGAACAAAACTGAATATTTAAAATTTTTTATTTAACATTTAAAGAAGCATTTGTTTACAAAATATAGTCCCTAATGTCACACGTATTATGACATTAACGAGTCATTCAACGAATCATTGGTTATATCATTTATTGTGACATCAAGAAGTAGTTTCGACAAAAGTAAATCTTGTATCACATGCATAGATGTTACAAGGTTTTGTATCACAACGTTGTATCAGTCGCTAATTTTTCATATTTTGATGAAATACATACTTAATTTTAGATAAATACATGTTAAATCCACTTTTGAATCTTACATTTATATATATTTAACCTATAGGCTCATTTTTTAATTAAAATTAAGCGTTTTTTAGCTGTCTGTCTTTTCCTGTAAACTTTTTACATTTCAGTATTCTTCTCTGAAACCACTGGGCCAGTCTTGGTCAGAATGTTTCTTGAATGGACCTTTATAAAATTTGTGTTTTTTATTCTGATTGGAAAACCAATATGGTCACCACCGCAGTACTTTTTTTAAAATAGGGCCCTATGGGAAAAAAGTTCCAAAGGGCTTCTTCTCTGCAACAGGTTAACTAATCAAAACAAAACTTACCAGGAATATTGTTTGGGTGAACCTTTATAAAGTTTATGTTTTTATGCCAATCAGATATTCAAAATGGCCACTACCTCAAAAAAAGTTTAAAAAGGCTTCTTAAAAAATTAAAAACAAAAATAACTAGCAATATTGGATGGTCCATTATAAAGAGCCAATTGAAAATTCAAAATGGCCACCACTACTTTACTCAGTTTAACATAGGACCCTATAGAAAAAAGTTTTTAAAGCTTCTTCTGTGAAACCAGTTAACCAATCAAAGCAAAATTTGCTACCAGTATTGCTTTGATGGTTCTCCATAAAGTTTGTTTTTTATGCCAATCGGCCATTTAAAATGGCTGCCACCACAGGACTTAGTTTAACATAGGGCTGTATGGAAAAAAGTTTTAACAGGCTTCTTTTCTGAAACTGGTTAACATGGTTAACCAATGAAACAAAAACGTGCTAGCAATATTGTTTGGATAGCCCTATAAAAAGTTTATGATTTTTGGGCCAATCAAAAATTCTAAATTTGGATTTTATGCATATTATCCTCTATTAAACTGTTTCCCTGGTTAGCTACATTCTTTTTTAAGTCTCTGACATTTAATTGATATATCAAAAACACCCAATTCATTGGTTTTAACACTTTATTCATAATTATGGCATTGTTGACAAAATTTGAATTTTGGAAGTGCATAATTTCAAAATCGATTTGGACAAAAATATGTGTCATTTCAGATCATAGGTTATGTTCGTTGCACTATCCGAAATACCATTTCTACCGATACAATAAGGAAATTATACACTCTGCAATTTCAACATTGTCAACAATACCATGATTACGAACAAGTGTTAGAATTAATTAAGCATTAAAGAAATGTCAGCTGAACGGTAAAGGAAAATTTATAAAACCAAGCCAGCAGTTTGAATATACAAGAAAAGATATGGTTGTAACCATATCGGGGAAACTCAATTAAAGTAATTGGAGGATTAAAACAGGAAGTCATTTTGTACTGTTATATCTGATAAATGTTTTATAATGAAAATAGAAATTGTGTAATTAATACTATAACCAACAATAACAGTAAAGAATAAAAAGCTTCGCCTAGCGCAGCATGATACGACCGCAACATGTTGAACCCTGTACGTTTGAGGCCCAATATGGAAAGTCAATTGCTTTGGACATATGCAGCCAATAGTGGACTTAAAAAGTTTTTTGACACATGCATACCTTTGTGGACTATCGACCCATATTTTCATAAGGAATCCATTATATTTTTTGTTCAAAAGTAGACAAAAAATTAAAATGCACTTTTATCTATTATTAAACCCCCGCTTGACATAGTCGGGGGTATATAATGGTCCTCATGTCCGTCCGTCCGTCCGTTCGTCCGTCCACATTTGGTTTCCGGATGATAATTCAAAAAGTTTACATCCGATTTGAATGAAACTTTGGGATATTGTTATATATCAGGTTGGTAAGAAGCCTATTGATTTTGAGGGAAATCCGTCAAATTTCAAGGTCACAGTCCACGAAAAACGTTGGAAATTTTAACAAAAAAGTTGTTTCCGGACAATAATTCAAAAGTTTACATCTGATTTGAATGAAACTTTGGGATATTGTCATATATCAGGTTGGTAAGAAGCCTATTGATTTTGGGGGAAATACGTCAAATTTCAAGGTCACAGTCCACGAAAAACGTTAGAAATTTTTACAAAAAAGTTGTTTCCGGACAATAACTCCAAAAGTTTGCATTCAATTTGAATGAAACTTTGGGATATTGTTAAATATCAGGTTTGTAAAAAGCCTTTTGATTTTGGGGGAAATCGGTTAAATTTCAAGGTCACAGTCCACGAAAAACGTTTGAAATTTTTACAAAAAAGTTGTTTCCGGACGATAACTCAAAAAGTTTGCATGTGATTTGAATGAAACTTTGGGATATTGTTATATATCAGGTTGGTAAGAAGCCTATTGTTTTGGGGGAAATCGGTCAAATTTCAAGGTCACAGTCTACAAAAAACATCAGAAATTTTTACAAAAAAGTAGTTTCCGGACAATAACTCAAAAAGTTTTTCATCCGATTTTAATGAAACTGTAAAATATTGTTATATATTTTGTTGGTAAGAAGCCTATTGATTTTGGTGGAAGTCTATCAAATTTCAAGGTCACAGTCCACGAAAAATGTTAGAAATTTTTACAAAATGCGGGGGTATTAGTGATCGAGTTTGATTTTTTTTTAAAATCCCCCCTTTGGCCCCTCATTTCTAACCGGAATAGGCAGAAAAAGGGGCTAAACATACGCTTCATTATTTATCCATTATGTGACAAGAATTAATTAGAAAAAAAAATTCAAAATCAGACAAGACATGCAAAAGTTACATTTATGCCCCCTTTGGCCCCTAATTTCTACGGGGGTAAAAAAAAGAGGTGGTCTGGTAAAATTCATTCTTCATTTGGTATCACTATTTGACAAAAATTAATTTCCAAAATTTTTTTTTCAAAAGTGGACTAGAAATAAAAAAGTTTCATGTTTGCCCCTTTTGGACCCCTTATTCCTAAACGAAAAAACAGGAGGAACCCACAAAATCAATCTCTTTCATCCTTTTATGATTAGAAAAATTATTGTAAAATTTCAAAGCAATCTGTAAACCAGAACCAAAGTTATTGTGGAAACAAATAAAAAAGTAGCATTTTTTGCCACTTTTGGGCCCCTAATTTTTAAACTAGAAAAGGGGACAACAAAAATCAATCCCATCCATCTATTAATGGTAAGAAACAACATTGTAAAAGATTCAAAGCAATTGGATAACTATAACAAAAGTTATTGTGAGAACACTTAAGTTAACAGACAACGACGCAGACGACAGCATTATACCATTATACGTCTGCAACTTTTTTGCGGTCGTATAAAAATAGTAGGCATGCATAGTAAATAAACCAGTTAACATTTTTGGACATTTGAATTATTTAAAGTAAAAGAAAGATACAGGAAAATGCAATTTAGTCCTGTATTAAAAAAATTTAATTAAATAATTTATTCTATATGATGCGACAACAACAAAATAACTGGAAAATTAAAAAGTGCATAAAACCAATAATAAGACAATGCTAAAGTAGAAACGTTTTCATCATTTAAATTTTCGACAGGAATTACAGATTCGTAATACTTCCCTCATCAAGTCGGTGTGCAATCTTTGTCCCAAATTATTAACATTCATGCCATTTGTACCATTTGTTAAATCTGCAATCCCAATTGAGATAAAAGACTGGTTGTCGTTTGTTTTTAAAATATTCGAAATTCTTAATACATTGATTTATGTGTTATTATACCCCCCGCTTGAAAAGCGGGGGGTATATAGTGTTCATGGTGTCCGTCCGTCCTTCCGTCCGTCCTTCCGTCCGTCCGTCCGTCCGACCGTCCGTTACACTTTCTATTATTTGCAACTCCTCCTACACCACTGAAAGGAATTTGATGAAACTTACACAGAATCTTTGTCTCATAGTGCCATTGTGCAGGAGATATTTAACATTTTGATCGGAATGATATTTGGGGTTTCCCATAGAAAAACATGGACTTTGTCATTGACCTAAGGGGGTCCCTATCTCTTATGTGCAACTCCTCCTACACCACTGAATGGAATTTAATGAAACTTACACAGAATGCTTGTCACATAGTGCCATTGTGCAGGAGATATTAAACATTTTGATCAGATCGATATTTGGGGTTTCCCATAGAAAAACATGGACATTGTCATTGACCTAAGGGGGGCCTCATCTCTTATGTGCAACTCCTCCTACACCACTGAATGGAATTTAAAGAAACTTACACAGCATCCTTGTCACATAGTGCCATTGTGCAGGAGATATTAAATATTTTGATCGGATCGATATTTGGGGTTTCCCATAGAAAAACATGGACATTGTCATTGACCTAAGGGGGTCCTCATCTCTTATGTGCAACTCCTCCTACACCACTTAATGGAATTTGTTGAAACTTACACAGAATCTTTGTCACATAGTGCCATTGTGCAGGAGATATTTATTATTTTGATCGGAATGATATTTGGGGTTTCCCATAGAACAACATGGACTGTCATTGACAAAAGGGGATACCCATTTCTTATGTGCGACTCCTTCTACACCACTAAATGGAATTTGATGAAACTTACACAGAATGTTGTCACATATTGCCACTGTGCACTAGATATATAACATTTCGATTGGAATGATATTTGGGGTTTCCCATAGAAAAACATGGACTTTGTCATGGACATAAGGGATACCCATCTCTTATGTGCAACTCATTCCTACACCACTGAATGGAATTTGTTGAAACTTACACAGAATCCATGTCACATAGTGCCATTGTGCAGGAGATATTTAACATTTTGATTGGAATGATATTTGGGGTTTCCCATAGAAAAACATGGAGTTTGTAATGGACATAATGGGATACCCATCTTTTATTTACAATTCCTCCTATACCACTGAATGGAATTTGTTGAAACTTATACAGAATCTTGGTCACATATTGCCATTGTGCATTGGGTATTAAACATTTTTATCAGAATATTATTGGAGGTTTGCCATAGAAAAACATGGACTTTGTCATTGACATAGGGGATGCCATTCTATGGGGGATTGGGGAGGGTTACATGTATTATCTGCAATTTCGCCTTCACGTTTAACTAGATAAAGTTTCAATTTCATAATTAAGAACACCTGAATTTTCAAAGTAATTGTGAAGCGGGGGGTATCAATGGTGAGCATTGCTCACAGGTGTTTTTACTCTAGTTTTTATTTTGCAAAGATGTACATGTGAAAATCTTGTTTACTGTTATTCATCATGATGATCAGCTGCAGCAGCACAGGCAGCCATGGAATATTAACGGTTTATATCATGAAAATTGTTTAATACACCATTAAAAACAGTAGCAAGAAATGTATTATTGTTGAACATATTTACAATGCGTTAATTATATAATTAAATTTAGATGAGAGCAGATTTAATGTGCATTTATGATAATAGTACTTTATGATAATAGTACGAAATAGTACGAAATATTTATTTGTTCAACACATTTACAATAAATGGTTATATGACACATAATCACGTGCACATAATGTAATGAATACACCAATATGATCGTTCACCTAGCCAGCTTGATCGCGTAAGAATATATGAACAGAATTATATTTTAATTCAAATGCAAAGAACAAAAGTATTACATTTCGAAATACAAAACATACTGTTTTTCACCTGAAAAATAATCAGAACAATATTACAGATAGAAATTACTTACTTCAGTAAATGTAAACATCCAACTATATATTTGCGCAATACTTCAGTAAACATTACCCGAAATTAGTTATAACCCCATGTGTGATACATTGCAATGAAAATGTGTAAAAATATGTATAGAACAAAAGGTGTTTTTGCTTCAGTAAAAGTAACAAGGCCTCTTTGTACGTAAAATGGAGCTACATTATTGTAGCAGACTAAATGTGTAGTACATAATAGAACTCTAATGAACCAAGCACAATATTATGTAAAAAAAAGATAGAACCAGTGGGAAAAGATATGGTCTTTTTTCAGTTACAGGTATCTGCATGGCTAGATTATTTAATTTATTCCAATAAAAAAGGATAAAGAAAAGTTGCTTTTCATTGCAGGATTCAAAATAAAACATTGTGCTGAACCTAGTAACAGAAACACAGAAGAAGATGAAAGGTTTGAAAGAACATGTATGTAACCTATCTCTGATGTATTGATGAAACGAAATATGTTAAAATTTAAGTTATATATATATTTTGGATATTTTGCAAGGGTTTAGGTTTACCTGAAATAAAGTGGATGCATACAAGTAGGGTGAGTGGTCTGGAGGTCACTTGTGGCTCCCAGTGGTTCCAGAACAAAGCTCTGGTAGGGACCAGGGAATGAAGCCCCTCCAAAAGCTCCACAATTATAGCATATTGAAAGGTGGTTAGTGGATATTTTTGGGAAGGTTGCATAGCAAACTTTCCCCTTGCTAACGCTCAGATATATAGAAACTACTGCGACCGGCGTGTAATAAAACCTTACGCTCGTAAAATATAGGTCACATTGGAGGAATCTATCAATTACATGAATCGGTGCACCACATTTATCTTGAACAACTTTACTATACATGTCCTTTCGTATTATGTCTCATTTACTTTATAACTGATTTAAACAAATATTCCATGTTCATGCGCGAGAGACAGACACCGTTACACTTTGTGGTTTTGGAAATCAATGTGATATTTGGCAATCCTCGCGATAATAATATTTGACGACGTTATTATGATTGAAGTGATTTACTGATTATTTAGTGTGATCGTGTGGTCGTCGTTTCATACGGTTTTTGCTTTCTATTTTTTACGTGTTTAATTAAATGAAATCAACACAAAAGTGTGTGCTTTGTCGATGTACAGATTTGAAGAGAGGCGCCATCTATAACAATTTTTGAGGGTGGGGAAAATGGCATGTAGAAGTTTCGTAAATAAAATACAAGTAGTTAAATTAAATATAACACCATTTCTAACTAATAAAAATATATTGAAAAAGATATTTTTGTGTTTGTGACACAAGAATAGTAAATGGATTATTCGACATCGGTGATCACTTGCATTCACCATGTCGCTACATTATTTCCATAGTAAAAGCTGACACAATTTGTTTCCGGTCCTTTTGATTAACTTTTATAATTGGTAATTCATGCTGAACCATTAATATTTCTCATTAAACGAGTCGAAATTTGTCACCACCCATCGTAATAAGCCAAAAAACGTACCAATTTTCTGTGTATGTTACCTCATGAAATTGCCGTCGTTTCAGACCATGTTGCATTTTTATGCTTTAAGTATCTAATTAAACAAAAGTCAAAACTATATATTTTTCTTCATTTTATGTGTTCCTTAAAACAAAGGAAGATGTGATCAATTC
The DNA here is from genome assembly GCA_944474755.1 of Limnoperna fortunei. Taxonomy (NCBI): domain Eukaryota; kingdom Metazoa; phylum Mollusca; class Bivalvia; order Mytilida; family Modiolidae; genus Limnoperna; species Limnoperna fortunei. Next base: position 51,404,152 of record OX104120.1, read on the forward strand.
AGTGTGTTTTAGCAGAATTTTTTTTGAGTGACAAATAAAACCTCTTAGCGCGTATGGTCAATCTTATGTTCCTTATGTAGATCCAAAAAGGTGCAAATTGAAATCAGCAATTATTTTTTAACATTTGTGTTGTAATTGTTTAATGCAACTTGCAGCAATTTTTCAGCTATATTTGGGTGTCCTGTTTTTATTGGAGGAGAAAGCCAGATTGTAGGAGGAAGCCAGATTCTAGGAGTCTTTTAATAATTGTCAATCAAGATTGAAGTTGAGCACACCCTGGCAGCAGTAAGATTCAAACAACATGAACAAGTGCTGACAGGCATTCGATCAATAGTAGATGAATACTCCCTTAACCACTCGGCAACTGAAGCCCTTGAGTATTACAGAAATAAAGTATTTTGAATATTTTAGAAGCTTATGCCATCACTTACATTTATAGGGAGACATTTACAAATAGTATATGTATTTGATGCAAGTTATATTCCAACCATATAACAGGTGCGATTTTTATGTCTGAAATGGGCAGCAGCAAATTTGTCTTATTAATTAATATAGTTATAAAAGTTATGATAGAAACATCTTCAATTGTATCGTTGCACTTAATGGATTTTGATGCAATTTTGATGGACTCTTTGTCACATAGTGCTATTGTACACCTGATATTTTATATTTTGATTGGAATGATATTTAGGATTTCCCATAGCAAACATTGACTTGCCATTCTCTTATCCACAACTACTTGCACCACTGAGTGGGATTTGATGAAACTTTTGCAGAATCCTTTGTCATGTGGTGAAATTGTGCACCTGATATTTACAGTTTGAGCAAAACAATACTTGGAGTTTCCAACAGCAAAGCCCTGGACATTGCATGCCATTCAAGACATAGGGGAGCTGGGGCTATTAATTATGAGGATTGCAAAGTTTTTTTCTGTCTTTTTAATTTATATCTAATATGTTTCTAAATTTTCCTGATTTATTTTACATTGGTTTGTTTTATTGCCTGTCAAACATGAGGCAGGAATCTCATTTCATACTTGCAAAGCAACCTTTCATTCGGTGCACTTTGATTAGTCATGCTAACCTGCGTTTTAGCATGGTTGTGCACCTGCTGTTATGTGATTGTTTATTTTATGCCCACATGAATTCTCCAGCTAACTTCTACAGTTTTATGGCTGCAACATTTATATTTTGTGGAATGTTTGTATTCTTAATGAAGTAGTGCAGGACCAAGGGATTTTGATTTTCATTGAATTTTCACAAAATTAGAGATGGTTAGACTAGTTTGTACGTTGCATGCCATATAAGGGTACATGATTTTTCAGCTATCTTCCTGCAGTGTTTATATTATCTAGCTTGTTTGTAAACATAATGCATGCATTTCAAAGGGCTTCGATTGCTGTCTTTCCTGGGACAATAGTCACTGGAGTCACTGGAGGTGAGACATATATATGGGAATCCAGTGGGGACAGCATCTACACTTTGACATTTTACTTTATATCTTTGTAAGCATAAACCCTGGGTCCATCAAATTTGGTCCACTGGTAGCTTATGATGGGTACTTGCAAGTCGGTCACCTGTTTTCAGATTAGGTCAGGTCCTCTGCAACCTTGCCTGGTAAGATGACAATATTTGTTATATGGGTTCCTGATGACTGGTACATGACTGTCTGGTAGGTGTCACCTGACCTTGACCTTAATTTCATAGTCCAGTTACTACATTAAAGTTTTTGAATTGGGTCAGCTCCTCTGTAACCATGCATGGTAGGATGACAGTACATATTTGGTATATATGTTGTTGATGACTAGTACATGACTGTCGGGTAGTTGTCACCTGACCTTGACCTCAGTTTTACAGTCCAATGACTACATTAAACTATTTGGGTTAGGGCAGTTCATCTTTAACTATGAATGCCAGGTAGAATGATGATATGTAGTATACAGATTGCTTATGAATAGTTCATGACGGTCTGGTATGTGTCACATGACCTTGTCCTCAATTTCACTGTTGAGTGACTATGTTTTAGTGTTTGGATTTAGTCAATTCCTTAGTAACCATGCATTGCACATTTTAAATGATGACAATTTAATGCTATTTACATGTGCTCTTACGTAATTTATTTCATTACTAATGCAGAATGCAGACGAGACATTTCTCTGTCTCAACACTTGTGAAATATACTTAAAACTAGAGTTTGCAGGCCAGTTAACAGAGATAGGGGTACATGTCTTGTCTGGCTATCTTCTCCATCATTTTAAGAGCTACAGTTTTTATATTTAGTAGGATATAACAGAATGAAAATGTGCATGATCAAAGAATTTTGATTTTCATTCAGTTTCCTTAAAATTTCTTCCTGTTGCAACACAAAACTGGGGGTCAGGGGAGGCATCATTTGTGTCTAACAGACACACTTTATTTCTAAAACAATATTACGACTAACATATCAACCTTTAATTCTCAGCTGCAGGTGCATACTTGGCATCTAGTTAACATTTTCCTAGACTTGCAGATTAAGTCATTTGTCAGCAAATTTTTTTCCCATTTTTCAGCAAAATACTATACATTAAGTGTAATAGTCTTCTCGAACAGCTTTCAACACAGACCCCAAATATTATACCAACTACATTTTTAACCATTCCACTTTTGTTTAGACATGTCTTATTTGTTAAGGCTTTTGCTTTGAGACCCTGCTATATTGAACTTTTGTGATTATTTTTAGTATTTAGTATTAGTAAAGATCATAATTGGTATGGGACAGACACATGGAAATATAACATGATGCGAAGAAATTGTTTTGAAATAAACCAAGTATTGCCACTGCTTTGTATGTAGAATGGAATTCGATTGGCAGAAATTCTACGTAAAATTCACAGATCTGTCTATGTAACTAAGTCATTAACTTTGAATGAGGCTGCATATCATATTCTCAACAAGGGGCCTCGTTTGCAGGGTGGTTAAGGTAGTTCGTCTACTATTGATAACATGGTCTGTCAACACTGAGGTTGCGGGTTTGAGTCTCACTGCCGGCAGGGTGCACTCAACTGCAATCTTAATTGACAAAGATCACCAGTTTTTCTACCGAAGGTCGAGGGTTTTCTCCGGTTACTCTGGCTTCCTCCCCCAATAAAAAATGGAAGCCATGATATAGCTGAAAAATTGCTTAAAGTGGTGTTAAACACCTATCAAACAAACATTCTCAACATTCATCATATCAATAAGTAGACAGATACTGGAAGGCTGCCTTTGAAATCAGGTTCTAGTAATTTATATATATTTTTGAACCATGCCTTTAGTGTGTTGTGTTAACCCAAGGATATCAATGAGGTCAATTTTCATATTCAGGGTTCCCATGACTAAAGAACTTTCCTTGTCAGAATGCTTGGGGAATTTCTTGGACAATAAAAGTAAACTTACAGTATCCAGAATCTATAAATCTGCCTTGTTTGTGGTAGAAAAACGTTTGTTGCTTGACATTATTGTCGTCTGTTTACAACAGAAATGTAAAAATAAATATTGCGCATGCGCGAATGGTACAGTATAATTTTCTAACATTCCGTACCTATGGTAGCGGGTGACAGTATTTTACCAACAGTAAATGTTTTTTGACAGTACATGTACTTATATGTCACCGTGTCCTAAGGAAGATTAACATTGTAAATGAAATTGAGGTATAATAAAAATAAATATCTTATACAGATCATAGTTTCCCAAAAAATGTTTATAGTTACTTATAGTACATTATACTATTTTTCTCTCATATGTGAAATTTTCTCGATAAAAAGCTGGTAAAAGGTTATTTGCTTTGTTTGTGATAATTATTTTAAACCAATAAACAGATCAGAACCACATTTTCACTAGTTCCAGAAATTTGTATGACACTGTCAAGCTGAATATTGCGTGGAAATCATTATGGAATCATAATTAAATATTTTTCTTTTACTCCACTCGGGTATATAGTGGTCCTATCTGTTTGTCCATCCAAACTTGGTTTCTGGATGATAATTAAAAGCTTGCATCGGATATGAAACTTTGGGTTATTGTTACTTAGATCATTTTGGTAAGAAGTCGATCAATATTGGGGGAAATCTTTCAAATTTCAAGGTCACAGTCTATAAACAAAGTTGGAAATTTTTACAGAACAGATGTTTTAGGACAATAACTCAAAAAGTTTGCCTTTGATTTCAATGAAACTTTGGGATATTGTTTCATATTAGGTGATTCAGAAGCCTATTAATGTTTGTGGAATTCAATAAAATTTCAAGGTCACAGTTGCCAAAAATTTTACCGAAAAAGAGTTTTCCATACAATAACTTAAAGTGTATGTATTTGATTTCAATTAAACTTTATAAAATTACATATCAGGTAGCTAAGAAACCTATTGATGCTGGAGGAATTGCACTAGAAACCAAGTTCACCAGTTCACAAAAAATGTTACAATTTTTACAACATATAAGTAACATTTAAGCGGGGGTTTCAAAACCTAACGTCCCTGAGCTCTAGCAAATAATGAAAGTAATACATGTATAACAACTGATTCAAATTTTGAGTAAAAATGTTTAAAAAATGGTTTTGAATATGCTGTGCTTATATTCTTGTTTCATTCATGAAACAAATTGTTGTCTATATAAGTTTTAAATTGCCAATGTGTAGCACATTATGAGATAGCGTTTATGATGTTGGCTGTTTTAGTGTAAAGAGACATCAAATTTCTTAGTTAACTAATACCAGGCTTAAAGAAAACAAAGCAAAATTATACTGTAAACTAACATTGAATGCCAGTTCAAAATCCAGTAGACATGATTCTTGATAAATAAAATCACAAAATAATTGTAAATAAACAGACTCAATTCAGTCTGGGGGCCCCTGTGGCCTAGTGGTTAAGGCAGTTAGTCTACTATTGATCACATAGTCTGTCAATACTGAGGTTGCGTGTTCAAGTCTTACTGTGGGCAGAGTGTGTTCGACTCCATTCTTAATTGAAAAGGATGCCAGTTTTCCTCCTGTAGGTCATGGGTTTTCTCAGAGTATACACGTTGCTGAAAAATTGCTGAAAATGGAGTTACACACTATACAAACAAACAAACAAACAAATCAATTCAATCTGCTGCAATATTACAACAAAAAAAAACATATAATGCTTTTATGGGACGATTGCATGATACACTCATTTTCTATTAAAAAATATTAGGAATTTTTATAAAATCTCCATCTATCTTAATTTTTGTTAATGTAAATAAAACTTTTAATTAAGAAAATCTTGTATTTTATTCTTAGGTCTTGGAAAGAGATAGAAGGTGCCAGAAACAAGTTTGTTGACAGCAGAAATTGGCCCAGTATGCTGAGCAAATTCTATTACATATACTGCTATAACAATCTTGTAAATAGTAAATAAGTCAACCAGACCACTAACACGAACGACACAAAAGATTTTTTTAAGAGAGCAATTGCTGTAGAGATGCAGGTGTTTGGCTATTGAAACAGCTAGGAAGCCTATCTTCTATCTAGCAGGTAGTGGATATATAGCCAGTCAAAAGTGACTGTGTAATTGGATTACATGTATAATGCCAATTATTTAAGGAATTCTTGTTAGTAATTTATTTCTGATTGCTACTTCAGTTCGATCTTTTTTCGAAACATCAATCAATGAATTTAATAACCCACAAACATGTGACTTTTTAAAAAAACCAAGAAATTTGATGCCAAAGAAGAAAAGTACTTTCACAGTACCAAATATAGGAAGACAACAGACACAAAGTGATAACAAACATAATCTTAATATGTTAACAGATGTTTTTCTTTTGCCAAGGAAGGAAACTTGGTCAAAACTCATTAAAATAATTAAATTAATAACTTAAAATATAAAATACACCAGTCTAATTAAAATTAGCTCATGCGTGTTTACTATTTACGTTGTGTCGCTTGCGACTAATAATTCCCAAACTAATTTGTTACTTTCAGGGGTAGACTTAAGAAACCATGACCTGTAAGCCCACAGGGCCAGCTAACTTGACAATTTACTGGCCCCTCCAGAACTTCTCTGGCCCAACTTTCTGAGAGGTCCGAGAAGATTGAGAGGATCTTACTGAAAGGGGATCATGATAGGGTTTTCCCTCAGAAAAATTGTAATAGTAATCAGGGGTCACCACACTCTAAAAAAGTAGGGAGAAGTGACTTCTCCCTGGCAGCAAAACAGGGAGAAGTCAGGCCCTGATATGGAGACTTCAGGAGACACTAGGGAGAAGTCAGGGGGACCGTACAAATAAGTAATTTCGCAGTAGTTACATACATTTTTCATTATTTACATCAATTTCCAGGATTATTTCTCTTGTGTTTTAAAACCATAACACACTTAGATTCAGTTTTTTCTTTCTTTTTCATTATTATTCATGGTATGCAATATCAAACAGCACATAACCTTTATCATTTATCAAAGTTGTACTGATCCAAATTGCTTCACAGGGACACCCATCTACAGAACTTATCATGATGTCAATAATTACTATACATCTTTATTCTTTCAAGTAAAGCTCAAATACTTATCAAAGAAAATTGTTAAAGTACATTCTCTTTGAAAGAACTGAAGTTTGAAACCAATTAAAAGTGTTTGTTTATCAAAAATATTACGATTTTTAATTATGGGCCGTTGTACATTACTTTTCTTCGTAGTTCACTTCCGGTAATTAGTCACAACCGGTAAATAAACAAATGGCGCGTAATACATTTGAAAGACGTAAATCGTTTGAAAATATGTTAAATACGCATATTGTTTTGCCGTTTTTTATTGGAATTACACATTCACTGATAAATTGGTAGTCAGAGTGAAGTATTTGGACCAGATTTACAAGTATCTTATGCGAACCATCGGGCGACTTAAGGGAAATGACAGGGCGACTTCGACTTCGCTTTTGAGGCGCCTTAGGGCGACTTCAGGTCCTAGTGGGGCGACTTTGTCGCCCACTTCGCCCAGTGTGGTGAGCCCTGACAGTAATGTTCGACAAAAATAAATTTTAAAGGCCCAACTGGCCCCACAACATAAACTGGCCCGTCGGGCTGTTGTGCTTTCAAAACTGACTGGCCCGGTTAAAATATTACTGGCCACGGGCCAGCGGGCCAGCGGTTAAGTCGACCCCTGTACTTTTTAACATAAAAAATGAACACTTTTTATCTCCACTCCATGACTGGGAGTCAATGTTTCTTCATACCCTTTACAAATAAATGATACCTTCATTTAATAAAAACACATGAAACCTGCTTACATATTTATTTAAAATTGATATTGATCTTAACAAGCGGTATGGAAATCGTTTATTCCATACGGAAATAAATGGCCAATCTTGGACATTTTTCAGATTCAAATTTCTGAGCTGTTAATGAGGTTTCGTTAGGGCCCCACCACTTTGTGTCGTACGCCCTATAGTGATCAGTCCATCCGTCCGTCCGAAACTCGCCGTATCCAGGCTGTAACTTTTTCATCTTTTGAGGTAAGCTTTTGATATTTGGTATGTGGATAGATAATATCAAGGCAATGTGTCACATACCATGGTTGATGACATTGACATTGATCTCAAGGTTGGCGGGGCCCACAGAGATGATATCATGAAAATTTTACCCCACGAATAAAAAGTACATGTATTGCACAGAATGTAGTTTTTAGTTTTTGCCTTAGCTGTCTGTCTGTTATCTCTTTTGCCTTGGTATGGGCTGAATATTTTTAGAATAGTCATTTTCTTTCAATACAATAAAACACTGACTGACTGGAAAATAGTGGAAAAGTAAGTTTCTTTCCCTTTTGATAGCTTTTGCTCTTGGCTTTTCCTCTGGCAATATTTGACCCTTGAGGGAATAAACTTGCAATCATCCTGATACCTAGTCAACAAATATGATTTTGCATTAGCTTTATATTATTATACTTTATTGTTTAAACCACTGCAAGAATAGAATAGATGTTAGGCGTGTAATAATAACTGCTTTATCCCTCTCAAAAGTGAATGTAGCTAAAATTACTGGAAATTTGCATGTTACGCCTTTATATTTAGTGTGATTTGGCATAACGAACAAATTACTAGTTATTTCCTTAGTTATTTGTTCAACCTGCAAAAGCGGACCAAATGTATGGGTAGGGGCCAAAAATTAAGCCTTTTGTAGCAGCTACAATGAGCCTACTCTTTTTTGAAATCTACAAAAGGGGTTCTTTATTGTGCAAAGAGTGTGGCACTCTCCAAACATGTCACCCACTATGGTCCATGGCCAGGCTCTCTGCATTATGACCCAAAGACCCCATAACTAGGGGTTTCCCCTATCCCCAGGGATGCGACTGGGATATTGTATTGGCTACAGTTTTTCAATTGAAAATATTCATTTCAGTTGATTATAAATAGATTTTAAAATAATTTGCATTGTTTTTTTTCAGTCTGAAGTGATTCCTTATTATCAAAACTTGTATGCCAGATTTTTTATGTGTAACATTTAATCTACAGCAACACCATACAAGTAACAACACTCACAGTCAAATATCTTATATCAGAGGTAAACATTTAACAATTTAGATTTCTGTGTTTAGTAATCATGTATCTTTATTACTGAAAAGAAGACAGATCACATGTGTGTAAACCTGTGTACCTGTGTCTCTGTCAATATGCAAACTTTTGTAGTAAAAAAAGTGGCAAGGTGCAATTTAAAAACAATTTTCAGAATGCACTTATGGATAGAAAACTGTAGCTTCTATCTGTATTTACAGATTAAATGCATCCTAAGCATGATGGGCAAACAGACAAAACAAAAAAGCAAATATGAAATAAAACACGATCTTTTCCTATTAACCTGGGTATCATCCCCAGACCACATATTAGCCAAAGGCTTAGCACTCAGTACCAAATATGATTATTTGCCCTGTTATTTGGTTGGAAAATATGTATAAACAACTTCCAGTCGAAATCCATATGCAAAACTAATCATAATAATGAATAGTATGAAGTAACATGTGTTATCATATTTTCATATGCATAACTATCATATTTTGACCCAGAAATAATAATGAGATGAAACCAAAAACTGTAAGGCATTAGAAGAAGAGTTTTCTATTGATCTGTTGTAGAACAGAGATCAGTGCGATATCACATTCTACCTAGTGATGATGTTTCCCAAAAATACTGTGCACTACTTTGATTTTGATCCAGTACCTCACCAAGACTAGTAGATAAATAATGACTTATAGTTTCAAAATGTATGCATTTTTATTACTTAGATTCTTAATAATAAAAGACATTCAATATCAATCTGTAGAAAGGATTTTACTATGATAATAAAACCATCAGACTTTAGGGGTGGTACAGGTGCACAGTCACACATAAGCTAGATTATATTATCACACTTTAGGGCATCAAATGGAGGAACAAACCATCACACTATGTTGTCAATCAATGCGCTTTAGTGTAACAATCACACTTTAGGATCACTTCACTATTTGGAATCTGGTCCTACTCAACAAAAAAGTTAAGGACCACTAGGAAATATTTATTTATTTTATAACAATAAACAATCTGCACTAACAGATATCTATAAAAAAAAAATAATTCACATTTAAAAAAAAAATACCTGTATTCGTTCCTCGCTTAAGGAAACAGGTAAAAATTACTATCTATTCCTTGCAGACCCAGTTCCATTCAAATACTGTTTACCACAAAAAGGCACATTTTGAATGTATGGAAAGCCAATATTGACAATATTTAACATTTATAATTTAAAAAAAAACCATGACATTTTTTACACCAGTGCAGATAGAATAGGCATCCATGATTTGTATAGCTCTTCTCTTGTCCTTGCTTTCAGATTTGCATGTCATGCGCTCTTTATAATTACTTCTGTAGTTATTTTATCAACTAAAAAAAAATGGTGGCATCCCTTATGCTATTATTTAAACTTTACAATTTGTGTTTTTGTTCAATTAAAGTGGGCCCAGATCTTTTGACCCAGATAAATGGTTATTCCGGTTTTGCTGAAAAATGGATACTTGTGATTTTTTGAAAATATATGCTAATTACATTTTTTTAAAAATTAGTTTAAATTCTATCCATAAGCCCCTTGGAAAATTTGTTAAGATGTGGCATGGGTAAACTGTCATCATCTCTGATGGCTATTACAATAATGTTTCATAAAAGGGATAAGATTGACTTAATGATGTATAAGTCTGGATTAATTTAAAATATATTAATTTCTTTTACATATGCAATATATGAGCAAAGTTTTTTACATTTTTTTTTTAAATTAGTTTAAATTCTATCCATAAGCCCCTTGGAAAATTTGTTAAGATGTGGTATGGGTAAACTGTCATCTTCTCTGATGGCTATTACAATAATGTTTCATAAAAGGGATAAGATTGACTTAATGATGCATAAGTCTGTATTAATTTAAAATATATTAATTTCTTTTACATATGCAATATATGAGCAAAGTTGTTTATTTCGTATAATATAGCATGGTATTTAAGCCATGCTCCCAGCATGTGACTGATTGATGACATTGACTTTTGGTGACATTACCATGTATTCTTTCTCAAACAACAAACAAGTGAGATCATTGGAAATATTATTTGATTACTTGTAAAATATTGTTCTTGTTATTTCTTTTTTTATACCCCTTGCTTGAAAAGCAAGGGGTATATTGTGATGGGGGTATTCTTCCGTTGCACTTTTGTTGTACCTAGGTTGATGTTATATCTTCAGAAGTTCTTTGATCATTAAGGCAAATCAATCTCTCAAATACGATCGGACATTTTTGCTGAGTCATAGGTAGTGTTTCCTATTCCTAGATTTGACTTTTCCCTAGACATGACAATGAGTAACTCGACGGGTGTCTAATTAGAGGCAGGCACTGCTTACTCAACCGGAGCACCTAAGTGCACCCATGGTTTTTATTGGGTTTGGGTTACTCTTTTTGTTTTTGTGTTTTTGGTTTTTGTGTTGTGTTTGTCTATATCCGAATTTGTAACTGTCCCTTGACTTTTGGCACTTGTTGTTTTTTCAGTTTTATATTTTTCTTGTGAACACATATTCACAGGTCATACATTCTTTCAAATGGAATATGGATCATTATAGACATAGAAATAATTATTATTACATGAATAGAATTTTGCATATTTTTGATTGGTCTAAAAACAAATTTCGGATCTCGATAAATCACAACAATATTAACATTACACAAAAACAGGCTTAATTCCGTCAAAACCAGGTCAATATTGGATTCCGCTTGACTAAATGTGCAGCTGAATCCCAAGTTGACCTGGTTTTTACCTGTTTAAGCCTGTTTTTTCATAACTGTTCCAACATAATTATAGATTTAAATTTAGTGGTCACTGAATCATATGTTATTATAAAATGTACTGTTAAATAAAAATCAAATAAATGTAAGAATAAAATAATTGACTTTTTATACTCTTTTCAATATTTGCAGTGTGATGAAACTGGATTTCAGGATTATCAGCAAACTAATATCAAAACGCAGCATTAACAGACAATATTCATGGTAACCAGCATTACATCAATTGCAAAATGTAAGCATCCTCTGTTTATATGATGAAGGGAGATTGTTATTTTATTCATGTAATAAAACAATTACTGACTTTGATATATGGTCGCTATCAGGATTTCTCAGCCCTCAAACATGTATATTCACCTCACCTTTTGCTAGTGTCTTGGTAAATATAACATTTTTTCTGGCTGATAAATCCTGATAGGAACCTATATCACAGTCATTAATTGTAATATTCCTTCAGAAATTATTTATAATAAAGCTATGCCTCCTGAAGAATGTTCAGAAGTAGGGATTGTTCATTATTAATTTTTTTTATTATTTCACCTAAACTATTACCAATGAAGTGCAGCCTTGGTACAAGTGACAATATTTTTTTTTATTTATAAAATGTACTTATAGAATTAAATCCTTTATACTTTCATAATTATAAAATGTAATTTTGATTTTTGTTTCAGTTACAAGTCACAGCTTAAACAAAAACACAGCTTAAATTGGTACAAGTGCAGATTCAAGATTCTTCTGACTGAGTTTGATAATTGAAGAAGCAGTCATTAGTAAAGTTGTAAATAAGACAAGTAAAAACATGTGTAAAGAAAACAGGTATTCTACTGAGCATGCTTAAGCTTACGTTTATCATTATATTGTTGATTATTATGTGAAGTTTATACATTTACCTTTTAAATTCTGCAGGTCCTAAGCTACAATTCACTTAATAAAAAATTTATAACACAGGAAGAGAACAGAAAACTCAGTAACCATGACTGGGACCAGTGCTCCACCCACAGAGCAGTGCAGCTCGTCCCCAGGTGGCGGATAGGGGAGACCCTCTCATTGGGGGGGCGTGGTTGTCACGTCATATTAGGGAAAGCCTGACCGCGTACCGTAGTGGGTAAAGTGTTTGGAGAGTGCCGTGCTCCTTGCACGATAAAGACCCCTTTTGTAGATTTCGAAAAAAATAGGCTCATTGTAGCCGCTACAAAAGGCTAAATTCTCCGCCCCTACCCATAACTCCATACTTTTCCAGTGGCAGTGAAAATGGTTTATCCTGTGACCCATCCCTCCCATATTTTCCTTTGATATATATTGTTTGTTAACTTGTCCTGGTCCTGGATATAGCTGAAATTCTTCTTGCAGGACGTAAAGCAGTCATTCAATCAATCAATCAGTAACCATGAAATATTATTGACAATTTATACGATTGATGATATTTTGTGTATCCCATCCTCCCAAAGGCTTGTTTGGTAGTTTGCATATATGCCTAGTGCTTATTGAGTGGGACATATCATAAAAATTGAAATTTGTAATTAAAATTGTTAATTATACAATCTATGACACCTATATTATTAAGAAAATTTGATCCAAAGATTGACTGGGACCATACTGGGAGGGTTCCCAGTGCTCGACCCACAGAGCAGCCCGTCGCGTCACCAGGTGGGGGATGGGGAGACCCTCTCTTTGGGGGTTGTCAGGTCATTATACGGAAAGCCTGACCGTGGACCATAGTGGGTAAAGTGTTTGGACAGTGCCGTGCTCCTTGCACAATAAAGACCCTTTTGTAGATTTCGAAAAAGAGTAGGCTCATTGTAGCCGCTACAAAAGGATAAATTTCCCGTCCCCACCCAAAACTCCATACTTTTCCAGTGGCAGCCAAAATTGTATTCCCTGTGACCCATCCCACCCCCATTTCCTGTTGATTTATTGTTTGTTAACTTGTTCCCGTCCTAAATATAGCTGAAATACTGCTCGCTGGACGTAAAGCAGACATCCAATCAATCAATCAATCAATCCAAGTCTTTAACCATTTTTAGACATATTTGTTTTAACCTCCTTGCTTTTATAATCACAGGCATAAGAGATCTTTTAAAACCAATAGATAATGCTAAGAAGAATTTATGATATATTTTACTTTATATTAATGAGTGTTAATATTGTACCCTTGCACATAATCTGAATAAGACAGACATTTATCATATACGTATTAAAAACAAGTTAAATTTTTACTGTATGATAAAATGAATTAAAGGGCCAAACCTTTCCCCAGATTAGCAAAGCGTCTGATATTACAATGTTATTAATTGCTTCCAAAAGTTATTACACGCTTTTCCGTAAATGTTATCACATACCTTTCTGCAGGCAAGCAGAAATTGCCGGGATTGTTTACAAATATGGCGTTTAAGGGTGAAGCAGATGACCTGGAGAATCAGAATGAATCAAAATTTGACAAAGTTTAGATATATTAAGTCAATTAAAAACTTAAAAACACAAAAAGGAAAACCGTGAGTGACCTGAAAATATTAATATTACCTTAGTGGCTTCAAGCTACTTCAGAGCACAGGAATAGTGAAGATATTCAGGTACCAAAACTGAATAATATTTGATATATCCAAGTCCTTGTTTTCCCAGGTGGAAGCTTATGATAAAAAGAACATTACATGACATTTTTTATATCTTATGCATTATAAACCCATATTGATATTGGCCATCGAGCCCTCAGCTCTCTGGCCAATATCAAACCTAGGGTTAATATTACATATAATAGCAAAAATGTTATGTAAGAATCTGATATAATCAGATACTGATATATATTTGATATTGCACACAAAAAATGTGAAATGAAAATAAGTCCACTCACGTAACATGGCAGATAAAAAATGTTCATATAAACTTGATATTGTGATTCCCATGTATCTTTGAAATTCTTTCATGGGGAAATGACAATGGCTCTGTAAATGACCTTTGACAGAGGGAGAGGGAATTAGTTCTTATTTTGATATTTGGCTGTGCCGAGCTGTAGCATATGCAGTGGATTTATTATTCAATGGAATTTTGATATTAGAGCTGTATTTAAAGAGCAGTTTCATACAGAATTCAGATAAATAAATTTTGTGTTTGTGAGTTTCCTTGAGTACCCTTCAGGGTTTTTAAATTTGGGAAAAATTTTATCTGACATGGCACCCTGAAAATTTAAGGTGATATTGCTGAAATTATTTCGCTCGTTTTGAGGGGTCTCTCATTACTCAATGAAACGTGGTGCCTAAGTTAGAGCAAAAAAGGTTAATAGTTTCCCCTATACACAAATAATTAAGAAGCCGTTCTTTGTCAAATACTGGTAATTAAGTAGGAAGTCATATTGAAACTAATCATTAACAAGGTGGTGTATCCCTCTTGGAGTGCTCCATTTGAATTGTCTTTATTTTATTTTTGCATTTAAAGTGTTATTATAAAATGTTACCTGGGGCTAATATGACTTGAGTATCCTTGCATTTCAAATTTATCATAGGTCTTAATAAAAAAACATTTAACTTAAAGTACAAATGCTAATGCCACTGCACATGCAGATGAACAGACAAACTAATGTTTACTGTGCTTCATTTTTATCCGTTGGTAGCAATTTTCGTGTATTGGAAAAAAAATTTCATTGGATACATAAATTTGTAGATCGCCAGATCAAATGTACATTAAATGTTAAAATCTGTATATTTGGTGAAATTGTTGTCCTTTTTTTAGTTGTTTAGACAAAGAATTATTATATGTGTGTATATCCAATTATTACCTGATTTTTTTTCTTTAATAGTGCAGGAATTGTGGGAAGTTTACCCGACGTTTGACGACAAAGTATGTACCTTAGGGCATTGATATACTTGTCATTATTGCGATTGTTGTTTATTAAAATGACATGATGTTTTTACAGTAATTATACGCCCACTCATAAGTGGGGGTTATATTGCAATCGATATGTCTGTCCGTCTAGGCATCCTTCCTTCTGTCTGTCCGTCCGGTGCAAACTTTGAACCGATTTCTCGGCTTCTACTTAAGGGATGGATTTCAAATTTGGTGAATAGCTTTAGTATGATGAGTTGTACCATGTCTCTTCTTTCCAGGTCAGTCAGTTATCTACTTCTTGTTTTCTGAGCTGACTTGCACTGTTGCAAGGGTAAAACAGGAAACTTTTTCGTAAAAGATTTATCAGCTTCTACTAAAGGGATTGATTTCAAATTTGGTGCACAGCTTTAGCATGATGAGTTGTACCAGATCAGTCAGTTATCTACTTCCTGTTTTCCGAGCCAAAAAATGGTTGAGTAGGGGTATACTTAGCATGACTAAGTGCTGGTCCATGTTAATCACTGAAAAGACCATTGATAAAAATATTAAAATATTGCTTCTATTTAATTGTTAGTTATTTATTTTAAACTCAAGCTCTTTAATTTTAACACGAAGTAATTTACGAGATTCCCACGATCATTTTACAGGCTATATACATGACAAAAAACATGTTTGAATTATTACATCCCCCACAAACTTGTCTGGGGGGTATATAGGAAACCCCCTATCTGCCAGATTTTTATGAAACTTTACATGAAGAAAGTACATCATATGTAGATGTGCATGAAGAATTTTCGTCACTGTCCGATATTATTCAGGGGAGATAATTGTTAGTCTTTTAAAATATAGTATTCAGTGGGAGACCTCGTAACGCAACTTCTCCAAAACCCCTTTACGGATTCTGATGAAACTTTACAAGAAGGAAGTACATCATATGAAGATGTGCATGAAGAATTTTCAACGCTGTCAGATATTATTCAGGGGAGATAATTGGGCTTCGAGTTTTTAAATACAGTATTCAGTCGGAGACCTTGTAAGCATAACTACTCCAAAACCGCTTTACGGATTCTGATGAAACTTTAGAGGAAGAAAGTACATCATATGGAGATGTGCATAAAGACATTAAGTTGCTGGCAGATATCATTCAGGGAAGATAATTATACCTCCTTCAAACTTGTTTTTTGGGGGGTATATAGAAATCACCCTGTCTGTCTGTCCGTCTGTTCATATCCCTTGTAAGCGCTACTCCTCCTAAACTGCTTGATGAAATTTAATGAAACTTAGCATAAAGGAAGTACATTATATGTAGATGTGCATGAAGGATTTTTATTGACCTTGTATATCTTTAAGGGGAGATAATTGGATTTGAAAGCTGAACGGGGGTATCTCTTTGTTAGCGTGCTCACAGTCCACACTAGTAATCATTATGTCTTTAATGCTGAATTTACTTTAAAATGATTTAACATGATAAATATTTAATATTATTGTTCGTTAATAAAGCGTGGTTATCCTGAAGATGGAGGAAAATACGTGTAAAGTACACAACCGGAAGTTAACTGTTTGATTCTTGGAGTACACATTTGTACTCAATATTGTTAGAATAATACATTTTTGTATGTCTTGTTTGTTTCTTATGGACAAAAAAAGCCTAATGCTGTTAAATCCTAGTATAAAGTTTGAAGTTTACACACTTTGTGTGAAGTACACAAAGAAAACATTTTATTGTGACCATTTTTTTATACACAAGATGTTCATGCGCTATGGTGTACAAATAATAAGATATTTTCTTGACAGTGTGAATATATTGTGTATGTACTTGTATACTGGACCGAAGCAATTTAATGATATTTAAAAAAAAAATTGATTGAATGTTTGCTTTATGTCGCGAGCAATATTTCAGCTAAATTTAGGACAAGTATACAAAAAATGAATGCAAATATGTATTTTGTTTCAGAGGGGTATTTGTGTGATATTTAAAGTGCTTCATTTTCATAAGGAAAAAATTATCTATATTGTAAGTTGTTTTTTTTCGTTTCTAGATTACTCAACATATTATTACCCGGTGATAGAGAAAGAAAACTTAATTGATGGGGATGAGGTGTATTCCAGTAAAACTTATCTTTCAAAGATTTATTAATTAATAAGGACTTCACATGCATCCTGTGGCTTAGAAAACATGCTAAGTAATGGCGTTTTCTTTAAGACTTTAAAACTTAAGAAATAATATCACATATATTTAACACAAAAAAAATCTGCCTTGGTTCTATCTGCAGACATTTTCTTATACTTCAAGTATTAGATTCAAATTTCACAATAACATTGCACATCAATTTTTAAATTGATTAAAAAATCAGGAATACAATTTATGCTCAACAATGAACAGCTATAAGATTTAACAAATTCATTTTCACATTGTACATATGTCACTGTGTAGCAATACACTGCTACACAGTATTATATTGTCGAGATGTCATGATGGAGCAGTTCACATCTGCACAATAGCATCACATTGAATTGATGTCATCTTGTAGCAATCCACATCAATCCACTTCCATGTAGCCATCCATATCCACACAGTAAGGTAACATTTTTCTCGATCTCATCTTGTAGCAGTTGATATCCACACATTGTAGAGATGTTATTAAGTAGCAATCTACTACAGTTGGCTCGCATTGTAGAGATGTCATCATGATGCAATCAACATCCATACAGTAGCATCAAATTATAGTGATGTCATCATGTAGCCATCCATAATCAGATAGTAGTATCACACTGTAGAGATGTCACCAAGTGATATTACTGTCTTGTAGTGGGTAGCTACAACACAACAACCGTGCAGTAACATTGCATTATAGAGATGTCATCATGTGGCTATCCACTTTATGGATAAAACGTATACTTTTAACATGTTAGTTGATGTATACTAACTAATACAAATTTTACTTTTCAGGTTCTTGAGTTTTTACCATCAAGGTTTTTAAGAAGGGTTATGTCATCATAGAATATGATCAGATCATTTTAAAGAAGGAATGGGATGAGGTTTCTGGATACCTATTTACCTGGCACAAGTACTATTGACTAATTCATGAAGAAAAACATAAGTAAGCAATTTGGTTAGTGCTTTAAAAATATTTAAAATTATTTAACATTTTCTGACATCCATAAGCATTGACCAAACATCAACACTGTAAGTGCAAATTGATTTCCAGCTGTCCACATGTCAATTTTCGGAAAACTGTCCAGTTTGTTTCCAGCTGTCCCACTGCCACTTCAGATCAGATGTCCAGAGACTCGAGTTTCAACACCAGCCAGCCATTATCAGTGTTGACTGTCCATAATAAAAGAATGGCCAAATGGTAATGGAGGATAGGAGAGTCATGTACCAATCTGAACATCACTGCCTGTTGGTACAAATTTCTCTCAACACACAGAATGATTAGAATGATTAGAGTGGTGCTGTGTCTCAAGACAACTGTCCCTGTTGATTGCCTACAGGCAAATTTGCATGACACTGCAGGACATGGGGACTGGCTGTGGACATTCAGACCTAATACAAGAATTTAGGCTGCACATTCCATGCCATGTTCGTGGTAGAATTTTGTCCCATTATATAGGTATGTAAATAATGTATTTTTTAATATTTTTGTTTAATCATTCTTTTTCATAATTTTGTTTTTATAAAAATATATATTCTATTTTATTTTTAAACACAAGCTTGTTGTTGATTAGAAATTGTTTTTTTCTGTTACTACATGTTGACTTTGACAAAGTTATTTATATGTTTCTTTAAATGTTAATGAAAAAAATCTCTTTGTTTAAACTGTTCTTGAATGACTTTAAACTTACTTTGATCATTTGGACGAAGTTTCTGTTATAAAGTTACATATGTTTTTCATTTAGGTTTGAACTTGATATAAAGCTTGTCACAATAATGTTTAAGTGGTATGCTGTCCAGAGCTGAAAACTTTTTGTTCTTTGTATTAGTCTCTTGTTATTTTAAATGTATTTTCTTGAGGAACAGCAAAAAAGGATATTGAAACTGTTTCAACAAAGTTTCAAAAATTAATTGATTAGAATCTCTTGGTCATACTAGAAAGCAAAATAAACAATATAAGACCATGGTCACCTGAACAAATAATGATTAAGATATGGAAATAAGTATATATATATTTGACAAAAGATATATTTGTATACAGAAGAATATATTTATCAAAATCAGACCAACATGATCCAATAATCACAATTTAATCAGAAGTACTTTCATGCTTTCCGACAATCTACAGATGTACAAACATCGTTAATGTTTATAACAGTACTAACGGTAATTGAAACGTTTATATGACGTGACTATAGGTATAAGGGTAGTTAATACACATACATATATATTAAAATTATTATTAATATTATTATTCATTGAGAGATGGTTTAAATTTGTCTATCAAGTGTGTACATGTTGCATCACTTTTGCTTCTTACATTTGTATCTATAAATATTTAACATACAGACAAAAATGTTTTGCTTGTTTTTAACATTGAGTTAATTTTCAGAATTCGCATAGATGAGTTTCAATAAACTGAAATTCCTCATTGAACAAGGTTGGTAGGGGCAATAGGGCATCTTATCAGATAGTTCTAAAAAAGAAACAATACTTGTTTAGTTCTTGTTCAAATAATGCATCTCCAAATTTTTATAGGAATATTTTTTTATTGTATAATGAATACTTATTGACTAGGTATAAGGGGAATAGTAAGTGTATTTTTCCTGAGGTACAACTATTACCCTGAGGCAAAGCCAAGGGCAATAGTTGTTTCCAAAAAAAACTTAATATGCTATAAATATCCAATAAGTGTTTTAGTATATCCAATAGTCAAAAGACACAAAGTGTTTGCAATAATTGCTAACAAATTTAAAATTAAATTTACCAGCAAGTTAGTTTCAAAGGTGAATATAAAACAATTTGAACTTAGTTTTCTAAATAACAAACACAACAATGATACAACAATTAAACTATTAAATTGCAATAGTTCATAGCAGCAGGCAGCAGTTAAGAAAACTATTGACTGGTCAAACAGAAAATGATCTTGCAAGTCAATAGTTCGTTCTGGGCAATAGTTCTGAAAACTATTCACTGACTGAAGGGAAAATGGTCAAAATTAAAATAAAAACTTTATTGGCAATTAAATTTAATGTGATTTATTTATTTACGTATCAATGTTTTCTACTTTACCTGTATTCTTGGTTCTTGTTTTTGGTTTTTTTTTGGAAAGAAAAGGGGGGGAGGATGCTTTATAAAAAAAATTTTGGCCTTTTCAATCACTGTATAATTTCAGCCAATGCATTGTTTTAGAAATAGACCATTTCCATAATTTTTTATACCCAGCCACACAAAGTGGCGGGGTATTTTATGTGATACCGTCTTTTCGTGCATTGGTGGTTTCTAGATAATAATTTAACTAACACCTCAACAGATTTTATTTAAACTTTGCACAACTGTTAAGTACTATCAAATGAAGGTCAAGTTCAATTTTCAACAAAATCCAGCTTGTAGTTTTAGATTTGGCCAATTTTAATAAAATGTGTTCAAGAATATTAAAAACAACAAAACTTTGTGGGGTATCTTTTAATGCACCATTAATGCCCAATTTTGATCAAATAAATGTGTGTATGTGATGAGTTTGACTAATATTTGACTTCAGAGGATAATCAAAAATGAAATTAAAAAAAGCAAGGTTATGGTTGAGAAAAGCTTCTAGTCAGTTTAATGTCCCACTTTAATCAAAGTGAGTACTACCTTGGATAACCTATGTGTGGATAACAAGCATTAGGGTTTAAAAATTACGTAACCAATTAGCATCCACCATATGTTTATCAATATTCATCTTCTCTAACACTTCTGCACCAGATCAGCTGTAGGTATAATGGTTGTGAGGTCATCTACATCTATTTCTTATTTGATTACTTTTATTGATTGATTGAATGTTTGCTTAATGTTTAGCAGGAAATGTTTCAGCTATATTCAGGACAAGAACATGTCAATAAACTGCAAATCAATGGGATGAAATGATGGACCAAAGGGACTAAAGTTTTGATTGCCACTTCTAAAAGTATAGAGCATTTGGTAGGGATGGAGAATTCACAATACTATTTTCTTCTAATCTACAGAAATGGTCCTGATTGTGCAAGGAGCTGGGCATTCTACAAAAATGTGACATAATGTGGTCTGCATCTAAACTTTCTGTATTGTGACCAGACAACCTTCCAACAAGAGGAACTTCACAATACAGTATTGGGCTACTCATATATAAACTGTGCAGACAAATGAATAAGTAAATACATATGGGATATAGGACATTTTGTTTGTGATAAAGACTTTATCACGGCCAGTATCAGGTTAGACCGTAGGGCAAACCTGATACGTTAAGCCGTGATAAAGTCTGTACCACAATGAAATGTCCTATATTTCTTTTTTCGGTAATTTTCAAAAGAGTATTTTTTGTCAATTTAGGCCCTATTTGTTAAGGAACTACTTTTTTGGTCGAAGTGATCTGTGAAAAACGGTTTGCTACTTCATTTAGCGTCAACGCCATTCAATCGGAATGTGGTGTGATGAATGGACGTGTTTTTTCATGGATTCTCTGTAAGGCAAGTCTTTTTTTATCGTTTATGTAATAGTTTGTGAATGAGAATCTTTTAATTTACTCCCCCAATTATAATATGGGGTGACAAATTTTGTGTTTTTCATATTTTGCTCTTTGACGAACTGTATTATTTCAAATTTATGTTGCCCAACGTTTCTGACCGATTTTTTCAATTAAGTGTCAGTTTCCCATTTTAATGTTATCATTTCTGGTAACTGTTTGGTGCTGTGTTATTTTAATTTTCAGTACTTTGCAGTGGCCAGGGGAGATTCGATTTACACATCATTTATTTAGAAATTCCAATTGTAATTTAACCGCATACATGCGACGAGTTGTAGGTTCTTGTGTATTTTTCTGCCTTATTAAGCCTAAATTTACAGTTTTGTGATTTGTCAGATTAACCCCCCAAAATGGCGATGTCATTCGCAAGTTCTTATGGTGAATGAACAGGAATTCGGGATTGTCACTTGCTGTTGATGTTTGTAGAATTTGAAGAGTTTTGTTCAGATAATTTAAACTGTATTATTGTTAATGGAAGGTAACTGCAAAAACGGAGCTCTGGTGGTCAAGTTGTGTTCGTTTTCTTTTTCAAGGGGGGGGGGGGGGGGGGGGTTAGATCATTTTTTTTATTTCATCTTGCTTACACGTTTGTTTATTTTTGAACAATCTGTTAGTTACTGTGACGTAATCATTGTTAGATTCCTCCGCAGCCTACTGACCCGATAAATTCGGTGATAAATGCCAGTACGTTTTTACTGACTTTATCACCGGTACACATCAAACGGAAAATGTACAAATAACCGATATCCATGAGGTAATTGATTAATTGAATTGTTTCTTAAATGTTTTTAAACTACATACCTTTTGAAACTGTCAGTTTCAAAATTGTTGCCTGCAAGTCTTTGCTAATCTCTACTTAACTTGCAGAAAATCATGTCTATGAAAGAACATGCAGCTAGTACCGAGTCAGTTAAGACTTTTGTAATACTTTATGATATATGATGCAATTTTACCAGGACGTGTAGAGTTATGAATGCTTTCCCTATAAAGAAAAATAAAAAGTCATAGCTTATGCAGAGGAGCAACGAAGCTGCTGGCTAAGAATATAGCATAGACAAGTCAAGTGCCTGTCTGTTGAGAAATGAGCATAGACTAGTTACTGATTAAACTCCAAATTAGTAATCAAGGTAGAAGTTTGATCAACAAATTAAAAAGCAAACAATGGGACATTTTATCATTATATTTACCAGACCCAATTTATATTGGAAAATAAGAATAGATATGACCACTTACCAACATATCATAAAGAACAAAAACACTTGTTTCCAATTTTATAATTAAAAAGGAATGTACTGTGTAACAAATTTAACTTCAACTGTATTTGTTTGGTAGCATAAATGTGGGCACATTACCCACAAGAAATGGTACATGATAAGAAACCTTTTAATATTTTTTACATGATACCGAAAACAGAAAAAAAGAAGAAAAATTGGGTATTAATATACATTATGTCTCAATGTTTTATTGTTTTCATGCATCTGCAGAAATGTAAGTTGCGACAGCATGTCATTTATATTCCAAGCACTTGTTATCATCTTTCAGTATTCATGGTCTAACAATTATGAAACTTCTTTAATTAAATGCAAAATTTTGAAAACTGTTCTGGTATTATGGTACTGCATTATCAGTTTGTCCAATTGTGTCCAACAGTTTTTCCTGTAACTTACATACCCCAGCTTTGAAGAAGAGGGGGTTTATTATGTTTTACCCTTATCCGTTCCTTCGTTCTTCCGTCTGTAACAAAAATGTATGTCACAGTTTTCTAAACAACTATAAGATGCAGAAGCCTTATATTGTTGATATTGCTTTATCCTATAATACCTTAAGTTCCATTCTCCGGGTACTCCGGCTTCCTCCCCCAATAAAAACTGGACGCCATGATATAGCTGAAAAATTGCTGAAAGTGGCGTTAAACACCATCAAACAAACAAACTTAAAAGTTCCCACTGTACTAGATATATGTTTGTTTGTTTGTTTGAATATTGTTTAACGCCACTTTAAGCAATTTTTCAACTATATCATGGCATCCAATTTTCATTGGGGGAGGAAGCCGGAGTACCCGGAGATAACCCCCGACCTTTAGTAGGAAAACTGGCTATTAAGATTGGGGTCGAGTGCACCCTGCCTGCAGCAAGACTTGAATCTGCAACCTCAGTGTTGACAGACAATGTGATCAATAGTAGACGAACTACCTTAACCACTTGGCCACCGAGGCCCCTTACTAGATACATGTGTGCTTCCAATACATGCATAATAATATAATAGTGCTGTTATTAAAATCTCATGTAAAATTAAAGAACATAAACTTGTTTTGTTTTTAGATTTCTGTTGAAATTAACTATTTTAAAAAAAAGATGATTAATAGGAAACAATTGCAATACATTACAATAAATCAGTGATACTTGTAGGATTTTTTAATGTTGAGTCCTGGACTCATAACTTTTGAAAATAGTGAGTCTCAAAAAAATTTCACGAGTCCCACATATTGCATACAACCGTGTTCTTTGATAAACGACCCATGAAATGTCTTTATAAAAATATATACATGTAATATGGCTTACTAGTATGTTTATGCCATGCTATTTTATATTAGTATTAGTTGAGTTTGGCAGTCTTCACGAGTACAATTGAACTACAATTATTACTTGAAACGTGCTGATGTTTGCACCTAAAAGAGAGACTTTTGTCTTACCTGGCTCATATTGGAACTAATGTCCAGGTTTATGTAATTGACAGGACAGAAATTTGTATGCGACAGACAATGGACACGGACGCATACTGGGACACTTATATAATGAAAAGGCCTGTCCATAATTGAAAAGACGTGTACAATATGCATCTAGACGCGTTAGCGAGGGTCCCTTATAAATATGTTACATAATTATGTTATTACTTTTATCTTACATGTTATCTAAGAGCACATATTTAGGGATAAATTCTAAATCAAAAGCTTAAATATACAAAAATATACATCAAAATGTAGAAATAACCTATTAAAGCAAAATAATTCAAGTTGGGACCAATTGACCAAAGTTGGGACTTGTATATCCATATAACACTAGTGACAATTAGCATGTTTACTCTATGCAATGTCAAATAAAATATATCCTACTAATTGAGAAAATAAACTGGGGACCAATTGACGAAGATGTGGGCTCATTTATGATTATGGCAGCAGTTCAGACTACTAGTATTTCAGTCAAATTATTAACAGCCAAGACTGGTAAAATAAGTAATTTATAGTCAAAAGTGAGCTTTTATCTTAAAAGTTGGTACAATTCAATACAAAACTACCAGTTTCAGACTTTTTCTGGTCAGCAATTCTGACATATATTATGTAGTTCATAAATGCCTCTCAAGTCACACAACAAATAAATTATTTAGAAATTCTAATGTTTTAATAAAAAGAACTAAATACATGTAAGTAAATAATTTATTTCAATATTTGAAAATTTATGCCAATTCAAACATGTAATTTGTTTTTTTTCTTTTTCAGTCGAAAGCGACAAATTAAAGCAGCACAACCCTCTCAGAAAAGAACATTGAAAAATGCCTTAGGGGAATGTTTTAATGGGAAAACAAATGTTCCATTAAAGATACTAGTATGTATATGTACACGATATTGCTAGTTTTCCTACTAACGATACTCTAGTTTCCTCCCCCATTAAAAACTGGATGCCATGATATTGCTAAAAATTTGCTGAAAGTGGCATTTAAAAACTTGCAAACAATATTAAAAAATAAAGAACATGTTTTTACAATCTCCCTCTATATAAACAGGTACCACAAAGGGTTCAAACACAGTATGGTATACAAATCTGTCTTTCCACTCATCCACACTTGTGTACGTACGTTGTACAGTAACTCAAGTCTGTGATGATGTCTTAATATGACATATATGTGATGTTGAGGCTGAAAACAGTATAAAACATGAGATTTTTCATGCTTTTAATGTTTGTTGTTATCATGTTCTAGCAAATCCTAATTTTAAATACTGTTAGAAAAATGTCTTTGTGAATTTTTGTGAATGACATATTTGTTCAATTAAAGGTCCTCTACAAGTGTAGTTTTCTGCATGTGTAAATTCAAAATAGTCATAAGCAGTGATCCAATTTATGACAGAAAACCTGTGGTAAATTACAATTTTGTTTTGTTTCAAGATAGCAAGGTAATTTCCCCCTTGAAGTACAATTGCAATTTTTTTGTAATTTAGAACCAACAATTATGTGATGTTCTCTACAGTTTCCTCATTTTTCTTCTTGATTGGATGTTTACATGACCACCATGAAGAAACTTTGTTTCTGATTTTCTGACATTTTAAAATCTTCTTTTAAAGTCCAGATGAGGGGCCTCGGTGGCCGAGTGGTCAAGGTAGTTGGTCTACTATTGATCACGTGGTCTGTCAACACGGAGATTGCTGGTTCGATTCTCACTGCAGGCAGGGTGTACTCGACTCCAATCTTAATTGACAAGGATTGCCAGTTTTCCTACCGCAGGTCGGGGGTTCTCTACGGGTACTCCAGCTTCCTCCCCAAATAAAAACTGGACGCCATGAAATAGCTGAAAAATTGCTGAAAGTGGCGTTAAAACGCCATTCAAACATTCAAAGTCCAGATGTTTTGTGCAAATTATGTATGTGAATTCTAGAAGAAAGATTTCTCATGTTGTCTTTATATGATACTAAAATGGCAGTCAGTTGCAATCCTTGTTCGTGATTAGTATAAATTCAAACAATCTTCCCCTTTGACAGTACTAGTCCTAGAAAGAATAATTATCATACTCTTGCATTTAAAAAAAAATACAATTTTATTACTATAAGAAAAAATAATTTTTAACTTGGCATTAAGATGGATATGTTATTAAAAAAATCAAAAAGGGTCAACTTAGTATGCTTGTCTATATCTGACATGATCATTTGCCCAGAAATTTCATCTTTTCCCATCTTGCCATACCACCGGTGTTTCATTCTTTTCTCACTTATTTGTTAACAAATCTGGTGCTGTTCTGTTTGACAATGTCAACAAAGAGAGTGATCTACCTTGAATGTAATCTCATGTGTACATTTGTTACATCAACGTGTTTGTTTTTATGTGTACCGCTATCATATTGTTGTAAAAATTGAGTCATGGAAGGTCAGATATGTTGTTTTCATGTTAATATTTAAACAGGCTTTGTAAACCAACACAACTAAAGCAAATATTAAATTATTTTTATTGCTGAACTGAGTGTTGAACACTGTTGATGTCACAGTATACATGGTATAGTACATTTTTATGGGAAAAGGAGCGTGAAATTCTTATCTCACCCACGGGTTGAGACAAGGATATATCTCATCCGGCTAAAAATAGGTATCATGCTGTCTCATTAGTGAGAATTTTCTGTCTCACCAGGTGAGAAAGCTTATCATGACATCAGTTTACTATAAATACATCAATGTCACAGTAACGAATGGCTTTACAATCTTTTAGACCATTACTGGAATTGCATATAAATGGCTATAGGCCTGCACTCTGTTTGTCAGTCATTCAAATATGTTTTCAAGACTTTTGCAGATAATGAGCTGACATTAGGTATGTGAGTCAACTATCATGAGTTACATATATCAAGTTTTACAGTTTTTACCTGTTCAAAATGTAATTTGCCAGTAGTGGACTTATTATAACCTGAACAGTACTATCCACACTAATTAACTTTAGCATACATGAACTTACATAGAATAAACAGTTTGTACCAAGTACAGAATACAAAGCTGAATATAAGATTAATTGTCTACTTTTTTTTTGTACATAATGAAATGTTCAGTTGTACTAGAGCGACTTTCACTTAAAGAATGCTTTTGTAATCATGGTAAGTTTATACCTTCAGACCTTTACAATTGTTATGACTTTTCACATGGTGTCAGTAATGGTGGTAAAGCAATCTGTGGGGTGTTTGTCTCATGCGCACTCATCTGTACTTGTTGTGTCATCCAACCATAATGCCCGCGACAAGATCGTTGTTCTGGTATAAACATAATCGGGCATTCTGATTGATTGTCGGATATTAAACAATGGAGAGTCTGCAGTAGGATATTAAAATGAAAAAGGTGTTAGTTTGCAGAAGAAATAAAAACATTCATGCGCTGTGATCTTACTTTGAATAGAAATTTGTTTATGTCTTTTCACTCATTCAGCTGCCATCCACTTGCGAAAAGACATTAAATTTATATCACTCATTGAAGATCAAACAGTCTTTTCTTAAAGTTATGCAAGAACCTATTAATCTTTATATTTTTTTTATTTAAGCCTTAAGTCTTAGCTTAGCTTCTTCATGTTTGTATCTTTCTTTGTATTTATAGCAAACAAAGTTATTTGCAACAGCAATGAATTTACTAAAGTGGAGTCTGTACAAAAGAAGTGTTTTCAAAGAAAAATTACGAATTCAGGATGGAATTCTGCAGTTTGTAAATCAAAACAGATGAAAATGAAAGGTATATAATGTTGCTAATTGGCAAATCTTTCAGGGCTAACTAAATACCTAGGTTCACTTGGGTATAATTCTTGCTTTTGATGACATTTAAAAAAAACATAAATGTTGGCCTCTCAGATTAGATTTGAAAAGTGGTTGAAAAAAACATAGGGAATAAAAGGTGTAAGGTTGTTCTTGAGACCTTTTACAGGCAGTGCATAAAATTTAGCCTATGATGAACAAACTTTACACAAAATGTTTGGATGAATTATGTCACCATAACATAAATTTATGCCAGGGTCTTATAGATTGTAGATTATTTCAATGAAACATATGTAAAGATCATTTCCAGTAACATAAATCAATATAAAGCATTTATTCAGGGTCTGTATTGCTTAAGACCTACCTGACGCCTTATAGAACCAGGTAAAGAGAGATGTCCAACATTTGGTCCAGAACAATGGTAGGAAATATGTTTTCTTAGAAATAAAGACAATGATGCTGGTGTATCCTCAATTGGCAAAAATCATGTTATTTACCTTCAGGCTTTTTACATTTGAAATTTGTTACAAATATAGGTGTGAACCTGCGTTTGTGTGTCCTGTTATAAATGTTCATATTTATTTTTCATGTTTCGGAGTTTAGTCTGGTGTCATATTTGCTGGACCTGTATTTAATTTGTTTGGGCTACTACCTGCCTCCGAGTACAAGGTCTTCAGGCTGTTCATTGAAAACTTACGGGTGGTCTAAGGCCATTTTTGTCTCGCCTGCGACGAAAGTCGCTGGAGGCGAGACATATGTATGGGAATCCGGCGGCGGCGTAAACACTTGACACCATGCTTCATATCTTTGTAAGCCCAAGCCCTAGGTCCATCAAATTTGGTCCAGAGGTAGCTTATGATGAGTACTTGCCAGTCACCTGTCACCTGACCTTGACCTCAATTTCACGGTCCAGTGACTACGTTAAAGTTTTTGGGTTACGACAGTTCCTCTGTAACTACGCATGGTAGGATGACAATATTTGGTGTATAGGTTGCTGATGACTAGTACATGACTGTCTGGTAGGTGTCACCTGACCTTGACCTCAATTTCACGGTCCAGCGACTACGTTAAAGTTTTTGGGTTACGACAGTTCCTCTGTAACTACGCATGGTAGGATGACAATATTTGGTGTATAGGTTGCTGATGACTAGTACATGACTGTCTGGTAGGTGTCACCTGACCTTGACCTCAATTTCACGGTCCAGAGACTACGTTAAAGTTTTTGGGTTACGACAGTTCCTCTGTAACTATGCATGGTAGGATGACAATATTTGGTGTATAGGTTGCTGATGACTAGTACATGACTGTCTGGTAGGTGTCACCTTACCTTGGCCTCAATTTCACGGTCCAGGGACTACGTTAAGTTTTTAGGTTACGATAGTTCCTCTGTAACTAGGCATGGTAGGATGACAATATTTGGTATATAGGTTGCTGATGAATAGTACATGACTGTCTGGTAGGTTCCACCTGACCTTGACCTCAATTTCACGGTCCAGCGATTATGTTAAAGTTTTTGGGTTACGGCTGTTCCCCTGTAACTATGCAGGGTATGGTGACAATATTTTGTATACAGGCTGCTGCTGATATTTAATGCTATTTACGTAATGCTTATGATGAAATTTATTTTCGTTACTGATGCGGAATGCAGGCGAGACGTTTTTCTGTGTCCACACTTGTTACTCATCTATAGAGTTGGTTGTGTCTTTGACATACATCAATACTTCTTTTCTTTGCTTTTATTTAAGTTAAGAAGCTACAATCTGAATACATGTGTGTACCCAGTGGCTATCCCATGGTCTTCTAAATAAGCTTAGAATTACCTGTTGTAAGTTGTGTGTGTTACTTTCTCATTTAAGGACTTGAATATCATCGAATAGTCAAGTGATGGGTATGTTTTTAACTAGCATAATTGATCAAGGGACATGTGGTTCATGTTATCTTGGCTTTCCTCTTGTATTTATATTTGTATAGTGTTTTGGACATCTATCAATATATCATCATCTTTTTACAAATGTGAATGTAGCCAGGATAAAACAAATTTGACAACAAGAAATTAAGAAGTCAAAAAAACACAAAAAAGCTGATAAAATTTGTTGACATCATCACATCCGACAAGAGCAGAGGTGTTTACCATTACGGATTTTCTGGAATTATTCCGAATTTGGGTCTAAAAATACGCATCACGGAAATGCACCCGGGAATTACGCATTTCCGCCGGTATTACAATTAAATTTCAAATGCTTTTGGTTGTGATTTTGTGACATTGTACAGGTATTACAATATTGAATGAACATGTTTTTTATTTATGTTTGATCAATAAAATGTGCATCAGAAAGATGTTATAGTAAAAGACTGGCCAGAAACTCTTTTAGTATTGTTATAAGTTCGGACAATTTTTTTGCAAAGTTTCAGATTACAAATAAATGTGCCAAATTACTGAAAAAATTAATTTGGTTTACTGGGAGTACAGCAATGGGGTAAACACCTCTGCAAGAGCTATCAGAACTACCTTACTCTCTGTCTTCATCTATTTAATGATATAAGAAAAACACCAAGAATTCCGATTTTTCTGCTGTCATTTGGAGGACAAATTTTTTGTGCGTTTTACAATGCAAAGGGTACACCTAAAGGTCGTCAAGTTAAAGAGATATAATTAATTCAAGAACTGATGACTTGATGTTGATTTATGTTGCTTTACGTTACTTAACAGAACTTCATAATCTTAGCATTCTATTGTTTAAGTGTTGCACTTAAGTATCTTTGACATTAACTAAAGATAAATTTTCATTGTCATCTTTTTAATACATACATGAATGGATGCTGGATAAATCATGTCATACTTTCCTGAGTGTCTAACTTTTGTTATGTTTTGGTTTAAAGTCATATTGTATTCAGAAACTATATATGACATTAATAAAAGAAAGTTTATGCACAGTTGTTGATTATGTGCAAAATTGAAAAGTATGTTCATTGGTATAGCATATGTATTTCAAATATATATTAGAATAAATTTACTTAAAATACTTCTTTCGTTTTAGTGGTAGAAGATATTAAACATAGCATCCAGCTTTTATCAGTGAAGTCAGCATTAACAAAAATAGGCAACCAACAAAATGATAAAGTTAAAGGTAAAAATACTCAGGTATTGTTTGTTTAAATTGATATTTGTAAAAATATTACTGATGGAATTAGATTTTAATTGAGAATACCATTTAATCAAGATGTTTAGAACTAAAGGACCAAACAGACCTTATTGAAAGAAGAAAAATTGTATATAATCAAAATACTAAGAATTTGCATATTGATCTCATCATTTATTGTTCATATTTTTCTGATTAAATAAAAGTGAATTCATGTTATTTTATTCATCATGAAAAAAACACTTTTTTAGTATGATGTTGAATTTTATTCACCTTTATTGTATTTACTCTTATGGTAGATTGTCAACATTATGAACTAGTTGACAAAATATTGCAGGTGTGAAGCAGTTGATCTTTACCATTCACTAAGTTTCAATAGGTTGGCCAGTAATGTCCCAAATGTTACTGAAATATGAATAGAAGAAAACATGTTGAGTGTCTATATGACACTAATGATGCAGGAAACACATAACTTTCAAAAGCACCTAATTTCATTCTCTTTGAAAGAAGTTTGTGTTTTCTTTATATACAGATTTGTATATTCATCGTTTTGTCCTTCTGTTTGTAAAACATTAAGTCTAATATATGGGTTACCTTGCAGTTAATCTCTGAACCGAATAAACGGTGGGTGTATATACTTCATTGTCATAAATAATCAAAATTTTCAATATAGAATATCTGTTGGCACCTTTTGTATTATTAGGCCAACATTTTTTTATTGTTTGTTTTACAGGATTTTTTTCAAAAAAATTGAGTCGGGGGGTCAAAATAAAAATAAAAAATAAAATCCACTTTTGGTAGAGTCGACAAAAAAATTAAAATAAAAATTGAAAATCGGTCAGCATATTTGTTTTTTTACAGTATGATCACAAATATCATTGACATAAGTTCAGTTAGTATAAACATTCATTGTTCAAATATTCATTTTATATCATATATTAAAGAATAAATCTTAATAATTTTTTTTATGATGAAGTTCTTGTATATATCATAATATTTCTAACAATTTGTTATGAACATGTCATGTTTATCTGAGCAAAATTTTCAAAGAAAATAGATAAACTAACATAACATTAAACCCAGAAATAATTCTTCTGTTCAG
Source organism: Limnoperna fortunei (assembly GCA_944474755.1). NCBI lineage: Eukaryota > Metazoa > Mollusca > Bivalvia > Mytilida > Modiolidae > Limnoperna > Limnoperna fortunei. The sequence goes on from OX104120.1 coordinate 51,436,712, forward strand.
CACACTTCCACTTGGACAAAGTTGTGCTGATCAAAATTGCTTCATGGGACACCCATCTACCACAGGGGCTTGTAAAAATCGATTTTCTTGCACTTTCCCACACTATAACAAAACCGACCCAGTATCAATCGAAAGCGCAAGTTAATCAATTTTTACGAGCCCCTGTGCATGTACAGAACTTTTCATGATGTCAATAATTACTATACATCTGTATTCTTTCAAGTGCAGCTCATATGTGTATCAAAGAAAATTGGTAAAATACAATACACTTGGAAACAACTGACGTTTGAAACCAATTTAAAGTGTTTTTTGTATCAAACAAATTACGATTTTTCATTATGGGCCGTTGTATTTTACTTTTCTTCGTTGTTCACGGTAATTAGTCACATCCGGTAAATAAACAAATGGCGCGTAATCCAGTTGAAAGATGTAAATCCTTTGAAAAAATGTTAAATGCACATATTGTTTGCTGTTTTTATTGGAATTACACATTTACTGATACATTGGTTGTCTGGGTAAATTTGGACTAGATCATATGCAAGTTTCTACCGTGAACAATCGGGCGACTTGAGAGAAATAACAGGGCGACTTCGACTTTGCTTTTGAGGCGCTGTAGGGCGACTTCAGGTCCCAGTTGGGTGACAAACCACTTCGCCCAGTGTGGTGAGCCCTGAATAGTTCTCTGACAGATCGTGGGTAATTTTATTTTGCAAGGGAGGAAATTCATCAAGTCGGCGGAGAGAAGAAAAATACAAGAAAAATTTGTTTCTTTTATTTTTATTTCATTTTGCCAGAAATTAGGTTCGGTGCTCCAGTAAAACATAAAATATAAAAATGTTGGCCTTATATGTAAAAAATCTTATCTTGTACATAGAAGTTTTGTAACAAAACAACAGATAGAAATGAATATTTTAACATTTTTCAGGAGATATGCAGATGTATAGACCCAGTGAGAAAATAAATGGAAAAATATCTTGGTTTGATTTATTACAGCAGCAATCAAGCACATCACCCAAAACTTTAGTTATATCAGGCATCAGGACACCAGAGGGTAAGTTTGTAATTATCTCGGTAAGTACAATTACTACTATAGTCAAAATACAATGACCTGTCAGGTATTTTCTACCAAATGCTCAATCAATTTCAAAAGTAGATAACAGCTGTTTAGAAAACTGCTTCAATCTGTTTTCTTTAAAGCTCTTAATCAGGAAGAGCTGGGCATTTAAATTGCAGCTATTCATGCATGACTCAGGTAACTTTACAGGAGAGATTGCCATACTGTAAAATGAAAGGTAGAAGTTTAAGTTACCTGAGTCGCACATGAGTAGCTGCAATTTAAATGTCCAAGCTTTCACTGATGAAGAGCTTTTAAAAAAAACAGATTGAAGCAGTTTTCTAAACAGCTGTTATCTGTATTAAGAATTGATTGACCAATAGATAGAAAATACCTGACAGGTCATAGTATTTTGACTAAAATATGATTTGTTTTTTTTTAAACTCTGATAAGCAATGCGACTAGTATGAAGAGTTAAAACTAAAACACACCATTCATATGGGTTAAATAAAAAGTAATGAAAGATCTTTTTGTGTTATAGCTTTTAAACTTGGAGTGAATGATACACAACATTTTTAAATATTTATGATTGATAAAAGCATCTGACAACAAACATGGTCTAATTAAAGAACACTTTGTTTTCAAATTCTCCAGCACAAAAACAATATTAATTATTAAAAATATTAAACTTCTTTTAAAAAAATGGTTTTTTGCCACTTCCAGTGACAAACATGTCTTATACTGTTAATTTTTTAAAATACTAATTCACATAAATTGGTGAAGGTACAAAAATACTTACCGGTAAATCATCCAGACTACACTGTGAATGGAAAGAGTATATTTCTAATCCTCTTCAATTAAATCAGTTAAGCTATTGATGTTCCTGGCAAACCTTTAGCCTTTATTCCCAGTATATGACTGAAATCCAGATTTTATTCACATTTTAACACTTTTGGGCTAATAAATTGGAGCTATTTCTTATTTTATCTATTATAAACAGGTGAAACTACAAAAGATGTACCATTAGTTGAAATAACTACTGACTGTACATCCCATCCAACCACAGGATTGTTGCACTCACAGACATTGTCAAGAACGACCACTTCAGAACCCATACTAACCACCTTAGCACTCACTGCAGTAACTAAAGATGATTTAAAAACATCAGAATCAGCATCTGCTCCAAGCAAAAAAAGAGCAAAAAGTGCTTCAAGCAAAAACAGACCAAGTGCTAAAGGCAAGAAAGGACCAACAAGTGCTCCAAGAACAACAGGGTTAACAAGTGCTTCAAGCTCAGCAGGGCCAACATGTGCTCCAAGCACAACAGGACGAACAAGTGATCCAAGCTCAGCAGGGCCAACATGTGCTCCAAGCCCAACAGGACGAACAAGGGATCCAAGCTCAGCAGGGCCAACATGTGCTCCAAGCACAACAGGACGAACAAGGGATCCAAACACAACAGGGGCAACAAGCACTCCAAGCAAAAAAAAAACAGCAAGTGCTCGAGGCAAAAAAGGAGCAAAAAGTTTTCCAAGCACAAAAGGACTAACAAGTGTTTGAAGCACAGCAGGATCTACAAGTAACCTAAAGACAACAGGACCAACAATTTCTCGAATCACAACAAGGCTAACAGATATACCAACTTTTTTAGAAATCACTGATGCTTCAGAAACTTCTGAATCAACAGGATTTACATGTACATGCACAACAGAGTCAACAAGTGCTACAGGTCAAACAGGACCAACTAGTGAAACTAGTGCTTTAAGCACAACAGGGCCAACAAGCCCTCCAAGCACAGCAGTACCTACAAGTAACTTAGGCATAACCGGACTTACAAGCAAGTTGGGCATAACGAGACTTACAAGTACCCCAAACACAACAAGGCTAACAGATATACCAACTATTTTAGAAATCACTGATGCTTCAAACACTTCTGAATCAACAGGTGCTCCAAGCACAACACAACTTACAAGTAATGCAAGCACAACTGGACCAGCAGGTGCTTCAAGCACAACTGAACAAAAGATATACTAACTACTTCAGATTTCACTGATGCTTCAAACACTTCTGAATCAGCAGGTGCTACAAGCAAAACATATCCAACAAGTGATCCTAGCACAACAAAATCAACAAGTGCTCCAAGTACATCAGGACTAACAAGTAATCCAAGCACAACAGAATTAACAAGTGACTCCAGCACAACAGAACCAACAAGTAATGCAAGCACAACAGAGCCCACAAGTGCTCCCAGCACAACAGAATCAACAAGTAATCCAAGCACAACAGAATTAACAAGTAATGCAAGCACAACAGAATCAACAAGTAATGCAAGCACAACAGAGCCCACAAGTAATGCAAGCACAACAGAATTAACAAGTAATGCAAGCACAACAGAATTAACAAGTAATGCAAGCACAACAGAATTAACAAGTAATGCAAGCACAACAGAATTAACAAGTAATGCAAGCACAACAGAATCAACAAGTAATCCAAGCACAACAGAATCAACAAGTAATGCAAGCACAACAGAATCAACAAGTAATCCAAGCACAACAGAATCAACAAGTAATGCAAGCACAACAGAATCAACAAGTAATGCAAGCACAACAGAATCAACAAGTAATGCAAGCACAACAGAGCCCACAAGTGCTCCCAGCACAACAGAATCAACAAGTAATCCAAGCACAACAGAATCAACAAGTAATCCAAGCACAACAGAATCGACAAGTAATGCAAGCACAACAGAAAACAAGTAATCCAAGCACAACAGAATCAACAAGTAATGCAAGCACAACAGAATCAACAAGTAATGCAAGCACAACAGAGCCCTCAAGTGCTCCAAGCACAACAGAATCAACAAGTAATGCAAGCACAACAGAGCCCTCAAGTGCTCCCAGCACAACAGAATCAACAAGTAATGCAAGCACAACAGAGCCAACAAACAATCCCAGCACAACAGAGCCAACAAGTAATGCAATCACAACAGAATCGACAAGTGATGCAAGCACAACAGAATCAACAAGAGATCCCAGCACAACAGAGCCAACAAACAATCTCAGCACAACAGAATCAACAAGAGATCCCAGCACAACAGAGCCAACAAACAATCCCAGCACAACAGAGCCAACAAGTGATCCCAGCACAACAGAGCCAACAAGTAATGCAAGCACAACAGAATCAACAAGTAATGCAAGTACAACAGAGCCAACAAGTGATCCCAGCACAACAGAGCCAACAAGTGATCCCAGCACAACAGAGCCAACAAACAATCCCAGCACAACAGAGCCAACAAGTGATCCCAGCACAACAGAGCCAACAAGTGACTCCAGCACAACAGAACCAACAAGTAATGCAAGCACAACAGAGCCCTCAAGTGCTCCCAGCACAACAGAATCAACAAGTGATGCAAGCACAACAGAGCCAACAAACAATCCCAGCACAACAGAGCCAACAAGTAATGCAATCACAACAGAATCGACAAGTGATGCAAGCACAACAGAATCAACAAGAGATCCCAGCACAACAGAGCCAACAAACAATCCCAGCACAACAGAGCCAACAAGTAATGCAAGCACAACAGAGCCAACAAGTAATGCAAGCACAACAGAGCCAACAAGTAATGCAAGCACAACAGAGCCATCAAACAATCCCAGCACAACAGAGCCAACAAGTGATCCCAGCACAACAGAGCCAACAAGTAATGCAAGCACAACAGAGCCAAAAAGTAATGCAAGCACAACAGAGCCATCAAACAATCCCAGCACAACAGAGCCAACAAGTGATCCCAGCACAACATAGCCAACAAGTGCTCCAAGCACATCAGGGATAACAGGTATATTAACTGCTTTAGCAATCAACTATTCTTCAAACACACTTTCCAAGCACAAAACGACTAACAGGGGCACCAGCCTCAAAAGTATCAAACACATCCATAAAAAACTGACATAACAAACGCTTTTGGATAGACTGGATGCTCATCCAAAAGTGACAGAAATTTTATAAAAGACATAGATTTCTGTCATGGGTGGAAAACCACGGGGGTTTCCCAAAAATGCATGAAATTATTTTTTCCATAAACCTGATGAGTGCTTCTCAACCCAAAATCTGCCATTTACTAAAGAAACATGAAATCCTATTGGAAATCTCTTTTTCATATCTGAAACCATTATGGTCAAACAACAGTTAGTAATAGGCAAGATATTTTGAAACTATACAGAAGTGATAATTTGGAAATTATTTTTTATTCAGTTTTCATTAGATGTCAAATATCATTTTGGCACATTTTTGTGGAATAGTGCTTGTTTTTCTCATCAAACAATTTTTGATATATTTACAGTATAATATTCCATATATCTTCGAGCTGTTTATTATGTATTGGGAGCAGGAAATGATCCTCTGTATTTTGTTTTTTACAGTCTAACTTTTCCTTTGTTCAGAAAAAGAGAAAAAGAAGAAGCCTTACAGACCTTGTCCATTCTGCAAAAAGGACAAATCAAAGTTATCGTCACATCTGCGGCTAGTTCACAGTGAAGAACCCAGGGTAAAACATGCCCTGTCTTTACCTAAGCCAATGTGTAACAAAATTTTTGAGCAGTTAAGAAAAGAAGGTATGTTATTGAAAAATAGAGAAGTTTTTGCAGATGATACAAACAAAGTCAAATACTTAAGGAAAGAGAGAGGAAATGTCACTTCTGAGGTTGTTATGTGTTCATCATGTAAAGGTTTTTATTCCAAAAGAACTATTGCCATTCACAAGTCACGTTGTCCCGGTGGTATGGAAAATTGTTCTATTCCAATAACTGTATTGATGTCCTCAATATCTTATAAGGATGAATCATTTGATAGTGAAGAAGAAAAATTGTTTGATGAGATGATTTTGTCCCATTTAAGAAATGATGAAGTAGGAAGAATTTGTCAGACAGACAATGTAATGAAAATTTATGGACTTTCAAAGTTCCCTCGAGTACTTACCAGAACCATCAAACAGCAGTCCATTAGAGAAAAACTGATGGGAGATATGAGACGCCTTGCTTCATTATTTGTTTGTACTAAACAAAAAGCATTTTTGAGAGGTGTGAGTATAGCTTCCTGTGATCAGATGTTACATATACAACATATGAGATATATATACAAGATGCGTTGATAGAACTTACCCTAAAAGAAGATGGGTCTCTGAAAGCAGGATTATGCTCAATTATTGGTTATGTTCTTAAGAATGTGTGCAAAGTGTTGAATGGATATTATCTGTCAAAAGATGATCACACTAAAGCAATGCAGTTTGACAAATTCCTATCAGTTTTAAACTTGCATTGGGATCACTGGTTTGTTGAAGCAGAATATGATAATAAAATGGTAAGACAATCAAAACTGAGGAAACCAAAAAGGCTGCCTAAAGAAAGTGATATTTTACGAATTAGGAAATATACAACTAATGAAATTAACAGGATGGTTTCTGATAAATATAAATTTACATCTTCAAGGGATTTTGTTACATCTAAGAGATTTACTGGTCTGTCGCTTGACATTGTTCAATGCCAGAAGAGGAGGGGAGCCATCCAGGCTGTTACTGAGGGAATGGAATGATGCTGAAAAAAATGAGTGGATAGGGGAAAATGTGTCAGCTGAGTCAATATTGGACCCAGAAGAAAGAAGGGCTTTCAAAAATGTCAAAATAGCATATCAGGCTGGAAAAAATCTAATGCATATAGTACCTTTATTGATTCCAAAAGATTGCTTGGATGGAATTAGAATAATTGCTGATCCTATTGTAAGACTAGATGCTGGTATTGTTAAGTCCAATCCATTTCTATTTGCCACGTTAAAGAGTTCTATTAACCATGTTAAAGGTTGGCTTGCAGTAAAAACTGTTTCTGATCTAGCCGGTGTCAGTAACAATATCACAGCAACTGCAATGAGACACAGAGCATCTACAATCTATGCTTCATTAGAAGTACCTGAAAATGAACGACTTGCCTTTTATGCCCATATGGGACACTCGGAAGAAATAAACAAAAATGTGTACCAAGCACCTATGGCAGTGATGGAAGTTACAAAAATTGGGAAATTCTTTCATGCATTGAACAATGCAACAGGTATGACTATAAATAGGTTCACCAATTGGCTATATATGCCGGGTTTTCTACCACCTATTTTTCTTTTTTTCAATCGTCATTTGTTGTTACCTCATACCTAGTACATGTATCTTCATGTCATTTTAGGTCTGCTTTAAATGCTTAATTTTAATCTGTACAATTCTTCATTTATCAGACCAACTGTAAAGTAGGAGGTGGATATTATACAATTAATGACTTTGATATAGGTCGCTATCAGGATTTATCAGCCAGAGAAAATGTAATATTCACCGAGCCGCTAGGCGAGGTGAATATACATTTTTGAGGGCTGATCAATCCTTATAGCGACCGTATATCAAAGTCATTAATTGTTTTATTACATGAATAAAACCACCATCTCCCCTCGATCAGAAAAACAGAGGATGCCTTTTCTACTGGAGCCCCTGCTTACATTTTGTAATTGTTGTTACCTTCAATATTTTTATATTTAATACTGCATTTTGATATCAATTTGCTGGTAATCCTGAAATTCCAGTTTCAAATATTGAGAAGAATATAAATGAATAAACATATCGCAGAGCCAACGTCTCTGCCATTTGTTGTCGTCACGCACGACGTACAATTAATACAATCGATTTAATTGGATGAATGAATTTGTTAAGACGGCTATTCTGATTGGCTTAAACCTAAAATCCAGGTTGATATCCTATTCTGCTTGACTACTATGCAGCGGAATCGTGCAGCGTACACACATTTTATGTAATTTTAGTACTGTTGCGATTTATCGTGACCCAAAATTTGTTTTTAGACCAATTAAAAACACGCAAAATTCCATTCATGTAATAAATATAATTACCTAATGACATGATTACCTAAATAAATTCGAAATACAATTTTTTTTATACATTGTAGTTTGTAATGAATTGTTTAATATTATTTTCTTCAAAGTACCATGAACAATAAATGTACTATTATTATATGTGCATGAAATATGTGATTGTTTGCTCTAAGATATTCCACACTCCTTTAAGGTCCTGTTAATATACATGTATACTGCATTAATATGAATTAAAATATCAAATGATTATAGCTGAAGCAGAAGAAAGTCTTAATCACAATGTTGGAAATGAAGATGGCAATGAAATTCAACACCACGAAGAGGAAAAAGACTGTAACAATGGTAAATATTTGCTTGTTATTACAATAGGCCTGTCACAGTTTTCCATGACGTATTCACACTCATTTTTACCAGAGGTACTACCATTTTGAGTTAAATATTTACAAATATTGTCTGAAATTAACAGACTACAATCAACCTTAATGTGCTTAATCTAACACTTGTATGGGGTATGCTTGCATGATTGCTTTTTCTATAACAGTGTGATGATTAATGTTTTCACTAATTATTATTTGACTGGTCACTAGTCCTGAATAAAGCTGAAATATGACTCTCTGAACTTACAATTGAATCAATTATTCTGTAATTAAATATCCCTCAATATTAATACATGGCTTAATAGTTTACATGCTAATAATAAAATTATTATAATGAACCTTATTTTCCGCACGTTTAGTCGATGTGGACGATGAGTCGAATAGACGATTTTTGGTAAAATTCGGGTATAAAAACATAGATAAGTCGAATTCGGTCCATAAGTCGAGGTATCCATGACCATTAACTTTGGTAAGTATTCCAGCTCTAGAAAGATTCTATGTCACCAAACATATATTGGCAAGTTGTAAATATTTAGAATAAAATTGTTTAATAAATTTTGTTGAGGGGTAGATCGTTATAAAATGTGTACGAAACTTCGCTTTAAAATCTCATCGTCTGTACGTGAAAGAAAAAAAGGAGAGAAGTGCATGTTGATTGATGTCATTTGGGTTATTATCTCCTTAAAACAATAATTTCCTGTCATTTATTTTATTAATTAAAAGTATTATGCATACCTGGCTGAACACCTGTCACCTGAACAGATGATCGATCCACAAAGCCCCAACCGACAGAGCGTCCCTAGCTAATTATCTCATTTTCAAATTTACACCTGGCTTCAATCAACGAGTCAAGTTAATAATCAACGTTTGTTCCCTTTATTGCCCAATTCGACATTAATTCGAAACGAAAGACCCATATAAATGCACGAAAACCATGCCTTAATATATCCTGCCATTTTTGAAGAAATATAAACCAACGCGCATGTTTCGGATGTTTATTCGCATGTATCATAACTCCGTTCACAGGAACACTAAAATTCATGACAATCGGGAAAGTTTAATTGTTCTCGTTAGGTTTTAGTCGTCCTGTTTGTTGGAAGGTTTCTCTGATTATATCAAATTTTTGTTTTTAAACTACAATCAGAACGCTTAATTAACCAATTCATTCAATTTATAAATTTTAACGACATCCGGAACATAGTTTCGCCGGTTTCGTTTCCCTTCTTTATAAAGTACAATACACTTCCTGCAACCAAAATCGCAGAAAAATAAAGTGAAAGATTAACAAAACATGTCTATGTATAATTTATTTCGTTTATTTATACAAAAATGAATGCAGTAACAGTGTCCTTTGAATCCTGCAAAAGAAAACTGAAATTATCTGTACACGAAAAAAAAATTTTCCACATCCGACTTTTTCTGATTCAAGCCTTAGATAAGTCGACTCGGACGATAGGTCGAGGGTAGGACTCCCAAGAAAAAAAAATGTCGACTTATCGTCCGGAAATACTGTATTTTGTTCCTCAACAAATATTTATTATTTTAACAGCCCACCAGTTAATCTATTGTAGATATTGATTGTCATATATGTATCTATTATAGCTAAAGCAAAAGAAAGCCTTGACTCTGCTGTGGGAAAGGAAGATGGTAATGAACATCAATACTGTGAAGAGGAAGACAGGTGTAACAATGGTGTGTATTCATTTACTGCATACTAGCAAAACAGCTTCACTTCTATCATAATTGTTACCTTTTTGGACTGTCCACATGTGTCCAGGCTCAGCAATACTTACGATCCATGTGTACTTTCGCAACCATTTGGCTCCTTTAGTTGTCATTTGTACAATATTTCTGAAATATTTGTAAAAACCAAAGACCAAATTTCCTTCTATTTGGGTGAATTATATGCTAAAGATGAAATGTTGCAACAATTTGGTTCATTTTTCCTTAACATTTTTTTTTTATTTGATGTATTATATGATTTTAAACTCTCCACAGAATTTTGTTGTAGAAGGATAATTTTCATATACATTGTATCTATGTTATAATCATAAAACAAGTCATGTGCTAACCTTTACAAGATATGGACAATGAGTTTGTTCATCAACAGAAACATGTATATTTCCAAGGCTCGCCACACTGGGTAAAGTTAGCGACAAAGTCGCCGTCCTAAGGAGCCTCAGAAACTAAGTTCAAATTTCAGGCAGTGTTATTTCAGATATTCTCCCTTAAGTTGCCTGATGGTTAATAAGTGATAAACAAACACTTTTAATTGGTTTTAATGGTTCAAAAAGATACTTGTTTATTGTTTATTGGGTCCAACTAATTTGCCCAGACTACCCACCTTATTTTTTTACAATTGAAGATAATTAGTCATTATTGACCTCATGATAATTTCTGTAGATGGGTGTCCCATGGAGCAGTTTGGTATCAGCACAGCTGTATGCAAGTGGACATGAATAAAACCACCATCTCCCCTCGATCAGAAAAACAGAGGATGCCTTTTCTACTGGAGCCCCTGCTTACATTTTGTAATTGTTGTTACCTTCAATATTTTTATATTTAATACTGCATTTTGATATCAATTTGCTGGTAATCCTGAAATTCCAGTTTCAAATATTGAGAAGAATATAAATGAATAAACATATCGCAGAGCCGACGTTTCTGTCATTTGTTGTCGTCACGCACGACGTACAATTAATACAATCGATTTAATTGGACGAATGAATTTGTTAAGACGGCTATTCTGATTGGCTTAAACCTAAAAACCAGGTCGATATCGTATTCTGCTTGACTACTATGCAGCGGAATCGTGCAGCGTACACACATTTTATGTAATTTTAGTACTGTTGCGATTTATCGTGACCCAAAATTTGTTTTTAGACCAATTAAAAACACGCAAAATTCCATTCATGTAATAAATATAATTACCTAATGACATGATTACCTAAATAAATTCGAAATACAATTTTTTTTATACATTGTAGTTTGTAATGAATTGTTTAATATTATTTTCTTCAAAGTACCATGAACAATAAATGTACTATTATTATATGTGCATGAAATATGTGATTGTTTGCTCTAAGATATTCCACACTCCTTTAAGGTCCTGTTAATATACATGTATACTGCATTAATATGAATTAAAATATCAAATGATTATAGCTGAAGCAGAAGAAAGTCTTAATCACAATGTTGGAAATGAAGATGGCAATGAAATTCAACACCACGAAGAGGAAAAAGACTGTAACAATGGTAAATATTTGCTTGTTATTACAATAGGCCTGTCACAGTTTTCCATGACGTATTATTCACACTCATTTTTACCAGAGGTCCTACCATTTTGAGTTAAATATTTACAAATATTGTCTGAAATTAACAGACTACAATCAGCCTTAATGTGCTTAATCTAACACTTGTATGGGGTATGCTTGCATGATTGCTTTTTCTATAACAGTGTGATGATTAATGTTTTCACTAATTATTATTTGACTGGTCACTAGTCCTGAATAAAGCTGAAATATGACTCTCTGAACTTACAATTGAATCAATTATTCTGTAATTAAATATCCCTTAATATTAATACATGGCTTAATAGTTTACATGCTAATAATAAAATTATTATAATGAACCGTATTTTCCGCACGTTTAGTTGATGTGGACGATGAGTCGAATAGACGATTTTTGGTAAAATTCGGGTATAAAAACATAGATAAGTCGAGGTATCGATGACCATTAACTTTGGTAAGTATTCCAGCTCTAGAAAGATTCTATGTCACCAAACATATATTGGCAAGTTGTAAATATTTAGAATAAAATTGTTTAATAAATTTTGTTGAGGGGTAGATCGTTATAAAATGTGTACGAAACTTCGCTTTAAAATCTCATCATCTGTACGTGAAAGAAAAAAAGGAGAGAAGTGCATGTTGATTGATGTCATTTGGGTTAATATCTCCTTAAAACAATAATTTCCTGTCATTTATTTTATTAATTAAAAGTATTATGCATACCTGGCTGAACACCTGTCACCTGAACAGGTGATCGATCCACATAGCCCCAACCGACAGAGCGTCCCTAGCTAATTATCTCATTTTCAAATTTACACCTGGCTTCAATCAACGAGTCAAGATAATAATTAATGTTTGTTCCCTTTATTGCCCAATTCGACATTAATTCGAAACGAAAGACCCATATAAATGCACGAAAACTATGCCTTAATATATCCTGCCATTTTTGAAGAAATATAAACCAACGCGCATGTTTCGGATGTTTATTCGCATGTATCATAACTCCGTTCACAGGAACACTAAAATTCATGACAATCGGGAAAGTTTAATTGTTCTCGTTAGGTTTTCGTCGTCCTGTTTGTTGGAAGGTTTCTCTGATTATATCAAATTTTTGTTTTTAAACTACAATCAGAACGCTTAATTAACCAATTCATTCAATTTATAAATTTTAACGACATCCGGAACATAGTTTCGCCAGTTTCGTTTCCCTTCTTTATAAAGTACAATACACTTCCTGCAACCAAAATCGCAGAAAAATAAAGTGAAAGATTAACAAAACATGTCTATGTATAATTTATTTCGTTTATTTATACAAAAATGAATGCAGTAGCAGTGTCCCTTGAATCCTGCAAAAGAAAACTGAAATTATCTGTACACGAAAAAAAAATTTTCCACATCCGACTTTTTCTGATTCAAGCCTTAGATAATTCGACTCGGATGATAGGTCGAGGGTAGGACTCCCAAGAAAAAAAATGTTGACTTATCGTCCGGAAATACGGTATTTTGTTCCTCAACAAATATTTATTATTTTAGCAGCCCACCAGTTAATCTATTGTAGATATTGATTGTCATATATGTATCTATTATAGCTAAAGCAAAAGAAAGCCTTGACTCTGCTGTGGGAAAGGAAGATGGTAATGAACATCAATACTGTGAAGAGGAAGACAGCTGTAACAATGGTGTGTATTCATTTACTACATACTAGCAAAACAGCTTCACTTCTATCATAATTGTTACCTTTTTGGACTGTCCACATGTGTCCAGGCTCAGCAATACTTACGATCCATGTGTACTTTTGCAACCATTTGGCTCCTTTAGTTGTCATTTGTACAATATTTCTGAATTATTTGTAAAAACCAAAGACCAAATTTCCTTCTATTTGGGTGAATTATATGCTAAAGATGAAATGTTGCAACAATTTGGTTCATTTTTCCTTAACATTTTTTTTTTATTTGATGTATTATATGATTTTAAACTCTCCACAGAATTTTGTTGTAGAAGGATAATTTTCATATACATTGTATCTATGTTATAATCATAAAACAAGTCATGTGCTAACCTTTACAAGATATGGACAATGAGTTTGTTCATCAACAGAAACATGTACATTTCCAAGGCTCGCCACACTGGGTAAAGTTAGCGACAAAGTCGCGCCCTAAGGAGCCTCAGAAACGAAGTTCAAATTGCAGGCAGTGTTATTTCAGATATTCTCCCTCAAGTTGCCTGATTGTTAATAAGTGATAAACAAACACTTTTAATTGGTTTTAATGGTTCAAAAAGATACTTGTTTATTGTTTATTGGGGTCCAACTAATTTGCCCAGACTACCCACCTAATTTTTTTACAATTGAAGATAATTAGTCATTATTGACCTCATGATAATTTCTGTAGATGGGTGTCCCATGGAGCAGTTTGGTATCAGCACAGCTGTATGCAAGTGGACATGTGCTGATCAGAAGAATTATTTTTGAGATTAAATTTATATTGCCTAGATAAACATGGCTTGTTCATAACAAAGAAATGTTTTGGACATTATGATGTATACAGTAATGTTATGTATGATGTTTGTGTCTTCATCTATATAAATATTTTTTAGTCGATCTATTTTTATTATGCCCCCGCGACGACATGTCGGGGGGCATTAAGTTTTACTCATGTCCGTCCGAACAAATTTCCGTCAAGCTTTTCTCAGAAACCGTACATGAGAACAATTTTAAATTTGGCAGAGTGGTTCAGTATCACAAGTTGTACGTCCTAAGCGACTTTCAGACCTGTCGCACAACTACTTCCTGTTTGCGACTGGGCCGATATGAAAATGTGTTAACATGAGTATGAAAATTTCCGTCAAGCTTTTCTCAGAAACCGTACATCACAACAATTTGAAATTTGGCATGGTGGTTCAGTATCACAAGTTGTACGTCCTAAGCGACTTTCAGACCTGTCGGACAACTACTTCCTGTTTGCGGCTGGGCCGATATGAAAATGTGTTAACATGAGTATGAAAATTTCCGTCAAGCTTTTCTCAGAAACCGTACATCAGAGCAATTTGAAATTTGGCAGGGTGGTTCAGTATCACAAGTTGTACGTCCTAAGCGACTTTCAGACCTGTCTGACAACTACTTCCTGTTTGCGACTGGGCCGATATGAAAATGTGTTAACATGAGTATGAAAATTTCCGTCAAGCTTTTCTCAGAAACCGTACATCAGAACAATTTGAAATTTGGCAGGGTGGTTCAGTATCACAAGTTCTACGTCCTAAGCAACTTTCAGACCTGTCGGACAACTACTTCCTGTTTGCGACTGGGCCGATATGAAAATGTGTTAATATTAGTATGAAAATTTCCGTCAAGCTTTTCTCAGAAACCGTACATCAGCACAATTTAAAATTTGGCAGGGTGGTTCAGTATCACAAGTTGTACGTCCTAAGCGACTTTCAGACCTGTCGGACAACTACTTCCTGTTTGCGACTGGGCCGATATGAAAATGTGTTAACATGAGTATGAAAATTTCCGTCAGGCTTTTCTCAGAAACCGTACATCAGCACAATTTGAAATTTGGCAGGGTGGTTCAGTATCACAAGTTGTACGTCCTAAGCGACTTTCAGACCTGTCCGACAACTACTTCCTGTTTGTGATTGGGCCGATATGAAAATGTGTTAACATGAGTATGAAAATTTCCGTCAAGCTTTTCTCAGAAACCGTACATCAGCACAATTTGAAATTTGGCAGGGTGGTTCAGTATCACAAGTTGTACGTCCTAAGCGACTTTCAGACCTGTCGGACAACTACTTCCTGTTTGTGACTTCATTTAGCGGGGGCATCCGTGTCCCATGGACACACTCTTCAATTTTTTGTTATTACCTTTTATGGCTAATACTGAAGTAGATAGAAAAGGAGTTGCTATATCTGGTGCTTTTCTTATACCCCCCCGCTTGAAAAGCGGGGGGTATATAGTGATCATGGTGTCCGTCCGTCTGTCTGTCCGTCCGTTACACTTTCTCTTATTTGCAACTCCTCCTACACCACTGAATGGAATTTGATGAAACTTACGCAGAATCTTTGTCACATAGTGCCATTGTGCAGGAAATATTTAACATTTTGATCGGAATGATATTTGGGGTTTCCCATAGAAAAACATGGACTTTGTCATTGACCTAATGAAGTCCCTATCTCTTATGTGCAACTCCTCCTACACCACTGAATGGAATTTAATGAAACTTACACAGAATCCTTGTCACATAGTGCCATTGTGCAGGAGATATTAAACATTTTGATTGGAATGACATTTGGGGTTTCCCATAGAAAAACATGGACTTTGTCATTGACCTAATGGGGTCCTCATCTCTTATGTGCAACTCCTCCTACACCACTGAATGGAATTTGTTGAAACTTACATAGAATCCTTGTCACATAGTGCCATTGTGCAGGAGATATTTATCATTTTGATCGGAATGATATTTGGGGTTTGCCATAGAAAAACAGGGACTGTCATTGACATAAGGGGATACCCATTTCTTATGTGCGACTCCTCCTACACCACTGAATGGAATTTGATGAAACTTACACAGATTCCATGTCACATAGTGCCATTGTGCAGGAGATATTTAACATTTTGATCCGAATGATATTTGCTGTTTCCCATAGAAAAACATGGACTTTGTCATGGACATAAGGGGATACCCATCTTTTATTTGCAACTCCTCCTACACCACTGAATGGAATTTGTTGAAACTTACACAGAATCTTGGTCACATATTGCCATTGTGCACCGGATATAAAACATTTTGATCAGAATATTATTGGAGGTTTCCCATAGAAAAACATGGACTTTGTTATTGACAAAGGGGATGCCATTCTTTGGGGGATGGGGGAGGGTTACATGTTTTATCTGCAACTCCAACTTCATGGTTTCAAGTTCATAATTAAGAACACCTGAATTTTCAAAGTAATTGTGAAGCAGGGGTATCAATGGTGAGCATTGCTGACAGGTTTTTTAACTCTAGTTTAAAATTAATAGTAAATGTATGTACCAGGAATTTTCCTACCTTTTTAGCTTACCTGACCCCTATGGGAAAAATTTGTAAACGGCTACTTCTCATAAATCTCTTAACCAATGTAATGTAAACTTACTAGTAGTATTGTTAAGATAGTCCTCTATAAATTCAAAATGGCCACCAACACAGGACTGTTTAACATAGGACCCTATGGGGAAATTTTTTAAAAGGCTTCTTCTCTGAAACCACTAAACCAATTGAAACAAAACTAATCCCCAGTATTCATCGGATGATCCTCTATAAGGTTTTTGTTTATACCAATTGGAAATTTAAAATGACCCCTACCACGAGACTTAGTTTAACACAGGACCCTATGGGAAAAAGTTTTTAAAGGCCTCTTTATCTATAATCAGTTAACCCAACTTTCAGTGCCTATAACATCAGGTGAGCGATAAAGGCACTTAAGAGCCTCTGGTTAACATTTAATTTCACTTTAACTCTTGTTTGCTCTAGAGTCTTAATAAATGACTGGATAAGAACCAAATAAGATATACTAAACTATAAAATGTAAATTTCTTTGACTTTTAGTAAACCCTGATTCATATGCTAATCTAATTACAAGGGTCAGTAACAAGTTTGGTTGAATGCTGATAATGGACAGGTTTAGGGGTGCAAGAAGACTCAGGATTTTATATTCATTCAAGGCTTCAGTCAGTATTTAATTTATTAAAAACAAAATTTCATAGTTTTCGATAAAATTTGCCATCTTTCCCCATCTATAGTATTCTCATTGTGCAGTGCTATTTTGAACGTTTCATGGTAGTTTATGTGTAATTTATTTAAGAAACAGATTATTGCAAGTGGGCTGTATGCACAATTACCTAATTTTTGTCTTATAACATGAAGACAAATATAAAGTCTAACCATGTACTAATTTGCAAAGACAATAATTTATTTCAATTCTATTATGTCTAACAAATGTTTAAAATTTCAAAGCAGCTCGAAGATGACACTTTCAATGGTAATATTAATATTGTTTTTAACCTAATAAGATACATGTATATCCCAAAACAGTATGGTTAAAGCAGAAACAATATGCTCATCATTTTAGTGAATATACATACCTTTGAAGCAAAAAAATATTGGGAAATCTTAACACAACTGCATTGTTTCAGTTTGAAATTTTCAGTTAAGGGTATAAATGACGTCAGAATTCTTATTTTGATGCCATAATGGGCTCTATGCTTATTGGAACAGTAATGTGTTCTCAAAATGTTTGAAGTACGCCATATTAGAATTTACATAAAGTTTTTACTGTTTTACACAGAAAGCGATGCATCGTATTGTACGGAAAACAGTGATGAAGATGAAACTGATGAATTCTTAGAAGATATCGAATTTTCTGAAATTAAATGTTTAAAAAGAAAAAAGAAAAGGGGTAAGAACAATATAATTTTTTTGTATTTTAAGTATTGCATGCACAAACATCTAGACATCAAGTGTAAAAACCTCCTATTCTAGTAAATGGATTGATTTACTTTATTTATTTAAATTACCATCTTTAATGCTAACTTATTACCTGTATTTACTAGTAGTATTCCATTATTCCTGTGTTAATAATGGATGGACTTCTGGTATATCAGCTGTCTTGCACAAGCAAACCTATGCGAGTAAATTTATTTCATGGATTTTATAAACATTACTTTTGTGTACAGCAGGATTGAGGTATATAATAATCTTAATGTCATTTTCGATTGAAGAGTAACTAAATGAATTGAATTTTAATTGGATGTTTATCATTTAAAACAGGCAAAGTGGATTTTCGTTCATTACATGTACAATTTGAGTGAACTACTTGTGTGTACAAGTAATTGATATGTACTAAGTTATTGCCAACATTCGCATAAGTGGGAAAAGAATGCACTCTTTAGCTGACCTTTAGACTTGTATGTGTCAGTCCATATTAAACTTTACAATTTAAATTCACAATACATTCAAATTGATATGTAATTGATCACTACTGTATGCATTTATATTTGCAAGAGTATTTACTTTAAGTTCTCTGAGGACAAAAGTGTACATCAACATTTATCTGTCAAGATAATGGAAGCAATTTTTGGTCTTCAAAATCCAAGGTTTTTTTTCCATACATCAATATTTGTCTGAACAAAAAAACTGTAAATATAACTTAGTGGTGATAACTGGTACACATCACAAAAAACCCTCTAAAAATCAGAACTTCAATTCACATGGCATGTAAACTAGAATTGTTTACCCACAGTTATTATAGGTGTGTCTTGGGGCTATTTTTTTATTTTCTGAAGTCCTTCAGTGTACACATGGTGTAATTATATCACTAAGGAAAACATTTTAAAAAATGTGTCTCCGCAACACTTGTGTCAAATTTGGCATATACTGGTATTCAACCCCTTTTTCTAAGTTCACACAAGAGTGAAATATTTGGCTCACCCGACAGAATTATAGCAAGTAAAGGGATCTCATCATGATTTAACTGTGTACCAAGTTCACATCTTTGCAGTCATATTCATTAAAAGAGCTTAAACACAAAGGTAAACCTGAGTTGTTAAGTACTAATGACCAATAAACAAGTAGACTGGAAAGCTATTTCTCCCTCAACTTTCATTGGCAGGACATGAAAAATAGCAATAGCTGGTATACAGCTAATCTGGGTCTTTTCTCTATTTTTCTGAAGAAATGTATTTTCCAGGTTATAAATGTTGCAATGAATTATTTTTTGTTTATTTGATATGCATAGGTGTTAAATTAAAAATTGTATGTGAAAAAGATATGTAGTATGAATTATTAATCTTTCAGAAGTTCGAGCAAATTGGACATCACACGAAGAAAAAGTTTTAATGGAGAAATTTAGGAATATTATATATGATTTTTCGTCACCTGGAAATAAAGGATCTCTTCCAGGTAATTTGTTTAGTTCAACTGTCCCAAAAAGCCATTTGATTTATTGCCAATTACTCTGTGTTTTATGTCATTATTCATGTTTTCTTAAAACAAACATTTAAGCTTTTTGCCAATCTGAAATTCAACATGTCTGCCAGCTCAAATTATTTTGGGGCCCGGTGGTCGAGTAGTTAAGGTAGTTCGTCTACTATTGATCATGTGGTCTATCAACATTGAGGTGTCAGGTTCGAGTCTCACTGCGGGCAGGGTGAACTCAACTCCAATGTTAATTGACAAGGATTGCCAGTTTTCCTAGTGAAGGTCCGGGGTTTTCTTCTGGTCTTCTGGTTGCCCCCTAATAAAAACTGAATGCCACGATAGCTGAAAAATTGCTGAAAGTGGCATTAAACAATATCCAAATAAACAAAAAATAGAACTATTTTATCATTGATTATGCATATGATTATTTTATGTTAATTTAATACTATTATTTATCTGTGAATTTCTTTACAATCTTCTTTGATCTTTACCACCAATTAAAATATCAATGCTCAGTAAAACACAGATTCATGATACAAGGAGTTATTAACTTTATGATGCAATAAATCAGACTTGTCCAAATATTAAAAAGTTTTGCAATGTATACAGTTTAACACCACCACTCCACATTGATGATGTAATAAGTCAACTATGGGGGTAACTTATTACTTGGTTTTATGCAGGCAGAAATTTTTATATATTTACAGTTTATCTAAGCATCATTTTCTCAGTTGGTGCAGATTAATCTTTCAATATCTCTATTTGTAAAGCTGTATTAAAATTGGAAAACACAAAAAGATACACCTGTTTGCCTAAAGTGTTTTAATGGGTTTCTAAAAGATAACAATTGTGGTAATTTCCTTCGAAGTCTTTCAAACCTATAACAATTGGGAAATGCACATAAGACCATATTTTTGTGTAAGTAAATGTGCAAACCAGGGTTATATTTGACAAATTATTATTGCAGTATCTGGGACATTCTTGGTTTTTGTAATCATGTTTCTAATGTCTTAGACCCATAATGTCTGCAAAAGCAATGCAACTGTACTGACTCTATACCTGTTATCAATATTTTGCAGAGGTTTTTCATAAAATTTGCCTTTACCTAAAAATAAGTACCCAGTAGGGCCCATATCAATGAAGACCACCACCCACCAAAACACATCATGTTGGTAAATAATTCCAGTGTACATTATATTAAAATCGTGCCAATGAAAAGTGCTGAATTTTGCAGGGTATTTAATAGTGATGTGTACCAGTTATGGCCACAAGGTGTTATCTCATTTTTTTTGTCAAAGAGATCACCAAGATCATGGTTTGCCAAGATTAAGTCATTATAAAACACTTCTCACACAAAGTTTTGTTGTTACTTAAAGCTTTTTTTATTTTTTTAATCAGTAGAAATAAAATGCTAATTTATAGGCATGTTTACTGTGAATAAGAACTAAATGGGGGCTCAAAAGTGTTCATGTATTGCTCTGATATCGTTATATTTTATGATTTCGTGACAAACACATATAATTTGCTTCTGAATATATGGCTTTTAATCATAGTTAGAGGTCTAACAATGCATCCCGATATTTAGATGTATGATCTGGAAATTTGGTACCTGAACTGATCGGACAATTCTGATCTGATTCTTTAAAATCTTTACCTATAATCTGAATGTGTATAAAAATAAAAGATGATGGCCTGAGACCACAATTATTTAGGCATATTTTTTTTTATAACACAGTCAGTTAAATAAAATTCCACCTTTGAATTTGGAATGGCATTTGGTGGTCTGAAAGTACCATGCCACTTCCAAAATATATCCAACAATTAGAGAAGGTGAACATATGTAACTCCAGTCTCTGGAGCCAAGGTCATATTCGCTACTTTCTATGCTCTGTAACACTACCCTAAGGATATCACCTTTGCAACACATGCTTGACTCTTTTTAAAGCTCTTGAAGCATCACTAATTTCAGGGATGAAATCAGAGAGATACCGAAAACAGGAAATTTACACTTTTTCCACCAGACCAAATTACTTGTAATCCATCATATTTCATCAAATGTTTAATTTAAAAAAATTTTTCTAAGATCCTCTTTCCCAAAAGCCCAAAAAGCACCACAAAAATCAGAAAAAAGAAGAAAACAATAACAAAAAATACTCCGTTTTATTTGAACTAATTCAACAATTAGATGCAATGAGCATACATTTTTGTTGACGTACCTGATGGCAGAAAAACTGATTGCTCCAACATCTGATTGGAAGTCTGTTGTGTGGAATCTCTTTACTTTTCAAGAAATTAAAAAGGATGGCTTAGATCTGTAATAAAAAATGTTGATACCATCTACAAGGAATGATTTTTGTTCATTTGTGATTACTGGTACATCACCAGTATAGTTTTAAATGAGTTGATCTCAGCCTTGTTATACAACAATTGCTTTTGACAAATTAGCAAATTAGTATAGTGGTATTTTTTTTTTTATTTGATTAACTTTTCTTGAAGGCTGTAACTGTTGATTTTCCAATAATTTTTGCAAAAAAGCAAACTTGGTAGGTAGTCACTGTAATAGACTTGACTGTTAACTGGAAACAGAAAAATGCTATATATTGCCAAGCCTTTAAAAAATTGCTACTTACTAACCTACAGAGGTTTTGCCTTATTAAATGTATAAGATCTCAATTGTTACAAATATGTATTGGGTGTTAACAATTAAACTTTTGTTTCTTTCTAGGAAGAAAAGAGATCCGGGATTTTCTTGCAAGTCAACCAGAGTTTTTGCAACATATGACCATGAAACAAAAGGTCAATAAGATACACACTAAACTGTTTAATGAAAGGGCAAAGATTCGGAGAAAAACATTTAATTATGAAACAGAGCTAAAGGAATGATGAAGTACACTTTTCCTTGCATGATTGTCTGTTTCTTTTTTTACCAAGAAAAATATAGAACTGGTGCTTTGTATATTGATAGCTTTTTCTATATCAATAGATATTTAGTTCTAATTAGCTAAATAATGGAGCTCCCTTTTTTTTATGGACGGAGCTACCAAGAGGTCCCATTACTCGTATTGTAGCTAAGTTCTAATAATAGTTATGATACCTTCAGTTACAAAATGCTTTACCTGGAAAGTAAGGAAAGTTGTCATTTTATTAGTTTTTAATTAAGTTTCCCAAGCAAAGTTTGGTGACTTATTGATTTTGTTGCGTTTCTTATTATTATTAATATGAATGTAGGCGCAGCCAAAATGCAAGCATCGCACATGCTTATGTCGTTACTTCAGAGCTCCTAACAGTGCCTCTACATTTCGTTGATGACGTGATGTCTTATCTAATGTGTTGGTGGCATCACAAAACTCAATTTCAAATACAGCGTTTCAGATTGAAAAAGATTTGTCTGGCATTTTTGTAGTAATTTAAAAAATAAACACTTCAATTTTATCGATGTCAAAATTATTTTTGTCTACTTTTATATTATATATTTTTTCATTCATCTAACAATTTTTTCTTCGGATAGCTCAGCTACCATCCAAAATGGATTTGTTCATATGGATCACGTGACTTTTTTTACACACACGCATGTAACCGTATAGCTCTCATCTGCGATGATTGCTATTATTACTATTATTATTATTCTTATTACTATTATTATTATTATTATTATTCTTTCTTGCACCGCCAACATTGTCCAGGGCACTTTTGTACTTTATACTTCACAGATTTTGGTCAAATTTTGCACAATGATAGACCCATATGAGATGTGGGTCCTAACCATTTTTCAAGTGTAGGGCCCGCCAGGGGCCGTGCTACGCCCCTCCAAATACCTCAAAAATTGATTTGTTTTATACCCCCGCTCGACAGAGTCGGGGTTATATAGTGGTCCTCATGTCTGTCCGTCCCTCCGTTCATCCATCCACATTTGGTTTCCGGATGATAATTCAAAAAGTTTACATCCGATTTGAATGAAACTTTAGGATATTATTATATATCAGGTTGGTAAGAAACCTATTGATTTTGGGGGAAATCCGTCAAATTTCAAGGTCACAGTCCACGAAAAACGTTGGAGATTTTAACAAAAAAGTTGTTTCCGGACAATAATTCAAAAAGTTTACATCTGATTTGAATGAAACTTTGGGATATTGTCATATATCAGGTTGGTAAGAAGCCTATTTGGGGGAAATACGTCAAATTTCAAGGTCACAGTCCACGAAAAACCTCACAAATTTTTACAAAAAAGTTGTACCGGACAATAACTCAAAAAGTTTGCATTCAATTTGAATGAAACTTTGGGATATTGTTATATATCTGGTTTGTAAAAAGCCTTTTGATTTTGGGGGAAATCGGTTAGATTTCAAGGTCACAGTCCACGAAAAACGTTTTTTTCACAAAAAAGATGTTTCCGAACGATAACTCAAAGTTTGCATGTGATTTGAATGAAACTTTGGGATATTGTTATATATCAGGTTGGTAAGAAGCCTGTTGATTTTGGGGGAAATCAGTCAAATTTCAAGGTCACAGTCTACAAAAAACATTAGAAATTTTTACAAAAAAGTTGTTTCTTGACAATAACTCAAAAAGTTTGCATCCGATTTTAATGAAACTGTAAAATATTGTTATATATTTTGGTGGTAAGAAGCCTATTGAATTTGGTGGAAATCTATCAAATTTCAAGGTCACAGTCCACGAAAAACATTAGAAATTTTTACAAAATGCGGGGGTATTTAGTGATCGCTAGGTCGACTTTGTCTAGTTAATGTGTCAAAAGTAGTAAACATTCCTACATTATAACCATATATATTATAACTCCTTATGATTAGACGAAACATTTTGTACCATAGGGAGGTCCGAGGGGGTCATGCCCCACCCGTCAAATGACAAATTTCTTAATATCTTGAAAACCATTGGGATCCCCACCCTATAACCATATATACATGTATATTCTTACTTCTTATGATAAGACGAATCATTTGGTATCATGGAAGGGTTGGAGGGGGCCATGCCCATTTAAAAAATTAATTAATATCTTGAAAACTCTTGAGATCTCAAACCCATAACCATATACCCTACTTGCCCTCAAATACCAAAAAATGTATCTTGAAAACTATTGAGATCCACCATCCCAAATGACAAAACCCTTGATAGGTCATAGACAACTGTATGATTTGTGTTTCAGTTTATCTTTAATTTGTGGGAGTTACCTATTGGAAACTTTGCTTTGGAGACTTAGTAACAGTTCACTGTTACAATTATTTATATTTTTTTCAATTTAGGAATTGCTTTACCTCGAAAGAGAAGAAAGTTGACATTTTTGTAGTTTTTATGATATATTCAGTTTACGAAAACATTTAGGTAGACAATTTTGTTTCTTTTTTTGACAATTTTGTGTCTTTTTTTTGCTTTTTTTTGATACATTAAAATTTACAAAATATTTTACCAGAATAGCCAGGAAAGAAAAAATTTAATAGTTTCAGTTATATACTCAGTAACAGAATATTTTACCAGTATACATTTTTTAGCTTTTTTGTACATTCAGTTTAAGAAATGCTTTTACCTGGAAATCCAGGAGAGTAGACATTTCAGTAGCTTTTGATGATAAATCAAAGTTTGCTGGTAGATATTACAATTTGTATGATGTCACCCATTTCTACACATGTACCAAGTCTAAATATAAATCTTTTAAATTAGTTATAACATACAATATAATACAGCTGTTTTTTTTTTTTTTTTTTGTCATGTTTGTTAATTTTTGTCAAATATCAATGTTTTTTTTTAAATGCATTCCATATCATGTGTGAGATGAACTTTTACATCATTAAATATTAATTCCTTAGATATGGTGAACAAAATGTAATCTGTAACAAGTAAAAAAAAGTGTAATTGTCAAGCTGCTGGATTTCAAAATTGGTACAAAGTTTATATTCTGCTTCCGGTAAGTGTGCATATAGACATCTCAGATCTAATCCGTTAAAGGGTGATAAACTTTTTTCATTTCATGTTTGCCTAATAGGGCAAAATTTTAGAAAGAGAAAAAATAATTAAACATAAAAGGAATTTTTGTTTTAGTTGTACTTCATAAGATACAACAAGCAAATAAAGCTTTGTTTATCAAGTAATGTTTCTCTAATTGCCTTTTTATCTGTGTTGAGTTTAAAAATCCAATGTGTATTCAGAGTTTAGTAAAAAAATTGATCAGATCAGATGTTCTTCAGCCTGACTGGCTTCAGTTTAAACTTTATTGTTGAAAAAATGTCAATGTATATTGTTTTAAATTTCTGTTATTTAGGGTTTAATAATTATGGGGAAAAACACTTATTTTTGCAAACCAGGGTGCCGTTTCATAAAGCGATCATTAGCATAACGTGCACATTTTCCCATTTAAAATGCATGGGATAACGAGCACATTAATTAGCGATCGCTTTATGAAACAGCACCCTGACGTTTTAAAAACATTCACCCAAGTTTCTTTGAATATTGATCAGAAGTAAAGAAAATATTTACATCATAAGGGATTTAGCATTACCTTGCTTCAGTGTATGCTAGATTGTTTTAAGTATATTCAGTGAACACTGGTGTAGTAATAATAATATTAGATTATTCATATTGCTTTTTAGCTCACCTGGACCAAAGGTCCATGTGAGCTATTGCCATCACTTGGAGTCCGTCGTCTGTCATCCGTCATAAACTTTTTATAAAAAATCTCCTCTGAAACCACTGGGTTAATTTTTTTCAAACTTGGCCAAAATCATCCTTAGGGTTCCTAGTTTTAAATTTTTACCCAGAGTGTTGATTAGCGGACAAAGATGGCCCCTGTTACTAAAAATAGAACATGGGTGTCAACGCATGTTTTTGTTCAATATCTAAAAAATTATAAAAGCTATAGAGAAAGCCGTTACTTCAAATTGATCAGCACATTAATGTCTACAATAGTTGCTACTAGTGTGAAGTTGTGTAAGCGCTTTCTGTAACAGTTATTGCCCGTTAATAAGGGATTAAAAAATTTGCATTATTTATAATACAACTTGAAACCTATCAAACCTAAAGTGTAACAGTAAATTGCAAAAATGATCAGGAATACAAGTTCTACAATTCACTTAATTGGTCTGAAATTGTCAGATGACTTCTTATAGTAGTTATTGCCCTAAAATGGCATTTTTTAATGAAATGTTCCATTTTTGTCCTGTCACTTTGATTGTTTGTTTGTTTGTTTGATGGTGTTTAATGCCACTTTCAGCAATTTTTCAGCTATATCATGGCGTCCAGTTTTTTTGAGGGGAGGAAGCCGGAGTACCCGGAGAAAACCCCCGACCTGCGGTAGGAAAACTGGCAATCCTTGTCAATTAAGATTGGAGTCGAATACACCCTGCCTGCAGTGAGAATCAAACCCGCAATCTCGGTGTTGACAGACCACGTGGTCAATAGTAGACGAACTACCTTGACCACTCAGCCACCGAGGCCCCCCTGTCACTTTGAGACTATTACAGCTAGACTGAAACTGTTTATTACCAAAATGATTAGCAATACAAGCCCTAAAATTAATTTAATTGGGCAGATGACACCATTAGGAGGTATTGCCCTTTAATAAAAATTTTTGGTGAAATTTGTAGTTTTTGCCCTGTAACTTCTATGCCATAACAGCTAGATAGAAACTGTAAATTGCACAAATGATCAGCTAAGCAAGGCCTACACATCATTGCTTAGACCAAAATTGTTAGATGAATCTTTATAGGCATTATTGCCCTTTAATTACGAATTTGGACAAATTAATTGCTATAACAACTAGACTGAAACTGTAAATTGCAAGAATTTAAATATAGTTGAAGTCATTTGTGTTCCAGGTGGGTGAATACATGCTCATGGGAGCCTCTAGTTTTTTTTTTACATTCTGTATTTTGTAAAACAAGCCCTAGGGAATACTATGTTGTAATATGGAGAATAATGCAGAAAACTTGTTTCTTGATATTAAGATTACTATGACTTGATTAGGGTCTTTTATGAATTCTCCTTCGTTTAAATGCTTATATCTTCTGTATTGTTAAAATGGTTCTTTAATTGGTTGTATGTTTGATTTTGTTTGGGCAGAAATAATATTGTGGACATCACTCAACCCTCATTTAAAATTTGTGATATTTTGTAGTACATGTAGATTCTTACTTGTGGTTAAAATGAAATCATTGAGTGTCGGACTTGCCCCTTTTGTAAAGCATGTTGGTTCTTTGACAATATTTTCTAAATAACAAATATCACACCTTTTGTCTGCTTTTAATAAATCAAAATTTAAATCACCTAAAAACATCATAATATGGTAATATCTTACAGAAATTGTTATCATATGTTTTAATGAGAAAACATTGTCTGTACAGTCCACAGATCAGCCACTTTTTGTCATTTATAGAAATTTCAAATGATAAGGATTCAATTGTCTCACATTCAAGGTCTTTTTTTGGTCACAAGTTAGATCTGATTTTAAATACATGGCAAGACTGCCACCATTAGCTGTTCGATCTTTTCTCCATAGGTGGTAATTGTCGACTTTAAATTCCACATCAGGGAAAGAGTTGTCTGTCTTGGTTTCTGCTATAATAAGATGGTCAACTACATATGCAAGTAACAGATCTATGACGGAGGAGAACTTGTATCTCAAACTGTTTATGTTTAAGTAAGCATATAGAAATTTGACGTTGTTCCTCAATTTCACGGTTCAGTGACTACATTAAAATTTTTGGATTAAGGCAGTTCCTCTGTAACCATGCATAGTAGGATTATAGGTTGCTGATGAATAATACATGGCTGTCTAGTAGGTGTCGCCTGACCTTGACCTCAATTTTACAGTCCAGTGACTACGTTACAGTTTTTCGTTTAAGACATTTCCTATGTTAACATGAATGGTAGGATTACAATATTTTGGATATAGGCCTGCCGGTGGCTGATGAATAGTACATGACTGTCTGGTAGGTGTCGATTTACCTTGACCTCAATTTTACGATCCAGAGACTAGGTCAAAAATTAGGATAAGGTCAATTCCTATACCCATGCATTGTATATTTTTAAAGACACTTGAATGTAATTTACATGTTGCTCATTAAGTAATATTTCAATACTGTTGCGGAATGCAGGTGAGCCATTTTTCTGTGTCCACACCCGTTACTAGTATTAAAAATTATCACAAGTGAAGTTTATCACATTCCTACTGACCATTAACTTATAGGGCTCTTAATGGTAATTTTGTTTAATTTACTTGGTTAATTGCATATTTGGCATTTTTAAAGTCATTATAAACCTTCATTTTTCTCAGTCTTTTTTCCATGTTTTTCATACAACAAATGTATGAAATACAGAGAATGGTCTCCGACTCAAATGATTAATGCTTTGAATAATAAATAATATTATTCTATATTTTATGTATACCAACAACCAAAAATATAATAATAATAATAAGTTTTATTTAAAGTCGGTAAATAAGTTACAACAAAGTGACAAACACGAGCTCCAAAGAGCTTTTGACCGACATATGTACCATATATATATGTTAGTACGTGTGTGAACGTAACCAAATTGTATTTGTATTAATATATCCTGTAGATTTTGAATTCTTTGTATTTGTATTAATATATATCCTGTAGATTTTGAATTCTTTGAAATGTTAATTCATCTGTACCTACACATAATTATGTAACATAGAAGTATACAAATACAAATAAAATAAATATAAAAAAGTTCATTTTCCAGTGTAATCCAATTTGTAGATTTCGACTTAGCCCAGTTATTTTTTTTGACTCCATACTTTTCCAGTGTCAAAATTGTATTCCCTGTGACCCATCCCACCCCCATTTTCCCTTGATTTATTGTTTGTTTACTTGTTCCCTTCCTTAATATAGCTGAAATACTGCTCGCTGGACAAATCAGACATCCAGTCGATCAATCAATCGATTGATTGATGTTTGCTTTACATAGAGGAGTATTTCGGCTAAATATGCTAAATACATGACGGAACAATTTAAAAAACAATTAAACAATTCGGGGAAGATGGATTTTGTTTGTTTATTTGAATGTTGTTTAACGCCACTTTCAGCAACTTTTCGGCTATATCAAGGCGGCCAGTTTTTTGGGGGGAGGAAGCCGGAGAAAACCCCGACCTTCGGTTGGAAACTGGCAATCCTTGTCAGTTTAGATTAGAGTCATGTTCACCCTGCCCGCAGTGAGACTAGACCCGCAATCTCAGTGTTGACAGACCATGTGATCAAAAGTTGACGAACTACCTTAACCATTCGGCCACCGAGGCCTGCCCCTATAAAGGTATGGAGTAGCGGTGGTAAAGGAATCGATGGGATATGGAAGTAAAGCGATGGAGTCGCAGTTGTAAAGGGATGGAGTAATAATGGCAGTAAAGTAATAGAGAAACAGTATTAAAAGGAAGGAGCAATAATAGCAGTTTAGTGATGGATTAATAGTAGTAATGAGATGGAGTACCGGAAGTAAAGGGATGGAGTAATGTATTA
This sequence comes from Limnoperna fortunei, assembly GCA_944474755.1. NCBI lineage: Eukaryota > Metazoa > Mollusca > Bivalvia > Mytilida > Modiolidae > Limnoperna > Limnoperna fortunei. The sequence continues at coordinate 51,466,776 of OX104120.1, forward strand.
GAAGGATGGAGTAACAGTATTAAAGGGATAGAGTATCAATACTAAAAGGATGTAGTAACGGTGGTAAAGGAATCGATGGATAATAGAAGTAAAGAGATGGAGTAACGGTAGTTAATGGAATAACAGTAGCCAAGGGATAGAGTAACGTATAGTAAAAGGATGTCGTAACAGTAGTGAAGGGATACTGAGTAACGCATTAAACGGATGTAATTACAGTTGCAAAGGCATGGGTATACAGTTACAAAAAGATGAAGCAACACTGTAAAAAGATGTGGTAAAGGGATAGAGTAACATAAAGGGATGGGGCAAAAGTAGTAAAGGGATAGAGTAACGTAGTAAAAGGATTTAGTAACAGTAATAAAGGGATGGAGGGACAATGGCAAAGGGATAGAGTAATATAGTAAAGGGATGCAGCAACAGTAGTAAAGGTATGGAGTAACGTAGTAACAGGATGTTGTAAAAGTAGTAAATGGATGGATGAACAGTAGAAAGGAATGAAGTAATACGGTAAAGGGATGGAGTAACGGTAGTAAAGGGACGTAGAAACAGTAGTAAAGGGATAGAGTAGTGGTAGTAAAGTGATGATGGAAAAACGGTAGTAAAAGGTTGAGATATTGTAGTATAAAGATGGATTAACAGAGCAATGGTAGTAAAAATGTAGTAACAGTAGTAAAGAGATGGAGTAAAAGGACTAAAGGGTTGGAGGATAAGTAGCAAAAGGAAACAGTAACACAGTAAAGGGATGGAGTAACAGTAGTAAAGGGATAGAGTAAAGGTAGTAAAGAGTAGGAGAAATGGTAGTAGAAGGTGGATTAACAGTAGTAACGGGATGAAGTAACGGTAGTAAATGAATGGATTAACAGTAGAAAGGATTGAAGTAATATAGTTAAGGGATATAGTTACAGTAGTAAAGGGATAGAGTAACACGGTAAAGGGACGCAGAAACTGTAGCAAAGGCATAGAGTAGTGGTAGTAAAGTGATGATGAAGAAACGGAAGTAAAAGGTTGAGATATGGTTTTTGTTTGTTTGAATGGTGTTTTAACGCCACTTTCAGCAATTTTTCAGCTATTTCATGGCGTCCAGTTTTTATTGGGGGAGGAAGCCGGAGTACCCGGAGAGAACCCCCGACCTGCGGTAGGAAAACTGGCAATCCTTGTCAATTAAGATTGGAGTCGAGTACACCCTGCCTGCAGTGAGAATCGAACCCGCAATCTCAGTGTTGACAGACCACGTGATCAATAGTAAACGAACTACCTTAAATTGACCACTCGGCCACCGAGGCCCCTTGAGATATGGTAGTATAGTGATGGATTATCAGTATAGTAATGGGGTGGAGTCAGGTAGTATAAAAATGTAGAGCCAGTAGTAAAGGGTTGGAGGAAAAGAAGCAAAGGAATGTAGTAATATAGTAAAAGGATGCAGTAACAGTAGTAAAGGTATGGAGTAACATATAAAAAGATGGAGTAAAAGTAGTAACGGAATGGAGTAACGGTAGTAAAGGGATGGAGTAACAGTAGTACAGTAGTAAAAGGATGGAGTAACGGCAGTAAAGGGATGGAGTAACAGAAGTAACAGGATGGAGTGACAAAAGTTAAGGAACGTAGTAACAGTTGTAAATGGATGGAGTAACAGTAGTAAACGGATGTAGTTACAGTAGTAAAGGGATGGAGTAACGGTAGTAAAGGGATAGAGTAACAGTTGTAACAGGATGGAGTAACGGTAGTAAAGGGATGGAGTAACAGTAGTAAAGGAATGTAGTAACAGTAGTAAAGGGATGGAGCAACGGTAGTAAAGGGATGTGGTAACAGTAGTAAAGGAATGGGGTAACGGTAGTAAAGGGATGGAATAACGGTAGTAAAGGGATGGAGTAACAGTAGTAAAGGGATGGAGTAACTGTAGTAAAGGATGTAGTAACAGTAGTAACGCTAGTAAAGGGATGGAGTAACGGTAGTAAAGAAATGGAGTAACAGTAGTAATGGAATGGAGTAACGGTAGTAAAGGCATGTAGTAAAAGTGGTAAAGGGATGGAGTTACAGTAGTAAAGGGATGGAGTAACAGTAGTAAATGGATGGATGAACAGTAGAAAGGAATGAAGTTACATGATAAAGAGATGCAGTAACAAGAGTAAGGGATGGATTAAAAGTAGTAACGGAATATAGTAACGGTAGTAATGGAATGTAGTAACAGTAGTAAAGGGATGGAGTAACGGTAGTAAAGGGATGTAGTAACAGTAGTAAAGGGATGGAGTGAAGCTAGTGCAGAATGGAGTAAGTGTAGTAAAGGGACGGAGTAAAGGTAGTAAAGGAATGTAGTAACAGTAGTACCGGGATGGAGTAACGGTAGTAAAGGAAGTAAAGGAATGTAGTAACTGCAGTAAAGGAATGGATTAATGGTAGTAAAGGGATGTAGTAACAGTAGTAAAGGGATGGAGTAACAGTAGTAAAGGGATGGAGTAACAGTAGTAAAGGGATGGAGTAACGGTAGTAGAAGGTTGAGATATCGGTAAATTAACAGTAGAAATAGGATGCAGAAACGATAGTAAAGAAATGGAGTAACAGTAGTAAAGGAATGGAGTAACGGTAGTAAAGGGATGTAGTAACATATAAAGGGATGGAGTAACATATAAAGAGATAGAGTAACGCTAGTAAAAGGATGCAATAACAGTAGTAAAGATATGGGGTAACATATACAGGGATGGAGTAACAGAAGTAAAGGGATAGAAGAGCCATGGTAGTAAAGAGATAAAGAAATGTTAGTAGAAGGTTGAGATATAGGTGGATTAAGAGTAGTAACGGAAGGGAGTAAAGGTAGTAAAGGGATGGAGTAACAGTAGTAAAGGTATGTAGTCACAGTAGTAAAGGAATGGAGTAACGGTAGTAAAGGGATAGAGCAATGGTAGTAAAAGAATGGAGTAACAGTAGTAACGGGATGGAGTAACGGTAGTAAAAGGATGGAGTAACAGTAGTAACGGGATGAAATAACGGTAGTAAAGGGATGGAGTAACAGTAGTTACGGGATGTAATAACAGTAGTAACGGGATGGAGTAACGGTAGTAAAGGGATGGAGTAACAGTAGTAACGGATGGAGTAACAGTAGTAACGGGATGTAGTAACAATAGTAAAGGAATGGAGTAACGGTAGTAAAAGGATGCAATAACAGTAGTAAAGTTATGGAGTACTAGTAACATATAAAGGGATGGAGTAACAGTAGTAAAGAGAGAGTAATGGTAGTAAAGAGATGGAGAAATGGTAGTAAAAGGTTGAGATATCGGTGGATTAACAGTAGTAACAGAATGGAATAACGGTAGTTAAGGGATGGAGTAACAGTAGTAAAGGTAGGTAGTAAAGAGATGTAGTCACAGTAGTAAAGGGATGGAGTAACGGTAATAAAGGGATAGAGTAATCTTAGTAAGAGGATGTAGTAACAGTAGTAACGGGATGGAGTAACGGTAGTGAAAGGATGGAGTAACAGTAGTAACGGGATGGAGTAACGGCAGTAAAGGGATAGTGCAATGGTAGTAAAAGAATGGAGTAACAGTAGTAACGGGATATAGTAACGGTAGTAAAGGAATGTAGTAACAGTAGTAAAGGGATGGAGTAACGGTAGTAAAGGGATGTAGAAACAGTAGTAAAGGGAAGGAGTAACGGTAGTAAAGGGATGTAGTAACAGTAGTAAAGGGATTGAGTAACGGTAGGAAAGGGATAGAGCAATGGTAGTAAAACAATGGAGTAACAGTAGCAACGGGATGGAGTAACGGTGGTAAAGGGATGGAGGAACAGTAGTAACGGGATGTAGTAACAGTAGTAACGGGATGGAGTAACGGTAGTAAAGGGATGGAGTAACAGTAGTAACGGGATGGAGTAACAGTAGTAACGGGATGTAGTAACAGTAGTAAAGGGATGGAGAAACAGTAGTAACGGGATGTAGTAACAGTAGTAAAGGGATGGAGTAACGGTAGTAAAAGGATGCATTAACAGTTGTAAAGGTATGGTGTAACATATAAAGGAATGGAGTAATAGTAGTAAAGAGAAGGCGAAATGGTAGTAGAAGGTTGATATATCGGTGGATTAACAGTCGAAACGGGATGGAGTAACGGTAATTAAGGGATGGAGTAACAGTAGTGAAGGATGGAGTAACGGTAGTAAAGGGATGTAGTAACAATAGTAAAGGAATGGAGTAACGGTAGTAAAAGGATGCAATAACAGTAGTAAAGTTATGGAGTACTAGTAACATATAAAGGGATGGAGTAACAGTAGTAAAGAGATAGGGTAATGGTAGTAAAGAGATGGAGAAATGGTAGTAGAAGGTTGAGATATCGGTGGATTAACAGTAGTAACAGAATGGAATAACGGTAGTTAAGGGATGGAGTAACAGTAGTAAAGGTAGGTAGTAAAGAGATGTAGTCACACTAGTTAAGGGATGGAGTATCGGTAATAAAGGGATAGAGTAATGTTAGTAAAAGGATGTAGTAACAGTAGTAACGGGATTGAGTAACGGTAGTGAAGGGATGGAGTAACAGTAGTAACGGGATGGAGTAACGGTAGTAACGGGATGTAGTAACAGTAGTAACGGGATGGAGTAAAGGTAGTAAAGGGATGGATGAACAGTAGAAAGGAATGAAGTAACATGGTAAAGAGATGTAGTAACAAGAGTAAGGGATGGATTAAAAGTAGTAACGGGATATAGTAACGGTAGCAAAGGAATGTAGTAACAGTAGTAAAGGGATGGAGTAACGGTAGTAAAGGGATAGTGCAATGGTAGTAAAAGAATGGAGTAACAGTAGTAACGGGATATAGTAACGGTAGTAAAGGAATGTAGTAACAGTAGTAAAGGGATGGAGTAACGGTAGTAAAGGGATGTAGTAACAGTAGTAAAGGGATGGAGTAACGGTAGTAAAGGGATGTAGTCACAGTAGTAAAGGGATTGAGTAACGGTAGGAAAGGGATAGAGCAATGGTAGTAAAACAATGGAGTAACAGTAGCAACGGGATGGAGTAACGGTGGTAAAGGGATGGAGGAACAGTATTAACTGGATGTAGTAACAGTAGTAACGGGATGGAGTAATGGTAGTAAAGGGATGGAGTAACAGTAGTAACGGGATGGAGTAATAGTAGTAACGGGATGTAGTAACAGTAGTAAAGGGATGGAGGAACTGTAGTAACGGGATGTAGTAACAGTAGTAAAGGGATGGAGTAACGGTAGTAAAAGGATGCAGTAACAGTAGTAAAGGTATGGTGTAACATATAAAGGAAGGGAGTAATAGTAGTAAAGAGATGGCGAAACGGTAGTAGAAGGTTGATATATCTGTGGATTAACAGTCGAAACGGGATGGAGTAACGGTAGTAAAGGGATGTAGTAACAATAGTAAAGGAATGGAGTAACGGTAGTAAAAGGATGCAATAACAGTAGGAAAGTTATGGAGTACTAGTAACATATAAAGGGATGGAGTAACAGTAGTAAAGAGATAGCGTAATGGTAGTAAAGAGATGGAGAAATGGTAGTAGAAGGTTGAGATATCGGTGGATTAACAGTAGTAACAGAATGGAATAACGGTAGTTAAGGGATGGAGTAACAGTAGTAAAGGTAGGTAGTAAAGAGATGTAGTCACACTAGTTAAGGGATGGAGTAACGGTAATAAAGGGATAGAGTAATGTTAGTAAGAGGATGTAGTAACAGTAGTAACGGGATGGAGTAACGGTAGTGAAAGGATGGAGTAACAGTAGTAACGGGATGGAGTAACGGCAGTAAAGGGATAGAGCAATGGTAGTAAAAGAATGGAGTAACAGTAGTAACGGGATATAGTAACAGTAGTAACGGGATGGAGTAAAGGTAGTAAACGGATGGAGTAACAGTAGTAAAGGGATTGAGTAACAGTAGTAACGGGATGTAGTAACAGTAGTAACGGGATGGAGTAAAGGTAGTAAACGGATGGAGTAACAGTAGTAACGGGATGTAGTAACAGTAGTAAAGGGATGGAGTAACGGTAGTAAAAGGATGCAGTAACAGTAGTAAAGGTATGGTGTAACATATAAAGGAAGGGAGTAATAGTAGTAAAGAGATGGCGAAACGGTAGTAGAAGGTTGATATATCTGTGGATTAACAGTCGAAACGGGATGGAGTAACGGTAGTAAAGGGATGTAGTAACAATAGTAAAGGAATGGAGTAACGGTAGTAAAAGGATGCAATAACAGTAGGAAAGTTATGGAGTACTAGTAACATATAAAGGGATGGAGTAACAGTAGTAAAGAGATAGAGTAATGGTAGTAAAGAGATGGAGAAATGGTAGTAGAAGGTTGAGATATCGGTGGATTAACAGTAGTAACAGAATGGAATAACGGTAGTTAAGAGATGGAGTAACAGTAATAAAGGTAGGTAGTAAAGAGATGTAGTCACACTAGTTAAGTGATGGAGTAACGGTAATAAAGGGATAGAGTAATGTTAGTAAAAGGATGTAGTAACAGTAGTAACGGGATTGAGTAACGGTAGTGAAGGGATGGAGTAACAGTAGTAACGGGATGGAGTAACGTTAGTAACGGGATGTAGTAACAGTAGTAACGGGATGGAGTAAAGGTAGTAAATGGATGGAGTAACAGCAGTAATGGGATGAAGTAACAGTAGTAACATGATGGAGTAACAAAAGTAAAGTAATGTAGTAACAGTAGTAAATGGATGGAGTAACGGTACTAAATGGATGTAGTTACAGTAGTAAAGGGATAGAGTAACGGTAGTAAAGTGAAGGAGTAACAGTAGCAACAGGATGGAGTAACGGTAGTAAAGGGATGGAGTAACAGTAGTACAGTAGTAAAGGGATGGAGTAACGGCAGTAAAGGGATGGAGTAACAGTTGTAACAGGATGGAGTGACAAAAGTTAAGGAATGTAGTAACAGTTGTAAATGGATGTAGTTACAGTAGTAAAGGGATGGAGTAACGGTAGTAAAGGGATGGAGTAACGGTAGTAAAGGGATGGAGTAGCAGTTGTAACAGGATGGAGTAACGGTAGTAAAGGGATGGAGTAACAGAAGTAAAGGAATATAGTAACAGTAGTAAAGGGATGGAGCAACGGTAGTAAAGGGATGTGGTAACAGTAGTAAAGGGATGGGGTAACGGTAGTAAAGGGATGGAATAACGGTAGTAAAGGGATGTGGTAACAGTAGTAAAGGGATGGGGTAACGGTAGTAAAGGGATGGAATAACGGTAGTAAAGGATGTAGTAACAGTAGTAACGCTAGTAAAGAAATGGAGTAACAGTAGTAAAGAAATGGAGTAACAGTAGTAAAGGAATGGAGTAACGGTAGTAAAAGCATGTAGTAACAGTGGTAAAGGGATGGAGTAAGAGTAGTAAAGGGATGGAGTAACAGTAGTAAATGGATGGATGAACAGTAGAAAGGAATGAAGTTACATGGTAAAGAAATGCAGTAACAAGAGTAAGGGATGGATTAAAAGTAGTAACGGAATACAGTAACGGTAGTAAAGGAATGTAGTAACAGTAGTAAAGGGATGGAGTAACGGCAGTAAAGGGATGTAGTAACAGTAGTAAAGGGATGGAGTGAAGCTAGTGCAGAATGGAGTAATTGTAGTAACGGGACGGAGTAACGGTAGTAAAGGAATGTAGTAACAGTAGTACCGGGAAGGAGTACCGGTAGTAAAGGAAGTAAAGGAATGTAGTAACACTAGTAAAGGGATGGATTAATGGTAGTAAAGGGATGTAGTAACAGTAGTAAAGGGATGGAGTAACAGTAGTAAAGGGATGGAGTAACGGTAGTAGAAGGTTGAGATATCGGTAAATTAACAGTAGAAATAAGATGCAGTAACGATAGTAAAGAAATGGAGTAACAGTAGTAAAGGAATGGAGTAACGGTAGTAAAGGGATGTAGTAACATATAAAGGGATGGAATAATATATAAAGAGATAGAGTAAAGGTAGTAAAAGGATGCAATAACAGTAGTAAAGATATGGAGTAACATTTACAGGGATGGAGTAACAGAAGTAAAGGGATAGAAAAGCCATGGTAGTAAAGAGATAAAGAAATGGTAGTAGAAGGTTGAGATATAGGTGGATTAACAGTAGTAACGGAAGGGAGTAAAGGTAGTAAAGGGATGGAGTAGCAGAAGTTAAGGTATGTAGTCACAGTAGTAAAGGAATGGAGTAACGGTAGTAAAGGGATAGAGCAATGGTAGTAAAAGAATGGAGTAACAGTAGTAACGGGATGGAGTTACGGTAGTAAAAGGGTGGAGTAACAGTAGTAACGGGATGGAGTAACGGTAGTAAAGGGATGGAGTAACAGTAGTTACGGGATGTAATAACAGTAGTAACGGGATGGAGTAACGGTAGTAAAGGGGTGGAGTAACAGTAGTAACGGATGGAGTAACAGTAGTAACAGGATGTAGTAACAATAGTAAAGGAATGGAGTAACGGTAGTAAAAGGATGCAATAACAGTAGTAAAGTTATGGAGTACTAGTAACATATAAAGGGATGGAGTAACAGTAGTAAAGAGATAGAGTAATGGTAGTAAAGAGATGGAGAAATGGTAGTAGAAGGTTGAGATATCGGTGGATTAACAGTAGTAACAGAATGGAATAACGGTAGTAAAGGGATGAAGTAACAGTAGTAAAGGTAGGTAGTAAAGAGATGTAGTCACAGTAGTAAATGGATGGAGCAACGGTAATAAAGGGATAGAGTAATGTTAGTAAGAGGATGTAGTAACAGTAGTAACGGGATGGAGTAACGGTAGTGAAAGGATGGAGTAACAATAGTAACGGGATGGAGTAACGGTAGTAAAGGGATTGAGTAACAGTAGTAACGGGATGTAGTAACAGTAGTAATGGGATAGAGTAAAGGTAGTAAACGGATGGAGTAACAGTAGTAAAAGGATGTAGTAACAGTAGTAAATGGATGGAGTAACAGTAGTAACGGGATGTAGTAACAGTAGTAACGGGATGGAGTAAAGGTAGTAAACGGATGGAGTAACAGTAGTAAAGGGATTGAGCAACAGTAGTAACGGGATGTAGTAACAGTAGTAATGGGATGGAGTAAAGGTAGTAAACGGATGGAGTAACAGTAGTAAAGGGATGTAGTAACAGTAGTAACAGGATGGATTAACAAAAGTAAAGTAATGTAGTAACAGTAGTAAATGGATGGAGTAACTGTAGTAAAGGGATGTAGCTACAGTAGTTTAGGGATGGAGTAACGGTAGTAAAGGGATGTAGTAACAGTAGTAAAGGGATTGAGTAACGGTAGGAAAGGGATAGAGCAATGGTAGTAAAACAATGGAGTAACAGTAGCAACGGGATGGAGTAACGGTGGTAAAGGGATGGAGGAACAGTAGTAACGGGATGTAGTAACAGTAGTAACGGGATGGAGTAATGGTAGTAAAGGGATGGAGTAACAGTAGTAACGGGATGGAGTAACAGTAGTAACGGGAATTAGTAACAGTAGTAAAGGGATGGAGTAACAGTAGTAACGGGATGTAGTAACAGTAGTAAAGGGATGGAGTAACGGTAGTAAAAGGATGCAGTAACAGTAGTAAAGGTATGGTGTAACATATAAAGGAATGGAGTAATAGTAGTAAAGAGATGGCGAAATGGTAGTAGAAGGTTGATATATCTGTGGATTAACAGTCGAAACGGGATGGAGTAACGGTAGTAAAGGGATGGAGTAACAGAAGTGAAGGATGGAGTAACGGTAGTAAAGGGGTGTAGTAACAATAGTAAAGGAATGGAGTAACGGTAGTAAAAGGATGCAATAACAGTAGTAAAGTTATGGAGTACTAGTAACATATAAAGGAATGGAGTAACAGTAGTAAAGAGATAGAGTAATGGTAGTAAAGAGATGGAGAAATGGTAGTAGAAGGTTGAGATATCGGTGGATTAACAGTAGTAACAGAATGGAATAACGGTAGTTAAGGGATGGAGTAACAGTAGTAAAGGTAGGTAGTAAAGAGATGTAGTCACACTAGTTAAGGGATGGAGTAACGGTAATAAAGGGATAGAGTAATGTTAGTAAAAGGATGTAGTAACAGTAGTAACGGGATTGAGTAACGGTAGTGAAGGAATGGAGTAACAGTAGTAACGGGATGGAGTAACGGTAGTAACGGGATGTAGTAACAGTAGTAACGGGATGGAGTAAAGGTAGTAAAGGGACGGAGTAACTGCAGTAATGGGATGGAGTAATAGTAGTAGCATGATGGAGTAACAAAAGTAAAGTAATGTAGTAACAGTAGTAAATGGATGGAGTAACGGTACTAAATGGATGTAGTTACAGTAGTAAAGTGATGGAGTAACGGTAGTAAAGTGAAGGAGTAACAGTAGCAACAGGATGGAGTAACGGTAGTAAAGGAAGTAAAGGAATGTAGTAACTGTAGTAAAGGGATGGATTAATGGTAGTAAAGGGATGGAGTAACAGTAGTAAAGGGATGGAGTAACGGTAGTAGAAGGTTGAGATATCGGTAAATTAACAGTAGAAATAGGATGCAGTAACGATAGTAAAGAAATGGAGTAACAGTAGTAAAGGAATGGAGTAACGGTAGTAAAGTGATGTAGTAACATATAAAGGGATGGAGTAACATATAAAGAGATAGAGTAACGGTAGTAAAAGGATGCAATAACAGTAGTAAAGATATGGAATAACATTTACAGGGATGGAGTAACAGAAGTAAAGGGATAGAAGAGCCATGGTAGTAAAGAGATAAAGAAATGGTAGTAGAAGGTTGAGATATAGGTGGATTAACAGTAGTAACGGAAGGGAGTAAAGGTAGTCAAGGGATGGAGTAACAGAAGTAAAGGTATGTAGTCACAGTAGTAAAGGAATGGAGTAACGGTAGTAAAGGGATAGAGCAATGGTAGTAAAAGAATGGAGTAACAGTAGTAACGGGATGGAGTTACGGTAGTAAAAGGATGGAGTAACAGTAGTAACGGTATGGAGTAACGGTAGTAAAGGGATGGAGTAACAGTAGTTACGGGATGTAATAACAGTAGTAACGGGATGGAGTAACGGTAGTAAAGGGATGGAGTAACAGTAGTAAAGGGATGGAGTAACGGTAGTAAATGGATAGAGCAATGGTAGTAAAATAATGGAGTAACAGTAGTAACGGGATATAGTAACGGTAGTAAAGGAATGTAGTAACAGTAGTAAAGGGATGGAGTAACGGTAGCAAAGGAATGTAGTAACAGTAGTAAAGGGATGGAGTAACGGTAGTAAATGGATAGAGCAATGGTAGTAAAATAATGGAGTATCAGTAGTAACGGGATATAGTAACGGTAGTAAAGGAATGTAGTAACAGTAGTAAAGGGATGGAGTAACGGTAGTAAAGGGATGTAGTAACAGTAGTAAAGGGATGGAGTAACGGTAGTAAATTGATGTAGTAACAGTAGTAAAGAGATTGAGTAATGGTAGGAAAGGGATAGAGCAACGGTAGTAAAAGAATGGAGTTACAGTAGTAACGGGATGGAGTAACGGCAGTAAAGGGATGGATGAACAGTAGTAACGGGATGTAGTAACAGTAGTAACGGGATGGAGTAACGGTAGTAAAGGGATGGAGTAACAGTAGTAACGGGATGGAGTAACAGTAGTAACGGGATGTAGTAACAGTAGCAAAGGGATGGAGTAACAGTAGTAACGGGATGTAGTAACAGTAGTAAAGGGATGGAGTAACGGTGGTAAAAGGATGCAGTAACAGTAGTAAAGGTATGGTGTAACATATAAAGGAATGGAGTAATATTAGTAAAGAGATGGCGAAATGGTAGTAGAAGGTTGATATATCGGTGGATTAACAGTCGAAACGGGATGGAGTAACGGTAATTAAGGGATGGAGTAACAGTAGTGAAGGATGGAGTAACGGTAGTAAAGGGATGTAGTAACAATAGTAAAGGAATGGAGTAACGGTAGTAAACGGATGCAATAACAGTAGTAAAGTTATGGAGTACTAGTAACATATAAAGGGATGGAGTAACAGTAGTAAAGAGATAGAGTAATGGTAGTGAAGAGATGGAGAAATGGTAGTAGAAGGTTGAGATATCGGTGGATTAACAGTAGTAACAGAATGGAATAACGGTAGTTAAGGGATGGAGTAATAGTAGTAAAGGTAGGTAAAAAAGAGATGTAGTCACACTAGTTAAGGGATGGAGTAACGGTAATAAAGGGATAGAGTAATGTTAGTAAAAGGATGTAGTAACAGTAGTAACGGGATGGAGTAACGGTAGTGAAGGGATGGAGTAACAGTAGTAAAGGGATGGAGTAACGGTAGTAACGGGATGGAGTAACGGTAGTAACGGGATGTAGTAACAGTAGTAACGGGATGGAGTAAAGGTAGTAAAGGGATGGAGTAACAGCAGTAGTGTAATGGAGTAACAGTAGTAACATGATGGAGTAACAAAAGTAAAGTAATGTAGTAACAGTAGTAAATAGATGGAGTAACGGTAGTAAAGGGATGTAGTTACAGTAGTAAAGGGATGTAGTAGCGGTAGTAAAGTGAAGGAGTAACAGTAGTAAAAGGATGGAGTAACGGTAGTAAAGGGATGTAGTTACAGTAGTAAAGGGATGGAGTAACGGCAGTAAAGGAATGTGGTAACAGTAGTAAAGGGATGGAGTAACGGTAGTAAAGGGATGTGGTAACAGTAGTAAAGGGATGGAGTAACGGTAGCAAAGGGATGGAGTAACGGCAGTAAAGGGATGGAGTAACAGTAGTAACGGATGTAATAACGGTTGTAAAGGGATAGAGTAACAGTAGTAACGGGATGGAGTTACGGTAGTAAAGGATGTAGTAACAGTAGTAACGGTAGTAAAGGGATGTAGTAACAGTAGTAAAGGGATGGAGTAACGCTAGTAAAGGGATGGAGTAACAGTAGTAACGGTAGTAAAGGGATGTATTAACAGTAGTAACGGGATGGAGTAACGGTAGTAAAGGAATTTAGTAACAGTAGTACAGGGATGGAGTAACGGTAGTAAAGGGATGTAGTAACAGTTGTAAAGGGATGGAGTAACGGTAGTAGAAGGTTGAGATATCGGTGGATTAACAGTAGAAACGGGATGGAGTAACGATAGTATAAAAATGGAGTAACAGTAGTAAAGGAATGGAGTAACGGTAGTAAAGGGATGTAATAACAGTGGTAAAGGGATGGAGTAACATTAGTAAAGGGATGGGGTAACAATAGAAAATGTATGGATGAACAGTAGAAAGGAATGAAGTTACATGGTAAAGAGATGTAGTAACAAGAGTAAGGGATGGATTAAAAGTAGAAACGGGATAGAGTAACGGTAGTAAAGGAATGTAAGAACAGTAGTAAAGGGATGGAGTAACGGTAGTAAAGGGATGTAGTAACAGTAGTAAAGGGATGGAGTAACGGCAGTAAAGGAATGTAGTAACAGTAGTAAAGGGATGGAGTAACGGTAGTAAAGGGATGTGGTAACAGTAGTAAAGGGATGGAGTAACGGTAGCAAAGGGATGGAGTAACGGCAGTAAAGGGATGGTTTAACAGTAGTAACGGGATGGAATAACGGTTGTAAAGGGATAGAGTAACAGTAGTAACGGGATGGAGTTATGGTAGTAAAGGATGTAGTAACAGTAGTAACGGTAGTAAAGGGATGTAGTAACAGTAGTAAAGGGATGGAGTAACGCTAGTAAAGGGATGGAGTAACAGTAGTAACGGGATTATTAACAGTAGTAACGGGATGGAGTAACGATAGTAAAGGAATTTAGTAACAGTAGTACAGGGATGGAGTAACGGTAGTAAAGGGATGTAGGAACAGTTGTAAAGGGATGGAATAACGGTAGTAGAAGGTTGAGATATCGGTGGATTAACAGTAGAAACGGGATGGAGTAACGATAGTAAAGAAATGGAGTAACAGTAGTAAAGAAATGGAGTAACAGTAGTAAAGGAAAGGAGTAACGGTAGTAAAGGGATGTAGTAACAGTGGTAAAGGGATGGAGTAACATTAGTAAAGGGATGGAGTAACAATAGAAAATGGATGGAGAAAGTAATGAAGTTACATGGTAAAGAGATGTAGTAACAAGAGTAAGGGATGGATTAAAAGTAGAAACGGGATAGAATAACGGTAGTAAAGGAATGTAAGAACAGTAGTAAAGGGATAGAGTAACGGTAGTAAAGGGATGTAGTAACAGTAGTAAAGGGATCTAGTAACGGTTGTAAAGAAATGTAGTAACAGTAGTAACGGGATGGAGTAACGGTAGTAAAGGGATGGAGTAACAGTAGTAACGGGATGGAGAAACGGTAGTAAAGGGATTTAGTAACAGTATTAAACGGATGTAGTAACAGTAGTTAAGGGATAGAATAACGGTAGTCAAAGGATGGAGTAAGAGTAGTAAAGAGATAGAGAAATGGTAGTAGAAGGTTGAGATATCGGTGGATTAACAGTAGTAACGGGATGGAGTAATTCCAGCCGATTGGTGGCCTAAGTAAGTAATCTTTGGAAGTTGTCAAATTTAGTCACTTGAGTTCAAGTTGTCGTTATGGACAGGGACGTGTAGGATCCTTGAAAGTAATATGGCATAGTGTGAGACGGGGCTTTGGGGTTCTAGTTCCTAGGTATAAATGAAGAGTGTCTGTAGGCTTACCCAAGGTTTTAGCCGATTGTTGTCCTACATGATGACATCTATACAATATGATTCTACTGTGTTATAGCAATAACTCCTATAAGGCGTCATCTAACAATCTCGAACCAATGAGTTTTTTGTAAGCCTTGACTGGATCGTTTTTTGCAATTTACAGTTTCACTCTAGCTGTTAAAGCTTTTAATTTACTGGTTTCATAAAAGGAGTCATTAGACAATTTTTTTGACAATAAAACAATTTGCAGGCCTTCCCCTGTGATTATTTTAGCAACTTAGTTTGACTGTTATAGTTTTGTAATTTAAACAAAAACCTTACTTTTTTCTGAAATCGTCTTTAAAGGGCAATAATTCCTATAAAAAGTTCTCTGAAAATTGTGGACCAAATAAGTGATTTGTAGGTCTTGTCTTGCTGATCCGTTTAGCAAATTTACAGTTTCACTTTCACTCTAGCTGTCAACGCTTTTAAGTTCAGTGGCAATTCAATGTCATTAAAGGACAATAATTTCTATCATCAGACAACTTTCATACATTGTTTGCTGTTTTCTATTTTACACTAGGTACTATAGCTTTTGATTTCTATGGTAACAAGCTAAGTTTGTTCAAGCATGAAGTATTGGGCGCAGCCCTACATAATTTTGCCAGTGAAGAGATCATGTTATAACTGTTTAAAAAATATGATGAAGATGTTATCTTCATAAAAAAGCTTCAGAGCAAAGGTAAATCCGAGGTTGAACAGACGAACGGACGAAAATCTACAAGTCCCCCAACTTGCGTTGACCCAATGTTCCATGTTAGGCAACAGCGGGCATAGATCAACGGCCCAGATAGAAATCCGAAACTAGGTATCATAGGGTGATTGTGGAAAAAAATTGCCCAAGTGGTTCCAGAGGAGATTATTGAAAAAAATCGCGTCTGAAATGGCCGCGTTGCAAAGCAATTGCCTTAATTGTTGGAAGAAGGTTTTTGGTCTGTGTAAAACATGTAGGAGTTGATTACACAAAATAGGTGCCGTCTTCTGCAATTGTTCTGAAAAATGACTAAGTTCTCAAATCTGGAAAATTAGGAACAATTCCATAACAGGAAGTGCACAACTTCAATACATGTGTTATCTTTCTGTGAAGTTTCAGAGATCTGGGTTTAAAAGTGTAGGAGTTGATTACACAAAATATATACACCAATTTCCCCGCCCGCCCACCTGACTTCACTATACTAAAACCCGGGTTTGCACTTCGCGCAACTCGGCCAAAAACGAATGGACGATGGTCGCCGCCGTAGTGTTCTCCTCAAGCCTTTTTAGCATTGCTGTACCGCGGCGCCTTTATTTTTTTTTTACCGCGGTGCTATAATTTCATGCCGCCGTTCTATCCAAAACACTAACACTTGGTCACTATTTCCTTTTGTATTGTTTATTTAAGGGATTAAAGCTTCACCTAGTAACATATTGCGAAATGGCTGAATAGGCCAAATTGCCTGTTACCGTTAGATTCATTAAATAGCTTAGATTAGTTTATCATCTCTACACTTCACGGATGTGAATAAAATGTGACAAAATAACTAAAAATTGTAATAGTTTCCTACATTTTATGTGGGAAATGTAACTGAAAACTTGCACTTAAAATTTCCCCAACCAAAAATTGCATGCAAATATGGAGGTAACTGCAATTTATGAATTCCAGAAGAAATCTTAGTAAATTTTAATTGTTTATTCTATTATTTTAGCAGAAACTAGTAATAAAATATTCCAATTAGTCCACTGTTTGAATTTTAATTGAGGTCCATATGAAAAAAGGGTGCTAGTGACTTTTGTCAACCTGAAGAGACATTTCAGAACCAAAAGTTGATGGCTTTGTAGAGGAAATTTGTCCTAGTCATACACATATGGTTGCTAGGGACTTTTGTTAACCGAAAGTGACTTTAAGAACGTAAGTTTCTAACCAAAATGGAAGTTTATGCCGTTTCAAGGTCAAGTCTTCAGATGATTATTTTCGATAATATGCAATAAATTTGTCTCAACAGTTGCATTACGTTTACCATTCATCAGTTTTCATCTATCTGTTATAGTTGCGGAGATTATTCGATAACAAAGTTTTTGATGTTTGGGGGAGATAACTCTGTAAAGAATGACGTTTTAGTTTCACTGTAGTGACTATAAATAGTCATTGGGTACACAATACTTGTCGTTTTGGTAGTACCAAAATGGTATGTCACGTACTTTTTCTACAGTGTGATTTGGAAAATTGGCAGAAAAGAACCATAATAATAATAATAATCCAAAGAAAATCAATAAGATCTTCCAATTGAAAATGGGAAAGACTAACAGTTTTACTCCATCATATTACTTACTACCTTATCACTTTAATGACTTTACTGCTTATTATTCCATGCCGCTACTACCATACTACATCACTTTACCTCCCACTTTTTCATTCAGTTGCTACAGTTACTCTTTCACTATACTACCTACTATTCCATTCCTTTACTACTGTCACTCCATCACTTTACTACCCATTTTTTCATTCAGTTACTACAGTTACTCTTTCACTATACTACCTACTATTCCATTCCGTTACTACTGTTACTCCATCACTTTACTACCTACTATTGCATTCCGTTACTACTGTTCATCATCAATTTACCACCTACTTTCTATTCCGTTATTACCGTTCTTCAATCACTTTACTACCTACTTTGTCATTCCGTTACAACCGTTACTCCATCACTTTACTACCCAATTTTCATTCCGTTACTACCGTTTCTCTATCATTTTACTACCTATAACCCATCACTTTACTCTCTATTATTCCATTAAATTACTACTGTTTACTACATATTATTACATTAAATTACTACTCTTTACTACCTACTTTTTCATTCGATTACTACTGTTAATCATTTCACTACCTTTCCTCCATCAGTTACTACGCACTTTTACATTACGTCACTACTGTTACCCCATCACTTTACTACCTGCACTTCATCACGTTAATGCCATTACACAATCACTTAAATGCCATTACTCCATCATATTACTACCTTATCACTTTCATGACTTTACTGCTTATTATTCCATGCCGTTACTACCATTACTACATCACTTTTCTACCCACTTTTTCATTCAATTTCTGCCGTTTATCTTTCATTTTACTACCATTACTCCATCACTTTACTACCAACTTTTTCATGCCGTTACTACCATTACCCATCACCTTACTACCTTTACTCAATCACTTTACTTCTTACTATTCCATTCCGTTATTAATGTCACTCCATCACTTTTCTACGCACTTTTCTATTCAATTACTACCGTTTATCTTTCATTTTACTACCATTACTCCATCACTTTACTTCCAACTTTGTAATTCCGTTAATACCTTTACTCAATCACTTCACTGCCTATTACTAGTATCCCATTAAATTACTACAGCTGCTCCATCACTTTACTACCCAATATTGCATTCCGCTATTTTTCATCATCATTTTGTCACCTACTTTTTCATTCCGTTACTAACGTTTATCCGTCATTTTACTACCTTTTACCCATCACTTTACTACCTATTATTCTATTAAATTACTATTGTTTACTACCTACTTTTTCATTTCTTTACTACTGTTACTCAATCATTTCACTACCTTTTCTCCTTCATTTACACCCACTTTTACATTCCGTCACTACTGTTTCTCCATCACATTACTACCCACTTTTTCATTCAATTTCTGCAGTTTATCTTTCATTTTACTACCATTACTCCATCACTTTACTACCAACTTTGTCATTCCGTTAATACCTTTACTCCATCACTTTACTACCTATTATTCCATTAAATTACTACTGTTACTCCATCACTTTAATACTTATTATTCCATTAAATTACTACTGTTACTCCATCACTTTACTAACCACTTTTTTATACTGTTACTGCCATTACTCCGTCATTTTACTACCTTACTCTATCATCTCACTACCTACCATTCCTTTCTGTCACTACCATTACTCCATCATTTTAATACCATTACTACATCACTTTCCCACCCACTTTTACATTCCGTTACTACCGTTATACCATAGCTTTCGCTTTAATTCCTACTATTCCCTCCGTTGCTACTGTCACTCCATCACTTTACTACCCATTTTTTTCATTCCGTTACTACCGTTTCTCAATTATTTTACTACCATTATCCCTCACTTTACTAACTACTATTCCATTCCATACTCCATCACTTTATTACCCACTTTTTCATTCAGTTACTACAGTTACTCTTTCACTATACTACCTTCTATTCCATTCCGTTACTACTGTTACTCCATCACTTTACTACCTACTATTGCATTCCGTTACTACTGTTCATCATCATTTTACCACCTACTTTCTATTCCGTTATTGCCGTTCTTCAATCACTTTACTACCTACTTTGTCATTCCGTTACAACCGTTACTCCATCACTTTACTACCCAATTTTCTTTCTGTTACTACCGTTTCTCTATCATTGTACTATCCATAACCCATCACTTTACTACCTATTATTCCATTAAATTACTACTGTTTACTACCTATTGTTACATTAAATTACTACTGTTAACTACCTACTTTTTCATTCGATTACTACTGTTAATCATTTAACTACCTTTCCTACATCTGTTACTACCCACTTTACACTACGTCACTACTGTTACTCCATCACTTTACTATCTTTACTTCATCACTTTGATGCCATTACACAATCACTTTGATGCCATTACACAATCACTTTGATGCCATTACACAATCACTTTACTGTCATTACTCCATAATATTACTGCCTTATCACTTTCATGACTTTACTGCTTATTATTCCATGCCGTTACTACCATTACTACATCACTTTACTACCCACTTTTTCATTCAGTTTCTGCCGTTTATCTTTCATTTTACTACCATTACTCCATCACTGTACTACCAACTTTTCCATGCCGTTACTACGATTACCCCATCACTTTACTACTTTTACTCAATCACTTTACTTCTTACTATTCCATTCCGTTACTAATGTCACTCCATCACTTTTCTACACACTTTTCTCTTCAATTACTAATGTTTATCTTTCATTTTTCTACCATTACTCCATCACTTTACTTCCAACTGTGTCATTACGTTACTACCGTTGCTCCATCTCTTTATTACTTGTACTGCATCACTTTACTACCTATTATTCTATTAAATTACTACTTTTACTCCATCACTTTACTAACCATTTTTTTATTCCGTTACTACCATTACTGCATCATTTTACTACCCTTACTCCATCACTTTCCTACTTACTATTCCATTCTGTTACTACCGTTATTCCATGATTTAACTACCATTACTCTATCACTTTACTTACCACTTTTTCATTCCTTTATTACCATTACCCAGTCATCTTATTACCATAACTCCATCACTTTATCATCTACTGTTGAATTCCGTTGCTACTGTTACTCCATCACTTTACTACCAATTTTTTCATTCCGTTACAACCGATACTCCATATTTTACTACCATTACTACATTACTTTACTACCCACTTTTTTGTGCGGTTAATACCGTAACCCCTTTATTTTACTACAATTAATCCATCACTTTACTAACTTCTATTCATTTCCGTTACTACCTTTAGCCCATGACTTTACTACCTACTATTCCATTCCGTTACTACCTTTAGCCCATGACTTTACTACCTACTTTTCCAATCCGTTACTACCATTTCTGCATCACTTTACTTCCTACTATTCCATTCCATTACTACCATTTCTTCATCCCTTTATTACTTACTATTCCATTCCGTTACTAGTATTAGTCCATCACTTTACTAACTAATTAAATTCCATTCCGTTACTACCTTTAAGACATGACTTTACTACCTACTGTTATATGCCCTTACTACAATCAACCTGATATTTAATTCATCATTTTACTTGCCATTTTTTCATTCCCTTACTACTGTTACTCCATCACTTTACTACCTACTATTCCATGACTTTACTACCATTACTCGATCACTTTACTTCCTTTGCTCCATTTCTTTACTACCTACTATTTCGTCCCGTTACTACCATTACTGCATCACTTTACTACCTCCTATTCCATTCCGTTACTACCATTACTCCATCACTTTACTACCTACTATTCCATTCCGTTACTACCATTACTCCATCACTTTACTACCTACTATTCCATTCCGTTACTACCAATACTTTATCACTTTATTACCTACTATTCCATTCCGTTACTACCATTACTATATCACTTTACTACCTACTATTCCAGTACGTTACTACCATTACTATATCACTTTCCTACCTAGTATTCCATTCGTAACTACCATAACTTTATCACTTTACTAGCTACTGTTCTAATCCGTTACTATCATGACTCCATCACTTTACTACCTACTATTCTAATCCGTTACCACCATTACTCCATTACTTTACTACCTACTATTCCATTCCGTTACTACCATTACACCATCACTTTACTACCTACTATTCCATTCCGTTAGTACCATTTCTGAATCACTTTACTACCTACTATTCCAATCGGTTACTACCATTACTCCATCACTTTACTACCTACTATTCCAATCCGTTACTACCTTTACTCCATCACTTTACTACCTACTATTCCAATCCGTTACGACCATTACTCCATCACTATACTACCTACTATTCCATTCCGTTACTACCAGTACTTTATCACTTTACTGTCTACTATTTCATTCCGTTACTACCATTACTATATCACTTTACTACCTACTATTTCATTCCGTTACTACCATAACTTTATCACTTTACTACCTACTATTCCAATCCGTTACTACCATTACTATATCACTTTACTACCTACTATTCCAATCCGTTACTACCATTACTCCATCACTTTACTACCTACTGTTCCATTCCGTTACAACCATTACTTTATCACTTAAGTTCCTACAATTCCAATTCGTTACTACCATTACTATATCACTTTACTACCTACTATTCCTATCCGTTACTACCATTACTATGTCATTTTACTACCTACTATTCCTTTCCGTTATTGCCATTAATTTATCACTTTACTACCTACTATTCCATTCCGTTACTACCATTACTTCATCACTTTACTACCTACTCTTCCAATCCGTTACTACCATTACTACATCACTTTACTACCTACTATTCCAATCCGTTACTACAATTACTCCATCCCTTTACTACCTACTATTCCAATCGGTTACTACCATTACTCCATCACTTTACTACCAACTATTCCATTCTGTTACTACCATTACTTTATCACTTTACTACCTACAATTCCATTCCGTTCCTACCATTACTATATCACTTAAGTACCTACTATTCCAATACGTTACTACCATTACTATATCACTTTACTACCTAGTATTCCATTCCGTAACTACCATGACTTTATCACTTTACTAGCTACTATTCTAATCCGTTACTACCATTACTCCATCACTTTACTACCTACTATTCTAATCCGTTACTACCATTACTCCATTACTTTACTACCTACTATTCCATTCCGTTAATACCATTACTCCATCACTTTACTACCTACTATTCCATTCCGTTAGTACCACTCCTGAATCACTTTACTACCTACTATTCCAATCCGTTACTACCATTACTCCATCACTTTACTACCTACTATTCCAATCCGTTACGACCATTACTCCATCACTTTACTACCTACTATTCCAATCCGTTACTACCATTACTTTATCACTTTACTATCTACTATTCCATTCCGTTACTACCATTACTATATCACTTTACTACCTACTATTCCATTCCGTTGCTACCATAACTTTATCACTTTACTACCTACTATTCCAATCCGTTACTACCATTACTTTATCACTTTACTACCTACTTTTCCAATCCGTTACTTCCATTACTCCATCACTTTACTACTTACTATTCCATTCCGTTACTACCGTTACTTTATCACTTTACTACCTACTCTTCCATTCCGTTACTACCATTACTATATCAATTTACTGCCTAGTATTCCAATACGTTACTACCATTATTATATCACTTTACTACCTAGTATTCTATTCCGTAACTACCATAACTTTATCACTTTACTAGCTACTATTCTAATCCGTTACTACCATTACTCCATCACTTTACTACCTACTATTCCATTCCGTTACTACCATTACTGTATCACTTTACTACCTACTATTCCATTCCGTTACTACCATTACTATATCACTTTACTACCTACTATTCCAATACGTTACTACCATTACTATATCACTTTACTACCTAGTATTCCATTCCGTAACTACCATAACTTTATCACTTTACTACCTACTATTCCATTCCGTTACTACCATTACTATATCACTTTACTACCTACTATTCCAATACGTTACTACCATTACTATATCACTTTACTACCTAGTATTCCATTCCGTAACTACCATAACTTTATCACTTTACTACCTAGTATTCCATTCCGTAACTACCATGACTTTATCACTTTACTAGCTACTATTCTAATCCGTTACTACCATTACTCCATCACTTTACTACCTACTATTCTAATCCGTTACTATCATTACTCCATTACTTTACTACCTACTATTCCATTCCGTTAATACCATTACTCCATCACTTTACTACCTACTATTCCATTCCGTTAGTACCACTCCTGAATCACTTTGCTACCTACTATTCCAATCCGTTACTACCATTACTCCATCACTTTACTACCTACTATTCCAATCCGTTACGACCATTACTCCATCACTTTACCACCTACTATTCCAATCCGTTACTACCATTACTTTATCACTTTACTATCTACTATTCCATTCCGTTACTACCATTACTATATCACTTTACTACCTACTATTCCATTCCGTTGCTACCATTACTATATCACTTTACTACCTACTATTCCAATCCGTTACTACCATTACTTTATCACTTTACTACCTACTTTTCCAATCCGTTACTTCCATTACTCCATCACTTTACTACTTACTATTCCATTCCGTTACTACCGTTACTTTATCACTTTACTACCTACTCTTCCATTCCGTTACTACCATTACTATATCAATTTACTGCCTAGTATTCCAATACGTTACTACCATTATTATATCACTTTACTACCTAGTATTCTATTCCGTAACTACCATAACTTTATCACTTTACTAGCTACTATTCTAATCCGTTACTACCATTACTCCATCACTTTACTACCTACTATTCCATTCCGTTACTACCATTTCTGAATCACTTTACTACCTACTATTCCATTCCGTTACTACCATTACTATATCACTTTACTACCTACTATTCCAATACGTTACTACCATTACTATATCACTTTACTACCTAGTATTCCATTCCGTAACTACCATAACTTTATCACTTTACTACCTACTATTCCATTCCGTTACTACCATTACTATATCACTTTACTACCTACTATTCCAATACGTTACTACCATTACTATATCACTTTACTACCTAGTATTCCATTCCGTAACTACCATAACTTTATCACTTTACTACCTACTATTCCAATCTGTTACTACCATTACTTCATCACTTTACTACCTACTATTCCAATCGGTTACTACCATTACTCCATCACTTTACTACCAACTATTCCATTCTGTTACTACCATTACTTTATCACTTTACTACCTACAATTCCATTCCGTTCCTACCATTACTATATCACTTAAGTACCTACTATTCCAATACGTTACTACCATTACTATATCACTTTACTACCTAGTATTCCATTCCGTAACTACCATGACTTTATCACTTTACTAGCTACTATTCTAATCCGTTACTACCATTACTCCATCACTTTACTACCTACTATTCTAATCCGTTACTATCATTACTCCATTACTTTACTACCTACTATTCCATTCCGTTAATACCATTACTCCATCACTTTACTACCTACTATTCCATTCCGTTAGTACCACTCCTGAATCACTTTACTACCTACTATTCCAATCCGTTACTACCATTACTCCATCACTTTACTACCTACTATTCCAATCCGTTACGACCATTACTCCATCACTTTACTACCTACTATTCCAATCCGTTACTACCATTACTTTATCACTTTACTATCTACTATTCCATTCCGTTACTACCATTACTATATCACTTTACTACCTACTATTCCATTCCGTTGCTACCATAACTTTATCACTTTACTACCTACTATTCCAATCCGTTACTACCATTACTTTATCACTTTACTACCTACTATTCCAATCCGTTACTTCCATTACTCCATCACTTTACTACTTACCATTCCATTCCGTTACTACCGTTACTTTATCACTTTACTACCTACTCTTCCATTCCGTTACTACCATTACTATATCAATTTACTACCTAGTATTCCAATACGTTACTACCATTATTATATCACTTTACTACCTAGTATTCTATTCCGTAACTACCATAACTTTATCACTTTACTAGCTACTATTCTAATCCGTTACTACCATTACTCCATCACTTTACTACCTACTATTCCATTCCGTTACTACCATTACTGTATCACTTTACTACCTACTATTCCATTCCGTTACTACCATTACTATATCACTTTACTACCTACTATTCCAATACGTTACTACCATTACTCCATCACTTTACTACCTAGTATTCCATTCCGTAACTACCATAACTTTATCACTTTACTACCTACTATTCCATTCCGTTACTACCATTACTATATCACTTTACTACCTACTATTCCAATACGTTACTACCATTACTATATCACTTTACTACCTAGTATTCCATTCCGTAACTACCATAACTTTATCACTTTACTACCTACTATTCCAATCCGTTACTACCATTACTTCATCACTTTACTACCTACTATTCCAATCGGTTACTACCATTACTACATCAATTTACTACCTACTATTACAATCCGTTACTACCATTACTCCATCACTTTACTACCTACTATTCCATTCTGTTACTACCATTACTTTATGACTTTACTACCTACAATTCCATTCCGTTACTACCATTACTATATCACTTTACTACCTACTATTCCAATACGTTACTACCATTACTATATCACTTTACTACCTAGTATTCCATTCCGTTACTACCATTACACCATCACTTTAATACCTACTATTCCATTCCGTTAGTACCATTTCTGAATCACTTTAATACCTACTATTCCAATCCGTTACTACCATTACTTCATCACTTTACTACCTACTTTTCCAATCGGTTACTACCATTACTCCATCACTTTACTACCTACTATTCCAATCCGTTACGACCATTACTCCATCACTATACTACCTAATATTCCATTCCGTTACTACCAGTACTTTATCACTTTACTGTCTACTATTTCATTCCGTTACTACCATTACTATATCACTTTACTACCTACTATTCCATTCCGTTACTACCATAACTTTATCACTTCACTACCTACTATTCCAATCTGTTACTACCATTACTATATCACTTTACTACCTACTATTCCAATCCGTTACTACCATTACTCCATCACTTTACTACCCACTATTCCATTCCGTTACTACCATTACTTTATCATTTTACTACCTACTGTTCCATTCCGTTACTACCATTACTTTATCACTTTACTTCCTACAATTCCAATCCGTTACTACCATTACTATATCACTTTACTACCTACTATTCCTATCCGTTACTACCATTACTATGTCATTTTACTACCTACTATTCCATTCCGTTATTGCCATTACTTTATCACTTTACTACCTAATATTCCATTCCGTTACTACCATTACTTCATCACTTTACTACCTACTCTTCCAATCCGTTACTACCATTACTACATCACTTTACTACCTACTATTCCAATCCGTTACTACAATTACTCCATCCCTTTACTACCTACTATTCCAAACCTTTACTACCATTACTCCATCACTTTACTACCAACTATTCCATTCTGTTACTACCATTACTTTATCACTTTACTACCTACAATTCTATTCCGTTACTACCATTACTATATCACTTAAGTACCTACTATTCCAATACGTTACTACTATTGCTATATCACTTTACTACCTAGTATTCCATTCCGTAACTACCATGACTTTATCACTTTACTAGCTACTATTCTAATCCGTTACTACCATTACTCCATCACTTTACTACCTACTATTCTAATCCGTTACTATCATTACTCCATTACTTTACTACCTACTATTCCATTCCGTTACTACCATTACTCCATCACTTTACTACCTACTATTCCATTCGTTAGTACCATTTCTGAATCACTTTACTACCTACTATTCCCATCCGTTACTACCATTACTCCATCACTTTACTACCTACTATTCCAATCCGTTACGACCATTACTCCATCACTTTACTACCTACTATTCCAATCCGTTACTACCATTACTTTATCACTTTACTATCTACTATTCCATTCCGTTACTACCATTACTATATCACTTTACTACCTACTATTCCATTCCGTTACTACCATAAATTTATCACTTTACTACCTACTATTCCAATCCGTTACTACCATTACTTTATCACTTTACTACCTACTATTCCAATCCGTTACTTCGATTACTCCATCACTTTACTACTTACTATTCCATTCCGTTACTACCATTACTTTATCACTTTACTACCTACTATTCCATTCCGTTACTACCATTACTATATCACTTTACTGCCTATTATTCCAATAAGTTACTACCATTACTATATCAATTTACTACCTAGTATTCCATTCCGTTACTACCATAACTTTATCACTTTACTACCTACTATTCCAATCCGTTACTACCATTACTTCATCACTTTACTACCTACTATTCCAATCCGTTACTACTATTACTACATCACTTTACTTCCTACTATTCCAATCCGTTACAACAATTACTCCATCACTTTACTACCTACTATTCCAATCCGTTACTACCATTACTCCATCACTTTACTACCTACTATTCCAATACGTTACTACCATTATTATATCACTTTACTACCTAGTATTCTATTCCGTAACTACCATAACTTTATCACTTTACTAGCTACTATTCTAATCCGTTACTACCATTCCTCCATCACTTTACTACCTACTATTCCATCCGTAACTACCATAACTTTATCACTTTACTACCTACTATTCCATTCTTTACTGCCATTACTATATCACTTTACTACCTACTATTCCAATACGTTACTACCATTATTATATCACTTAACTACCTAGTATTCCATTCCGTAACTACCATAACTTTATCACTTTACTACCTACTATTCCAATCCGTTACTACCATTACTCCATTACTTTACTACCTACTATTCCATTCCGTTGCTACCATTGCTCTATCACTTTACTACCTACTATTCCATTCCGTTACTACCATTACTCCATCACTTGACTACCTACTATGCCAATCCGTTACTACCATTACTCCATCACTTTTCTACCTACTATTAGTATCCGTTACTACCATTACAATGTCATTTTACTACCTACTATTCAATTCCGTTATTGCCGTTACTTTATCACTTTACTACCTACTATTCCATTCCGTTACTACCATTACTTCATCAATTTACTACCTACTATTCCAATCCGTTACTACCATTACAACATCACTTTACTACCTACTATTCCAATCCGTTACTACAATTACTCCATCACTTTACCACCTACTATTCCAATCCGTTACTACCATTACTCTATCACTTTACTACCTACTATTCCATTCTGTTACTACCATTACTATATGACTTTATTACCTACTATTCCATTCCGTTACTGCCATTACTATATCACTTTACTACCTACTATTCCAATACGTTACTACCATTATTATATCACTTAACTACCTAGTATTCCATTCCGTAACTACCATAACTTTATCACTTTACTACCTACTATTCCAATCCGTTACTACCATTACTTCATCACTTTACTACCTACTATTCCAATCGGTTACTACCATTGCTACATCACTTTACTACCTACTATTCCAATCCGTTACTACCATTACTCCATCACTTTACTACCTACTATTCCATTCTGTTACTACCATTACTTTATCACTTTACTACCTACTATTCCAATACGTTACTACCATTACTATATCACTTTACTACCTAGTATTCCATTCCGTAAATACCATAACTTTATCACTTTACTAGCTACTATTCTAATCCGTTACTACCATTACTCCATCACTTTACCACCTACTATTTCAATCCGTTACTACCATTACTCCATCACTTTACTACCTACTATTCCATTCCGTTAGTACCATTTCTGAATCACTTTACTACCTACTAGTCCAATCCGTTACCACCATTACTCCATCACTTTACTACCTACTATTCCAATCCGTTACGACCATTACTCCATCACTTTACTATCTACTATTCCATTCCGTTACTACCGTTACTTTATCACTTTACTATCTACTCTTCCATTACGTTACTACCATTACTATATCACTTTACTACCTACTATTCCATTCCGTTACTACCATTACTTTATCACTTAACTATCTACTATTACAATACGTTACTACCATTACTATATCACTTTACTACCTACTATTCCAATCCGTTACTACCATTACTCCATCACTTTACTACCTACTATTCCATTCCGTTACTACCATTACTTTATCACTTTACTACATACTTTTCCATTCCGTTACTACCATTACTTTATCACTTTACTTCCTACAATTCCATTCTGTTACTACCATTACTATATCACTTTACTACCTACTATTCCTATCCGTTACTACCATTACTATGTCATTTTACTACCTTCTATTCCATTCCGTTATTTCCATTACTTTATCACTTTACTACCTACTATTCCAATACGTTACTACCATTACTCCATCACTTTACCACCTACTATTCCAATCCGTTACTACCATTACTCCATCACTTTACCACCTACTATTCCAATCCGTTACTACCATTACTATATCACTTTATTACCTACTATTCCAATACGTTACTACCATTACTATATCACTTTACTACCTAGTATTCCATTCCGTAACTACCATCACTTTATCACTTTACTATCTACTATTACAATCAGTTACTACCATTACTATATCACTTTACTACCTACTATTCCAATCCGTTACTACCATTACTCCATCACTTTACTACCTACTATTCCAATACGTTACTACCATTACTATATCACTTTACTACCTAGTATTCCATTCCGTAACTACCATTACTTTATCACTTTACTATCTACTATTACAATCCGTTACTATCATTACTATATCACTTTACTACCTACTATTCCAATCCGTTACTACCATCACTCCATCACTTTACTACCTACTATTCCATTCCGTTACTACCATTACTTTATCACTTTACTACATACCGTTCCATTCCGTTACTACCATTACTTTATCACTTTACTTCCTACAATTCCATTCCGTTACTACCATTACTATATCACTTTACTACCTACTATCCCTATCCGTTACTACCATTACTATGTCATTTTACTACCTACTATTCCATTCCGTTATTTCCATTACTTTATCACTTTACTACCTACTATTCCAATACGTTACTACCATTACTCCATCACTTTACCACCTACTATTCCAATCCATTACTACCATTACTCCATCACTTTACTACCTACTATTCCATTCTGTTACTACCATTACTATATCACTTGTTTACCTACTATTCCAATACGTTACTACCATTACTACATCTCTTTACTACCTAGTATTCCATTCCGTAACTACCATAACTTTATCACTTTACTAGCTACTATTCCAATCCGATACTACCATTACTCCATCACTTTACTACCTACTATTCCATTCCGTTATTACCATTACTCCATTACTTTACTACCTACTATTCCATTCCGTTACTACCATTACTCCATCACTTTACTACCTACCATTCCATTCCGTTAGTACCATTTCTGAATCACTTTACTACCTACTATTCCAATCGGTTACTACCATTACTACATCACTTTACTACCTACTATTCCAATCCGTTACTACCATTACTCCATCACTTTACTACCTACTATTCCAATCCGTTACGACCATTACGCCATCACTTTACTACCTACTATTCCATTCCGTTTCTACCATTACTTTATCACTTTACTATCTACCATTCCATTCCGTTACTACCATTACTATATCACTTTACTACCTACTATTCCATGCCGTTGCTACCATAACTTTATCACTTTACTACCTACTATTCCAATCCGTTACTACCATTACTATATCACTTTACTACCTACTATTCCTTTCCGTGACTACCATAACTTTATCGCTTTACTACCTACTATTCCAATCCGTTACTACCATTACTATATCACTTTACTACCTACTATTCCAATCCGTTACTACCATTACTCCATCACTTTACTACCTACTATTCCATTCCGTTACTACCATTACTTTATCACTTTACTACCTACTGTTCCATTCCGTTACTACCATTACTTTATCACTTTACTTCCTACAATTCCAATCCGTTACTACCATTACTGTATCACTTTACTACCTACTATTCCTATCCGTTACTACCATTACTATGTCATTTTACTACCTACTATTCCATTCCGTTATTGCCATTACTTTATCACATTACTACCTACTATTCCATTCCGTTACTACCATTACTTCATCACTTTACTACCTACTCTTCCAATCCGTTACTACCATTACTACATCACTTTACTGCCTACTTTTCCAATCCGTTACTACAATTACTCCATCACTTTACTACCTACTATTCCAATTCGTTACTACCATTACTCCATCACTTTACTACCTACTATTCCATTCTGTTATTACCATTACTTTATCACTTTACTACCTACAATTCCATTCCGTGACTACTATTACTATATCTCTTAAGTACCTACTATTCCAATACGTTACTACCATTACTATATCACTTTACTACCTAGTATTCCATTCTGTAAATACCATGACTTTATCACTTTACTAGCTACTATTCTAATCCATTACTACCATTACTCCATCACTTTACTACCTACTATTCCAATCCGTTACGACCATTACGCCATCACTTTACTACCTACTATTCCATTCCGTTACTACCATTACTTTATCACTTTACTATCTACCATTCCATTCCGTTACTACCATTACTATATCACTTTACTACCTACTATTCCATGCCGTTGCTACCATAACTTTATCACTTTACTACCTACTATTCCAATCCGTTACTACCATTACTATATCACTTTACTACCTACTATTCCTTTCCGTGACTACCATAACTTTATCGCTTTACTACCTACTATTCCAATCCGTTACTACCATTACTATATCACTTTACTACCTACTATTCCAATCCGTTACTACCATTACTCCATCACTTTACTACCTACTATTCCATTCCGTTACTACCATTACTTTATCACTTTACTACCTACTGTTCCATTCCGTTACTACCATTACTTTATCACTTTACTTCCTACAATTCCAATCCGTTACTACCATTACTGTATCACTTTACTACCTACTATTCCATTCCGTTACTACCATTACTATGTCATTTTACTACCTACTATTCCATTCCGTTATTGCCATTACTTTATCACTTTACTACCTACTATTCCATTCCGTTACTACCATTACTTCATCACTTTACTACCTACTCTTCCAATCCGTAACTACCATTACTACATCACTTTACTGCCTACTTTTCCAATCCGTTACTACAATTACTCCATCACTTTACTACCTACTATTCCAATTCGTTACTACCATTACTCCATCACTTTACTACCTACTATTCCATTCTGTTATTACCATTACTTTATCACTTTACTACCTACAATTCCATTCCGTGACTACTATTACTATATCTCTTAAGTACCTACTATTCCAATACGTTACTACCATTACTATATCACTTTACTACCTAGTATTCCATTCTGTAAATACCATGACTTTATCACTTTACTAGCTACTATTCTAATCCATTACTACCATTACTCCATCACTTTACTACCTACTATTCTAATCCGTTACTATCATTACTCAATTACTTTACTACCTACTATTCCATTCCGTTACTACCATTACTCCATCACTTTACTACCTACTATTCCATTCCGTTAGTACCATTTCTGAATCACTTTACTACCTACTATTCCAATCGGTTACTACCATTACTACATCACTTTACTATCTACTATTCCATTCCGTTACTACCATTACTTTATCACTTTACTATCTACTATTCCATTACGTTACTACCATTACTATATCACTTTACTACCTACTATTCCATTCCGTTACTACCATTACTTTATCACTTTACTATCTACTATTACAATCCGTTACTACCATTACTACATCACTTTACTACCTACTATTCCAATCCGTTACTACCATTACTCCATCACTTTACTACCTACTATTCCATTCCGTTACTACCATTACTTTATCACTTTACTACATACTTTTCCATTCCGTTACTACCATTACTTTATCACTTCACTTCCTACAATTCCATTCTGTTACTACCATTACTATATCACTTTACTACCTACTATTCCTCTCCGTTACTACCATTACTATGTCATTTTACTACCTTCTATTCCATTCCGTTATTTCCATTACTTTATCACTTTACTACCTACTATTCCAATACGTTACTACCATTACTCCATCACTTTACCACCTACTATTCCAATCCGTAACTACTATTACTCCATCACTTTACCACCTACTATTCCAATCCGTTACTACCATTACTATATCACTTTATTACCTACTATTCCAATACGTTACTACCATTACTATATAACTTTACTACCTAGTATTCCATTCCGTAACTACCATTACTTTATCACTTTACTATCTACTATTACAATCCGTTACTACCATTACTATATCACTTTACTACCTACTATTCCAATCCGTTACTACCATTACTCCATCACTTTACTACCTACTATTCCAATACGTTACTACCATTACTATATCACTTTACTACCTAGTATTCCATTCCGTAACTACCATTACTTTATCACTTTACTATCTACTATTACAATCCGTTACTACCATTACTATATCACTTTACTACCTACTATTCCAATACGTTACTACCATTACTCCATCACTTTACCACCTACTATTCCAATCCGTTACTACCATTACTCCATCACTTTATTACCTACTATTCCATTCTGTTACTACCATTACTATATCACTTGTTTACCTACTATTCCAATACGTTACTACCATTACTACATCTCTTTACTACCTAGTATTCCATTCCGTAACTACCATAACTTTATCACTTTACTAGCTACTATTCCAATCCGATACTACCATTACTCCATCACTTTACTACCTACTATTCCATTCCGTTATTACCATTACTCCATTACCTTACTACCTACTATTCCATTCCGTTACTACCATTACTCCATCACTTTACTACCTACCATTCCATTCCGTAAGTACCATTTCTGAATCACTTTACTACCTACTATTCCAATCGGTTACTACCATTACTACATCACTTTACTACCAACTATTCCAATCCGTTACTACCATTACTCCATCACTTTACTACCTACCATTCCAATCCGTTACGACCATTACTCCATCACTTTACTACCTACTATTCCATTCCGTTACTACCATTACTTTATCACTTTACTATCTACCATTCCATTCCGTTACTACCATTACTATATCACTTTACTACCTACTATTCCATGCCGTTACTACCATAACTTTATCACTTTACTACCTACTATTCCAATCCGTTACTACCATTACTATATCACTTAACTACCTACTATTCCTTTCCGTGACTACCATAACTTTATCGCTTTACTACCTACTATTCCAATCCGTTACTACCATTACTATATCACTTTACTACCTACTATTCCAATCCGTTACTACCATTACTCCATCACTTTACTACCTACTATTCCATTCCGTTACTACCATTACTTTATCACTTTACTACCTACTGTTCCATTCCGTTACTACCATTACTTTATCACTTTACTTCCTACAATTCCAATCCGTTACTACCATTACTGTATCACTTTCCTACCTACTATTCCTATCCGTTACTACCATTACTATGTCATTTTACTACCTACTATTCCATTCCGTTATTGCCATTACTTTATCACTTTACTACCTACTATTCCATTCCGTTACTACCATTACTTCATCACTTTACTACCTACTCTTCCAATCCGTAACTACCATTACTACATCACTTTACTGCTTACTTTTCCAATCCGTTACTACAATTACTCCATCACTTTACTACCTACTATTCCAATTCGTTACTACCATTACTCCATCACTTTACTACCTACTATTCCATTCTGTTATTACCATTACTTTATCACTTTACTACCTACAATTCCATTCCGTGACTACTATTACTATATCTCTTAAGTACCTACTATTCCAATACGTTGCTACCATTACTATATCACTTTACTACCTAGTATTCCATTCTGTAAATACCATGACTTCATCACATTACTAGCTACTATTCTAATCCATTACTACCATTACTCCATCACTTTACTACCTACTATTCTAATCCGTTACTATCATTACTCAATTACTTTACTACCTACTATTCCATTCCGTTACTACCATTACTCCATCACTTTACTACCTACTATTCCATTCCGTTAGTACCATTTCTGAATCACTTTACTACCTACTATTCCAATCGATTACTACCATTACTACATCAATTTACTATCTACTATTCCATTCCGTTACTACCATTACTTTATCACTTTACTATCTACTAT